>JAYESA010000005.1:284571420-285051420 GCA_036927795.1 Iris macrosiphon | reverse complement strand
TCCCAGGTAGACTCCCCCGGAGAGTGATGCCTCCATGCGACACATACTAAAAGAATAGTCTGGTTCCTCAGCACCTTCTCTCTCCGATCCAGAATCTCAACTGGCTGCTCTGGATAGCTAAGAGTAGCGCCCACCTCTATCTCAGAGTGATCCAACACGTGACTAGGATCTGCCACGTACTGTCTCAACTGCGACATGTGAAATACGTCATGCACTTCCACCAGTGCAGGTGGTAAGTCTAGTCTATAAGCAACAGTACCGACCCTCTCTAGAATAGTGAAAGGTCCGATGAATCGCGGACTAAGCTTCCTGCCTCCACCAAAATAAATTGTGCCTCGTGTCAGAGAAATTCTCAGAAACATCAAACCACCCACCTAGAATAAAACACCATATTAAGAACTTAATATATAACAAACAACCAATATCAAGCACAAAATAAAAATCTAAAACTATACCTCAAACTCCAAAGGTCTCTGGTGGCTATCGGCCCAATGCCACTGTCTGTCCTGCGCCACTCGAAGTTTGCTTCTGATCAGCTTAACCTTCTCCGTTGCGTCCACAACCATCTCTGGCCCAAGCAGAACTTTCTTTCTCCAACATCATCCCATGACAAGGGAGTACGACATCTCTGACAGTACAAAGCTTCAAATGGTGACATCTCTATACTAGCCTGGTAGTTGTTGTTGTAAGCAAATTCTACCAAATGGAGATGGCCCTCCCAAGATCCTCCATCTGTCTGGGGATGTGTCACGACCCGCACCCAAAAATCGGGCATGAGTCGTGGGTACGTCCAGCCTACGCCGCAGCATCGGCGGTAGAACATTGTCTAGGTCTACTATCTAGATAATAATCTCACACAACAATATAATTACCTGCCAAGATCTCAACTCCAAACAGAGGAGCAATATGATAAAGATAACACAAGTATTCAATCACGATCTAAGCACGATAAGATAACAAGTAAGTCTAACAACTAAAAATCTAAAACAACAACTACTACTAAGGACAACAACAATAATAATAATACAACAATATACAGAATCAAATATAATACAAGTCTCAAACCAAAAGTCGAGGACAAATCCGGTACCAAAAGCTAATAAATATAACTGAGGTCCTAGTGATCCCGGCTATCAACCCGGAAATCACTCCTGAATTAGGGGATCCCTGTCTGCACCATCGACAGGCTGAGGTCCATAAAATGTCTGACACCAATCTTCTAGATCCTCAAAAAAATATATCCAGTCAGGATTGGAGCAAGTACACCTCTAACAGTAGTTCCAGTTAAATGATAAAAACTATAAAACAGTTGTAGCAAGTAACACAAGGTGAAGAAAATGAAGTATAAACAAGGATATATATATATATATATATATATATATATATATATATATATATATATATATATATATATATATATATATATATATATATATATATATCAACTGGTGCATAAAGGTAAAGATGCATGAAAATCAGAAGCAAGATAATAATGACTGCAGGATATAAGAAATTTAAACTAAGAGCAAGTGTGTGCACAATATCGTAAAGTGAGTCCAGTAAGAATAAATATAATGAGTCAAGTCCATAAAGTATAAGTGAGACCAGTCAAGAAGTGTAAGAGAGTCCAGACTAGAAAGAATGAACTCGTGTCTCTGAAATACCTGTTTTGACATGTAAACGACTAGGGGTAAGTACGGATCACCACACACTGGGTGTGCGGCTGCTATCATTCCAGATTAGACCAGAGGGAGTGATTCCAGTGATTCCAGATTTGGAAATATTTACATGTCTACTCGAGTATTTTCTCGCCCCGACACGTAAATCAAGTATGAGTCCTGCCAGAAACATGAGTGATGTTTGTAGTGAGTCCCGATGTGATGCCAGTAGGTGATTCCAGAAATAGAGGCCAAAAACATGAGTTATACGTGTCGCAAGTAAATGAATCCAGAAATACTAGTCAGTGTGGTACCAGAAAATCAGATAATACTATACTAGAAGCTGACTCATAATAATTATCAAATAATAAAACTATCAGAGAATGTACTCGCCTGACGTCTTGAGCAACTGCGAGGATCGAGGTCCGAACTGGCGTCACAATGACCTATTACGAAAAGTAAGATTAAACGGGGTTCTAAAGAGATAAACAGATATAAAATAACTAAAAACAAGCTTCTAGGGTTATTCTAGGTCAAACGGGTCAAACCGGTGAAATCTGGGTCAAAAAGTTAAACCGGGGTCAAAAAAGTCAACTCTAGGTCAAAACTAGGTCAAATGTTGACTTTGACAGTCAACCCGGCCAACTAAGGTCAACTCTAGGTCAAACTAGGGTGCCCCTAAAATTCTATGTCAAAACAAGCTCATTAAGCTAGTAAACCCACAAATTCGCCCCTTTGAGATACCGAGATACCCTCGGTATCCGATATCTAAACCTACGTTATATACCCCGCCTATACCCTCTAATATATATCCTAGCACGTATATATATATATATATATATATATATATATATATATATATATATATATATATATATATATATATATATATATATAAAACCAACTCTAACCTCATTCCTAGGTAAAAACCTAATACCTCGTCTCGATACCCAGTACCTTGAGTATCTCAAGGTATTGAGATACCTCGCCTTACCCCTCTCTACTCTAACTAACTAGCTAGCTAGCTAACTATATATATATATATATATATATATATATATATATATATATATATATACTACCATATGCTACTATATATATAACATCAATATATATATATATATATATATATATATATATATATATATATATATATATATAAAACCTAGTATAGGCAATACCTCAATACCTCATCTCCGACACCTAGTATTGAGATACCTTACCCTTCTCTCCGCATCTCATTATCTAAAATCTAACTATATATATATATATATATATATATATATATATATATACACACACACACTTACATATATATACATATACATACACACAAACATATATGTATATGTACACTATATCTATCTATCTATCTATCTATCTATCTATCTATCTATCTATCTATATATATATATATATATATATATATATATATATATATATATATATATACATACACTCACACAAACACATACTAACACACACACACAAACACACTCAACACACAAACACACACACACACACACTACACACTCACACTCACACACACTACACACTATACATATATATATATATATATATATATATATATATATATATATATATATATATATATATATATACATATACAGTCACACTACACAAACACACACTCACACTAACACAAACACCAACACACACACACCAACACCTATACACACACGCTACCCATATACATATAAACACACACACACACACACACACACACACACACACATATATATATATATATATATATATATATATATATATATATATATATATACACTCACACAACCACACTTAACACACACGCAACCACACTCAAACACACACACAACCACCTACACGCACACTCACCCATATGCATATAAATACCTATATATATATATATATATATATATATATATATATATATAAACTCAAAAACTCTAATATACACTCCCCAAGGCTAAACCAACCTGCGCACAAGCCCGAAACCTCGAACCCAAGTTGAAATGGCCATTTGGTTATTTCGACGAACACGTGGAGTACGGTTCACGATACCTCATGAAACGCATACCAAACCTAATCAGAATTGACCCAAAATTTACCCACGAGTTCTAATCGGTGTCTAGAACCTTACAAAAATGCTAACTCTTCAATTCTAGGTCCATGGTAAAATTTCATATGTGTGTGGAACCCATGTTGAAGGAAAAACCCCCAAATCGCCCAAAATGCCAAAATCTCTGTGACACGACCTCACGTGTCCGAACGGGAACACGTACCTATCCTCAAGACACCCAAGCACGTCTACCTAGGTCCGTTTAACCTAGAAAAATACCCAAAATTGGGCCAATATCGGATTTCACCCAAAATTGACACAAAACATAATGTCAAAGTCTCCAAACACATCCAAACAAGCTCCAACTTCCTTCCATGGATAGCCCTAAGGTCTAGGAAGGTTCTAAACTACTAATTAGACTATATTAGAGTAACCACAAGGGGAAAAATTAGGGTTTACCTCTTGGAAGTTGGAATCCCAAGGCCAAAGTCTCCAAAAACCTCCAAATTCACCACACCAAGCCTCCAAGCCTCCAAACCAAGCTTCTACACCAATTCTAAGCTCTATACACCTAGGTTAGGGGAATATGAGAGGTTAGAGTTAGCATTAAAGAAGGAAGTAAGTGAAGAAAGAGATAAAAAGTGAAAAACTTACTTGAAAATGGAAAAAATGAAGAATGGAGAGTAAAGAAAGAGAATGGAGAGTAAGGAAATGAAGAATAAGAAATAGGAATGAAGGGGGGAGGGGCCGACCATGTAGAAATAGGGTCAGGGTTTGGGTTTTGCATTTAGGGACAAGGACCAAAATGCCCTTAAATTAAGTCATCCACACTAGGGTTTGGGTATGGGATTCTAAATACACTCTAATTAATTCCTAATCACTCCACTAACTAATTAAAATATAAATAACTATTCTAAACCAATAAATAAGTCTGACAAGGGTGTTGGTTAGGTCTGACAAGGGTCCACTAGGGTCTGACATGGGTCCAGACTAGCCAAAACCCTAAAACAACTAATAAAAAATAAATACATGCAACTAATTAAATATTAATACAAATATTTATGATCAATACATAATTTACCAAATTAAAAAAAAAATATCATGCCCTAGAAATGGGGTAGTGACAAGCCTATCCTCCTTATAAAATTTTGTCCTCAAAATTTAAAGTCGATCGTACTTCTTTTAGGTCAAACCCCCAACAATCAAAGTTAAGAAATTCTACCTAAACAATATGCAAGATCATGGTCCTACTAATCGTGTTATCACAGTCTCAATCAGGGTCACTACACTATCTACCATAGCACAAAAGAAAAGGCTAACAGGTACTAATGAAGCACAACACAAGAAATAGAAAAGGACAGGAAGAAGAACAAAAAGAGACAGACCTGCTAACTCGACACCCGTAGTATCGGCCTCCTTGACCGTCAATGGAAAAGCCCTGCCCTGCTGGGGTATCTCCCTCTGCTGGTGTGGGACATGATGCTGTGCCACAGGTGGCCTAGCTCCAACTCTCCGATCGCATCTGGTGAGCAGCGGATCCAAAGAACAAACACACCTTCAGCCTCCTCCTACAAACATCCCAAGTGTGTCCTACCTTCCTGCAGTAGGCACAAGTGGGCACTCTCTGATCCTGACCCTGCTGCGCTATCTTTTGCACATAGGGATGCCTAGCCGGTCCCACACTACCACTCGTACTACTTGAATCATCCATGCCTCTCTTGGACTTGAGCTCAAAGTCATCCTCTGTCCTCTGAGCGTCCCATACGATCTGCTCAAAAGTCGCGTCATGGTCACTCATAGTCAAAGACTTGACCGCCATGACCAAGCCCTTGCGAAACTTCTTCGCCGTGCTGTCTCACTCAAGCCCTCTACAAATCTGCCCAGATGGCAGAACTCCGCTGCATACTCGTCCACTAGCATGCTCCCCTGGACGAGTGCCTCAAACTGGCTCTCCAAAGCACTGAACGCCACATCTGGGAAAAACTTATCCTTAAAAAGCCTCTTGAAAGCCTCCCAAGTAAGCCTTGGTACCGCGATCCTCTTATCAGTGTGATACCACGTCAAAGCGAGGTCGAACATCTGACTGCCCGCTGCCTCTATATGCATGGTGTCTGGAATCTGTGCCAGCCAAAAAATCCCCTCAATCTGCTCTATCCAGTCATCCGCGTACAGGATCCCCTCTGTACCCCAAAACTCCTTGGGCCGCATCCTCTGGAAGTTAATGATGCTGCCCGGCCTCGGACGTTGAGTCTGATATGCCTGTGGCTGGATTTGAGCCACTCTGTCTACTGCCGTCATGGCCACCTGGTGTGCATTCTCAATGTCCAGCCTCATCACATCGACCTGGCGGTGCTGCGCGTCCATCGTCTCCCTGAAGGAAGCAAACAACTGTGCGGCGTCTACTGGTGCAAGAGGTGGTGGAGGCACCACCGGAACGACTGGGGTAGTCCTCGGATCGACAGGTGGAGGAGGATTCCCGAGAGAAGCAGATGCTCCCTCAAGCGCAGGAATGGTGAGTGGAGAGGTAGCAGCTGCCTAAAATCGAGTAGGACGAGAGGTAGCAGACCTCTCGGTGGCAGCTGCTGGAACGGTACGATGGGATCGTATCTTTGGAGGCATCTTGAACATAGTTCAAAAGAAGTCAATACGGCACAAGATACGATATCATCAAGGAAGGATAGTAATATTTCAAAAGGAAGCAATTTCAGAATAATTAAAATAGATTGGAATTGTTCCTAGTCGTGATTGAGTGCACTCTCATCCTAAATCCTATATCCTAGAGCAGGATCACAGCAGTACAACTAAATCGTTGTACTACCACGATATCACACTAATTGCAAAGCTTAAGACCTGCGTGAGCCGCCACCAAAAAATGTGTCACGACCCGCACCCAAAAATTGGGCATGAGTCGTGGGTACGTCCAGCCTACGCCGCAGCATCGGCGGTAGAATGCTGTCTAGGTCTACTATCTAGCTAACAATCTCACACAACAATATAAGTATCGGCCAAGATCTCAACTCCAAACGGAGGAGCAATATGATAAAGATAACACAAGTACTCAATCACGATCTAAGCACGATAAGATAACAAGAAAGTCTAACAACTACAAAGTCTAAAACAACAACTACTACTAAGGACAACAACAATAATAATAATAATACAACAATATCCAGAATAAAATATAATACAAGCCTCAAACCAAAAGCCGGGGACAAATCCTGTACCAAAAGCTAATAAATACAACTGAGGTCCTAGTGATCCCGGCTACCAACCCGGAAATTACTCCTGAACTAGGGGTCCCTGTCTGCACCATCGACAGGCTGAGGTCCATAAAACGTCGGTCACCAATCTTCCAGATCCTTTGAAAAATATATCCAGTCAGGATTGGAGCAAGTACACCTCTAACAGCAGTTCCAGTTAAATGATAAAAACTATAAAACAATTGTAGCAAGTAACACAAGGTAAAGAAAATAAAGTATGAAGAAGGAAATATATATATATATATATACATATATATATATATATATATATATATATATATATATATATATATATATATATATATATATATATATATATATCTGTCAGCTGGTGCATAAAGGTAAAGATGTATAAAAATTAGAAGCAAGATAATAATGACTGCAGGATACAAGAAATCTAAACTAATGCAAGTGTGTGCACAATAACGTGAAGTGAGTCCAGCAAGAATAAATATAATGAGTCCAGTCCATAAAGTATAAGTGAGACCGGTCAAGAAGTGTAAGAGAGTCCAGACTAGAAAGAATGAACTCGTGTCTCTGAAATATCTATTTTGACATATAAACGACTAGGGGTAAGTATGGCTCACCGCACACTGGGTGTGCGGCTGCTATCATTCCAGATTAGACCAGAAGGAGTGATTCCAGTGATTCCAGATTTGAAAATATTTACATGTCTACTCGAGTATTTCCCTGCCCCGAATGGTACAAGGGAATCCAAGACCCGACACACAAATCAAGTATGAGTCCAGCCAGAAACATGAGTGATGCCTTTAGTGAGTCCTGATGTGATGCCAGTAGGTGATTCTAGAAATAGCGGCCAAAAACATGAGTTATACGTGTCGCAAGTAAATGAATCCAGAAATACTAGTCAGTGTCGTGCCAGAAAATCAGATAATACTATACTAGAAGCTGAATCATAATAATTATCAGATAATAAAAACTATTAGAGAATGTACTCGCCTAACGTCCTGAGCAACTAGCAAGGATCGAGGTCCGAACTGGCGTCGCAAGGACCTATTACGAAAAACAAGATTAAACGGGATTCTAAAGAGCTAAGCAGATATAAAATAACTAAAAATAAGTTTCTAGGGTTGTTCTAGGTCAAACGGGTCAAACCGGTAAAATCTGGGTCAAAAAGTCAATCTGGGGTCCAAAAAGTCAACTCTAGGTCAAAACTAGGTCAAAGGTTGACTTTGGCGGTCAACTGGGCCAACTACGGTCAACTCTAGGTCAATCTAGGGTTCCCCTAAAACTCTAGGTCAAAACTAGCTCATTAAGCTAGTAAACCCACAAACTCGCCTCTTTGAGATACCGGGATACCCTCGGTATCCGATATCTCAACCTACGCTATATACCCCGCCTATACCCTCTAATATATATCCTACCACGTATATATATATATATATATATATATATATATATATATATATATATATATATATATATAAAACCAACGCTAACCTCATTCCTAGGTAAAAACCCAATACCTCGTCCCAATACCAAATACCTTGAGTATCTCAAGGTATTGAGATACCTCGCCTTACACCTCTCTACTCTAACTAACTAGCTAACTATATATATATATATACTACCATATGCTACTATATATATATATATATATATATATATATATATATATATATATATATATATATATATAAACCTAGTATAGGCAAGACCTCAATACCTCATCTCCGATGCCCCTTACCTTCAATACCTTGATATCTCACGGTATTGAGATACCTTACCCTTCTCTCCGCATCTCACTATCTAAAATCTAACTATAACTATAACTATATATATATATATATATATATATATATATATATATATATATATATATATATAATATTTATCTATATCTATATATAGATATCTATATATTTATCTATCTATCTATATATCTATATACATATCCATATCCATATCCATATACATATCTATATATATATCTATATGCATATATATATGTACATATCTATATACTTATATATATATATATATATATATATATATATATATATATATATATATACCTATCTATATATATATCCATACATATATATATACATATACTTATATATCTACATCTATATACATATACATATACACAAACATATATGTATATGTACACTATATCTATACATACATATATATATATATATATATATATATATATATATATACACTCACACACACACGTATATATATATATATATATATATATATATATATATATATATATATATATATATATACACTCACACACACACGTATATATATATATATATATATATATATATATATATATATATATATATATATATATATATACACTCACACAACTACACTCTACACACACACAACCACACTCAAACACACACACAACCACCTACACACACACTCACCTATATGCATATAAATACCTATATATATAAATATAAACTCGAAAACCTTAATACATACTCCCCAAGGCTAAACCAACCCGCGCACAAGCCCGAAATCTCAAACCCAAGTCGAAATGGCCATTTGGTCATTTCGACGAACACGTGGAAATGCGATACCTCATGAAACACACACCAAACCTAATCTAAATCGACCCAAAATTTATCTACGAGTTCTAATCAATGTCTAGAACCTCACAAAAAATGCTAACTCTCCGATTCCAGGTCTATGGTAAAATTTCACATGTGTGTGGAACCCATGTCGAAGGAAAAACCCCTAAATCGCCCGAAACGCCCAAATCTCCGCGACACGCGAGGACGCAATCCTCTTAAGGGGGGTAGATTGTAAATCCCCTGATTTTGAGGAATTTTTTAATAGATTTTCATAATTTTTTGGAATTTTCTGTAATTTTTTAACTAAATAAAACCAAGGTATTTTGCAATTAAAACAATTTTAAATGATGCTAATTAATATTAAAATATTATGAAAATAATATTTTTAGGTGTAAAATAAAAAACTAGACATAGGATAATTTTTCGGAAATTTATTGGACCCTTGAAACATTTTATAAACCTAAAAACTAAGTTGTAATTAACCCTAAATAAATCCTAGAATAAAACCCGATTTATTTCAAAATAAACCAAACCAACCCGAACCGAACCATGGAGAACCGAACCGAACCCAAATTCTTAACAGGTCGGGTCGGATCCGAATTGAACCCGACTTGGACCCGTTAACCCGACCGAAACCCTAATCCGAAACCCTTTCCTTCCCCGGCGGATACCCCTATTTAATCCCCGCTCTGCCGCCTGAACCCTAACCCCTAGCCACCGTCGTCGCCCTCGGCCGCCCTAGCCTCCTGCCTCCGCCTTTCCTCTCTCCACCGTCTTCTCCCTACGAGCCCTGCTCTTACTGCCCCGTTCCGCCGCCCTCTCTTCCTCCTGCTTTCCTCCTCCACCATCGTCTCCGGCGAAGCCCTTTCTCCTTCCTCCGCCCTGAGCCCCGCCCTCAGCCGCTGTCCCCGTCGAACCCCCAACGCCACGACCTTGTCGCACCCCCATCTCCTCTGCCTCTCTCCTCGACCCGCAGCCTCTGCCTGAACCCCCACAGCGGTAGCCCGACAATCCTCCGCCGCCCTGGACAGCTTCGCCTCCGCCAATACAGCCTCCGACGAGCCGTGCCCTGGCCGCCCCAGCCACCGGAACCCTAGCAGTGTCTGAACCCCGGACACAGCACCGTGTCACGGTGTATCGTGTCTCCTCGCGGACACGAGAAATCCAGTTCTGCGTAGCCCTGTTCAGGTACCATTTTCTCTCTCCTCGCTGCCCCATTTTCTATTCCGTCTGTTGTGATGCGTAGACTGCGTAACCCTCTCGATGCCTATGCAACCTGTTTGGTGTGTCGCGTCCTATGGCGATCGCAAACCGCGATCCAAAAACAGGAAAATTAATACCCCGTTTTCCCCTGGAACTGAGTACACCCCGCCAAACGGGACGACTTGGTCGCGTGCGATCTTCACCGAAAGGTGCGCGCCGTTGATAAGGATGTGCGAGATTTCGCAGAAGTTAATTTGGATGTGCGTGCACACCGAAATCAACGTGTATCCGCCGATAACACCCCGTATCGGCCTTTTCTGGAATATGTTGTATCTTTGTGTACACACGTCGGATCAAAACAAAACTTGCGCCATCGGACTCGTAGAAATACGCTGGTCCTGTGACCCAAGTTTGGTTTTATTCTGAGAACGTTGACAAAATCGCGTATCGTGGGCCCACGGCTCCACTTGACGGGCGATTTTGTGATCGGCTCATCGGAATCCAGTTCTGGAAGTTCCGTTGGGTTCGTATCATCTTTCTGGACTTGTTGACACTAAGTTGGACAAATTTGGAGAATATTGGTTCTGACACATTTTTTGGTGCAAAGCGGGTCACATGTGGACCCCGCTTTGACCAGAAACTGTCATTTTTGCCTCTGTGTCCAAATTGGACTCAAGGACAAGCGTTTCTAGCTATTTAATATTTTTTAAACTTGTTGGTGATATTTATTACAGCTTTTGGAGGAGTACCTGCAGAATCCACTGATACAGGGACATCTGTTGGTATTCAAACCCCAGGCTAGTGTACCTTGCCAACTTTGCAGTTTTGTTATTTATTTCTTTGACTTAAATTATTTGTTGTATATGCTTAACCTAGGACCGTGTGACTTACTTAGCGTCCGATTAATAGTCGGGTGTCAACACCGTACGCGGAGTGGTGTAACGTCACCTAGAGATGGATATCGTGACCCTTTACATTCTCGTGCTTGCATTATCAAGTACGTTAACCCAGGAACCTGACACTATTCATGAGACAGAATCTTCCTGAGATATTCATGGTGATTCTGTGTAGGTTGCAGGATTTATGACATAGACATTATATTCATAGACATTATATGACTTGCTGTATTAGATATGATCTTACATGACATGGACATGAGGCATCGTGGACTTGAGACGTGTGATTACATTGGGTGGGGAGAGACACACAGACTACAGGCTAATTTTATATATATACTATATAGTAAATTACATAGTAAAATACATAGTAACTCTGCTACAGGCTCCCAGACACAGAGCTTGTAGTGGTCTCAGCCTGAGTTTTAGTGATGCTCTCAACTTGCATATCACTTAGTTGGTTATATAGTTTACCCTATTGTTTCATTTATTTCTGCACTGCATTTATTTTGGCTTGAGTTATTTTGTACCTTGCTATGTCCCCTGAGGACCTAGATCCGGATTATGTCCCCAGGATTGGCAGACGAGATCTACCCCGAGGTATACGGGACAAGAGCATTAGCAGAAGCAGGGACAGTAGTAGGCACTGGAGTAGTACCAGATCCAGAAGACGAGGTGATCGCCGAGGATTTCTCCTGAGTATATGTCTTATCCATACTCAGTATATGCAGTTGTTATCTTATTTCTTGACTATTGTATCAGACTCATTATCGGGTTGTTCCCCGAGTTATGTTTATTGAGATTGATATTATACTATGTTTCTGATATTGATATATTTATTTCTGTGGATGAGATTAGTATTTTGCACCCTTATTGTTTGTATTACAGCTTAAGTACATCCTGATGGGTCCATTAAATTGGGCTTGCCCATCGGTGGGTGCTGCTGGCCATTGCCACGTGTCTAGTCCCTCGATATTTTGGGACTAGGGCGTGACAACAGCAACTCCCTCGACCACTCCACCCGTGCCCGCTGCCATCATTACTCCGACGGCCAACCTCCTCTACGACTGCCAACACCACCATCGACCGACCTATTCTCCAGCCACCCAACGTCGGCCAACTGCACCTCCTTCCCACCATCACTCTGTTCTAACGAAGTTCCCCCTCGGTCGACTGAGTCACCCGCTCCACCACCCTCGACCGGCCACCCACCCAACCGTCACTGCCACTGCACTAACTCCACCACCACAGCAGTCACCTTCTCCGGCGGGTCACCTCTCCACCACCACCGCGGTCTCCTCCAGCACCCCGCTGCCACGGACCGGCCACCACCTCCGTCCCGCCATAATCCTGACTACTCCGACGAGACTCACCGCCAACACCCACCATCGCCTTCACTGTCATCATCACCAGCACCAACCCCTCCGGCCAGCAACCACCCCGGTGTGTCGTCGTGTCGCCGCCAAGGTGAACTCTCACCCCTCCCCATATTTTATTTGGTATATTGTTTATGGTTTACATATAACTTAGTTAGGGTTTATGTTTATGCATTGAGTTTAGGGTTGAAAATGATATATATATTGAGAGTAGGGTTTATGAATGCTAGGTATGAGATTTTAGGGTGTTGTTCATTTTATTGTATGCATATTTGATTATTGTGGAGGTACAGATTTAATTATCGTGGAATGGTGTTGTGATATCAAAGCATTGGTTAATATTGATAGCTAATATTTCATGATGAATTTATTTGAGGAGTGGGTAGGTTATTGGGAAGCGGTGTTCAAATAATTTATTAACGATATTTATAATCGAGGGTTTAAATAATTAATAATTATTAATTTATTCAAGGATGATATTTAAACGTGCATGATAATGTCTGTGAATACCAGGAGGAATCTGAGGATTGATCATGGCTCAAAATACTGATAAACACCGTGATGAATATTAGGATTGAGGATTTATCTGATGCTATTATACAGGTGATTAATCGAATTAGATGTAGCACACCTTTAGTCAACCTTGGTCAACCCTCTAGCTTAGTGTCTATGTGAGCTTGTAACTAAGATTGAAACATATGCTAGACGTGTGTCACCTCTTATTTTAGCCTCGTGATAGTTTATTGATGGAGCTTGTATCTCGTCTCTAGGTACTGTGGGACCCGCGGACTTGAACGTCGTACCGGAGATCCATCTTCAGTATCCGAATCTAGGCAAGTGTACCTTGCCATCATGAATTTCAGTTACCAGATATTTATTTATTTATTTATTATATGCATTGTGCACATTATGGATTAGAATCGTTACTTCGCGTTTGGATCACAACCGGGTGTAGACGTTCGTCGATAACGTCTGGTAACGAGTGATAGATATGCGTAATACCTTGATGTACACACTTGGTTACATCATAACCTTAGGACACATCCAGACACTGTCATTATGCCAGATTTCCTGTATCCTGATACTGTTAGCATGACTGGAAACTGGAAAGACTTTAGGGTCATGATCGTTGATAGTTATTTTAGTATGACGAGACTGCTAGATAGAGGTTTAGGTTCAGCGCATAATCGTTGACCGCTTAGGAAGGGGAATACAGCTACTAGACATTTGGGCTCCTCTGCACTCGCTATATATATGTGTATATATTTTATTTCTGTAGTGTTCCTGTATCCGGAGTAGTAGTATCACCCGTGTGACTCTTTTCCCGGAGCTTCGGTACGCCCCGTGTATTTTTATGTACGAAGCTACAATTTATTTTGGATAGCCCAGGCGTCGAACATTGTCTTCAAACTGTGTCTCACTTAGGTGGTTATGCTAGATTATACCGACGTTGCACTTGTTTCTTTCTGTTATACTATGGCACACTGTATTTTTGTACCTTGTTACGTCCCTCTGAGGACCTGGTTCCCTTCCAGGCTTAGGCGAGGAAGATTACCCGGAGGAGTACGAACAGGGAGCATATCCAGCAGCATGACCCGTTGTAGAGGACGAGATAATTCCCGAGGACTTTGTTTGATTTCTGGTAGTGACTTCACCCTGGGACTTTATTACTATCTAGCTTTCAGATACCGTTCCTAGTTATCTTACTGCTTTCCTTCATTTCAGTATTTGTACTAGCGGGTTTGTTCCCGTGTGACTCCTCTCGTATTTGTACTATGATATATTTCTCGTGTTATTTTCCTTCTGCACATTAGTAGTTATGATTACCTCTATGTGCTCTTATATCTGTTGTCTGTGGATGAGATTTAGTTTCACTGTGTATGTGTTATGTGATTGGGTTTTATCATTGTACTTTACAGCTTAGGTGCACTTCGTCGGGTCCATTAGATTGGGATGCCCGCCGAAGTGTGCTGTTGGCCATTGCCATGTGGCTCAGTTTCTTATATTTGGAACTGGAACATGACAAGGTTTTTGTGGTAGCCCATACAGGTCCGATTTAAATCGTCTTGGTCACCTGACTGTGCCAAGCGAGCCTACAAATTAGGAATAGATATTAGGAATCTCATCTACATATTTGATGTCCTTCACATGACACCTCTATTTTGATTTCTTTTGTTAATTTGCATCTTGTTTAAATTCCTCAATGTTGATCTTAATCATGACTTCTTTTCAGAGTTATGAATCTCCGTAGCGGACGTGTCGTTGCGCAGCCGGGCGATGTCCCCCGTGACGCAGGGTCATCTGGGGAACTGGGGCATGTTCTTCTATTGACTCCAGCTCCCCAGGGACAGTCATCTGGGCAGCCAGAGGTGCCTTCGGACGGGCACCAGACTCCGCATCAGGCAGGTCATGAGGACCAGAGGACCTCGAGACAGAAGGAGCAGCAGTTGCCCCCACCACCTCCATTCCCTCTGCAGATGCCATATATGCCTTTTCCCACAGGGCAACCTTGGACGGGCCTCAGATGTTTCAGATAGTCTACGCGATGATGCAGGCCCAGCACCAGGTCCAGCAGCAGGCCCAGCAGCGCCAGGCAGAGCCCTTGAGGGAGAGTATTATGACGGCCTTGGGACAGACATCACCACCAGCATGCCAGTCGACGATGGGGTCTGTCATAGACTTTTGTCGTATAATACCACTTCCTTTTGCTGGCACGGAAGAGCCGACGGAGGTCCATTCATGGCTCACCAGCATTCAGCACCAGCTGGAGGCCACCGATCTCCCTTGACACAGATGGATGACTGCCGTCAGGATGCAGCTTACTGGTAACACTCATCACTAGTGGCTCTCAGAGGAGGAGAGATTGGGACCCGATTGGGTCACATGGGAGGAGTTCTCTAGGCTCTTCCAGGAGATGTACATACCTTCCACTGCCCGAGCAGAACTTCGGGATAGATTCCAGAACCTCAGGCAGGTATAGAGGAATACAATACAGAGTTCCTCCGCCTGGGCGGATGTGTACCGCACATGATCCCGACCAAGGAGACGAAGGTCGAGAAGTTCTATGAAGGCCTGAGTTTTGAGACACAAAGATTTATTGGGTCTATAGCCCCCACCTCCTACTCCGAGGTGTTATTAGCAGCATGACGCTAGGACCGCATCAACAAGATAGAGGCCAGCCTAAAGCGCTCCTGTGCATCGTCATCATTAGTTCGAGCCCCATAGGGAGGACCTGCGAAGCGTCCACTGGTACAGCAGCAGCAGCAAAGAGCAGCACCCCTGTAGGGAGCAGCGATTCCCACATGCCATTACTGCGGCAAGAAGGGACATTTATTGAGGGACTATCGATGGAGGCTGGGCGCTTGTCTGAGATATAGGTCGGACCAGCACGCAGTCCGAGATTGCCCAGACCAGAGGGATCCAGTACAGATGGTTCATCGGCCAGCCTTGCCAGCACCGAGGCCTTATCAGCAGCCTCCCGGACCGAGGCCGCCTTACGCAGGAGCTGGAGCACTGCGACCACCAGCACCAGGGGAAATCAGAGGAGGCCACCCTTGGCCCCACAGGAAGATCGATTCCAGAAGGCTCGACAACAGCCGAGGGCACCAGCACCGAGACATGGTCAGGCCTATTTGATGACTATAGAGGAGGCGGAGACAGCCGGAGAAGTGATCGCAGGTACTATCTTAGTAGCTTCATTACCAGCAGTAGTATTATTTGATTCTGGTGTCACACACTCTTTCATAGCTGCTAGTTTCGTGGACACCCATATAATAGCAACTACACCCCTTTCGAAGATTAAAGGGATTCTTATGGGAGGTAGAATAGTACCAGTTAGCGATACTTATAGATTATGTTCAGTAGTTGTTTGCGGGGGAGAGATGCATGTCCGATTTATGGTCTTCTCCATGCCAGAATATGATATTGTCCTGGGCATGGATTCGTTGAGCCAATACCACGCAACGCTAGATTGCCGTCGTGGTTGCGTCATATTTAGACCACTAGATCACCCTGAGTTTGAGTTTCTTCGGGGAGCCCGAGAGCATGATGTCCAACCTACCTTAGTTACACACATTGCAGAAGGTGAACCGATGCACCCTCACTTTATATCAGAGTTTGAGGATGTGTTTCCAGAGGATCTTTCAGGCCTGCCACCTGACAGAGAGATAGAGTTCACTATAGAGTTGACTCCCGGAGCCGAGCCAGTTACTTCCCACGTCTACAGACTAGCATCGAAGGAGTTGGTTGTGTTGAAGGTCCAAGTAGATGATCTCTTAGATAAGGGTTTTATTCGGGCTAGTATTTCTCTATGGGGAGCACCCATCTTATTTGTGTCGAAGAAGGATGGGACGGTACGGTTGTGTATCTATTACAGGGCGTTAAATACTGTAACGATAAAGAACAAGTACCTACTGCCATACATCGATGATTTATTTGATCAGCTTAGTGGTGCATGTGTATTCTCGAAGATCGATCTCAGATTCGGTTATCATCAGATCAAGGTACGGAGAGAGGACATTCCGAAGACGACTTTTCGGATGAAGTACGGGCACTATGAGTTTCTAGTCATGTCATTTGGTTTAACCAACGCGTCCAGTATTTATGAGTCTGATGAATAATGTTTTCCACCAGTACTTAGATAAGTTCGTGGTGGTATTTATCGATGACATCTTGGTATATTCCAAGAGCCAGGAGGAGCACGAGAGACATCTCAGGATCGTGTTGGAGACGCTGAGGCATGAGAGGCTGTATGCCAAGCTCAGCAAATGTGAGTTCTATTTGGATATAGTACCATTCCTGGGACACATAATCACCGGAAAGGGACTATCAGTTGACCCGGAGAAGATCGATGCAGTAGAGACGTGGCCTACCCCCATATCAGTCACAGAGATTATTGGAGGTTCATAGAAAACTTCTCGAGGATCGTTGCGCCTATGACGCGACTGACGTGTAAAGGCGAGGAGTTTATCTGGACCGAGGAGTGTCAGACGGCTTTCGATGAGCTGAAGAAGCGTCTGACATCAGCACCGATTTTGATATTTTCTTCAGGATCGGGAGGATTTATAGTGTATAGTGATGCTTCTGGGAGAGGATTATGATATGTACTGATGCAACACGGCAAGGTGATAGCGTACACATCGAGACAGCTGAGAGTTCATGAGAAGAACTATCTGACACCCGATCTAGAGCTAGCTATAGTGATATTTGCACTAAAGCTATGGAGGCACTACCTTTATGGAGAGCATGTTAAGATTTACACATATCACAAAAGTCTGAAGTATGTCTACACTCAGAAGGAGCTCAACATGAGACATAGGCGATGGATAGAGTTGATGATAGACTATGATATAGAGTTGCGGTATCACCCTGGCAAGGCGAATATAGTAGCAGATGCCTTGAGGAGGAAGCCCATAGCATACTTTTTGATGACTCAGTGGCAATTAATAGAGGATCTTCTGGAGCTCGGGATTGAGGTTGTATTGCCAGGCATGGATGGACAGATGGCCAGTCTCGAGGTTCAATCTACTTTGGTTGAGAGGATCAAGGCAGCCCTGCCTACAGATGCGAGATTCCAACGACTGCGAGAGAGGATAGAGGCTGGCATGCAGACGGGACTCAGGATTCATGAAGACGGAACATTGAGGTATGGAGATCGCCTATACGTTTTGAGTGACAAGATATGCCAGGAGTTGATGACCGAGTCTCATAGCTCAATTTATTCTATTCATCCCGGGGGTACGAAGATTTACCGAGATTTGAGACAACACTACTGGTGGCATGGGATGAAAAGGGAGATTGCGAGATTCATGGCGAAACGTTTGGTCTGTCAGCAAGTCAAGGCTGAACATCAGAGGACTGCAGGACTATTGCAGTCGCTTCCCATTTTCGAGTGGAAGTGGGTACACATTACCATGGACTTCGTCATAGGATTCCCGAGGAGTCCTAGCGGGAAGGATGCAGTTTGGGTTGTCGTAGACCGACTCACAAAGTCTGCACATTTCTTGCCCTTCAGAGTTGGGCAGTCCACGGAGATATTAGCTGACATGTATATGAGGCAGATAGTACGACAACATGGAGTGCCTGTAAGAATTACATCGGATCATGATTCCAGATTCATGTCACATTTTTGGCTGAGTATGCAGAGAGTCTAGGAACTCATCTTAAGTTCAGCACTGCATATCATCCATAGACCGATGGCCAATCAGAGCGCATGATACAGATACTAGAGGATATGTTGAGAGCGTGCATGATCGACTTTGGAGGATCTTGGGAGGACCATCTACACTTGGTGGAATTCTCCTATAATAACAGCTATCAGGCCAGCATACAGATGGCACCTTATGAGGCACTGTACGACAGGAAGTGTAGGTCACCGGTATTATGGAGTGATGTGGGAGAGCGTCAGATACTGGATCCAGAGTTGGTGACACAGACAGTGGAGAAAGTAAAGCAGATTCAGAGCCACATGCATGCAGCACATGACAGACATAAGCATCGGGCAGATGTGCACCGCAGACCTTTGGAGTTCAAGGAAGGTGACCATGTATTTTTGAAGATATCGCCTACTCGTTGTACCATCAGATTTAGGGGCAGAGGCAAGCTGAGTCCGAGGTTCATTGGATATTTTAACATCTTGGAACGAGTTGGCGAAGTGTCTTATCGTCTTGCATTGCCTCCATCATTAGAAGGAGTGCACGACGTATTTTACGTATCGCAGTTGAGGAGATACGTGGCAGACCCTAGCCACGTGCTTGAACATTTAGAGATTACAGTCGGGCCTAGTTTATCATATGCAGAGCAGCTAGTGGGGATACTCGATCGCAGTGAGAAGACTTTGAGAGGTCAGACTATTCGACTGGTCAGGGTTGCATGGAAGCATCATTCGCCAGGCGAGTCTACCAGGGAGCGCGAGGATTCCATTCGACATCATTTTTCGTATCTATTTGAGGACCAAGGTACGAATTTATGTACTGCATTCGATTACCAGTTTACTTTTAAATTCTCGTAGCTAACATTCGTACTACACTTTTAATTCGGGAAAGAAATTTTTCTAAGTTGGGAAGGATGTAAACCCCCTCAAAATTTTAATTTAGGTAGACTAGATTGAGTTAGAAATATTGTTGTAGCGTCTGTGTATTTGAGGTTTAGAATTTGTGATACAATTGTCAGGTTCTTTATTTTAACCCTTGGTGCACCATACCGTTGTTGCAATATTCGGAGCCCAACAATAGCCCATAATTTCTAACTAATTATTGCACTCTTGACTTGACAAGCCAACTTAGGCACTGGGCTTTTTCGTCACTCACAATCACAATCTCTTGTGCTCTAATTTAATTGCACAACATCCTGGTCCCGAAATCCATTCTTTAATCCAGTGTCGCGTAGCTTTGTCGTTGCCATCAATTTTGAGACACAAACTCAACTCATTTAGCCGGACCAATTAAAGTATCCAAGACTGACACCAAGCCTACACCTTTCATGACCTTTGTGTAACTCCTAAATGAGACCCCATGTGCCCCCATTTAATCCAATACCCCATTCATTAAGCCCATGCAAAACACATAATACCCCCTCACCCTACAAAACACCAAACACCACTTTTCACACCAAATCCCCATTATTTTACATGTTTGTGCAAATACCCAAAGGTTAAGGGGCTTATTTGCAAAAGTGGTGATAGGTGTCATCACCTCATTGGACCAAGCCAATGAAGAAACCCTCTCCCTCAACCATTGACCGGTCATATCACCCCCCTCTCTCTCCTTTGGATGCACATTTCCTTTATGTTGAATCTGAGCCATCCATTCAAATCTAAGCCCTCATCATCACCACACATTCATCACACACTCACCTATTTAATCCCTCTTTCTCCCCCTTTCCCAATGTCGGCCCTAATCCCAAGAGCATTGAAACCCCCCCTCTCTCTCCTTCTTCTCCTTATATTCAGTCGAACACTATACTCCTCCTCCCTTTCTCTTCTTCTTCTTCTTCTTCTTCTTCTTCTTCTTCTTCTTCTTCTTCCTCTCCACTTCTCCTTCTACAAACAACCAGACGACCATCCACCGCCGAGCCTCCTTCTTCTCCGACTGCTACCACCACCTCTGATACTCCCTCCTGCTGTCATTATCATCACCATCTCACCACTCGACAGCAACTCTCGACCACTCCACCTGTGCCCACTGCCATCACTACTCCGGCAGCCAACCTCCTCCATGACTGCCAACACCACCATCGACCGACCTCTTCTCCGGTCACCCAATGTCGACCAACTGTACTTCCTTCCCGCCATCACTCCGTTCTATCGGAGTTCCCCCTCGGTCGACTGAGTCACCCGCTCCACCACCCTCGATCGGCCACCCAACCAACCTCCACTGCCACTGCACTAACTCCACCACCACAGCAGTCACCTTCTCCGGTGGGTTACCTCTCCACCACCGTCGTGGTTTCCTCCAGCACACCGCTGCCACGGACCAGCCACTACCTCCATCCTGCCATAATCCTGACTACTTCGGCGAGACTCACCGCCAACACCCACCGTCACCTTTACTATCATCATCACCAGCACCAACCCCTCCGGCCAGCAACCACCCTGACGTGCCGCCGTGCCGCCGCCAAGGTGAACTCTCACCCTTCCCCATGTATTGTTTGGTATATTGTTTATTGTTTACATATAACTTAGTTAGGGTTTATGTTTATGCATTGAGTTTAGGGTTGAGAATGATATATATATTGAGAGTAGGGTTTATGAATGCTAGGTATGAGATTTTAGGGTATTTTTCATTTTATTGTATGCATATTTGATTATTGTGGAGGTGCAGATTTAATTATCGTGGAATAATATTGTGATATCAAAGCATCGGTTAATATTGAGAGCTAATATTTAATGATGAATTTATTTGAGGAGTGGCTAGGTTATTGGGAAGCGGTGTTCAAATAATTTATTAACGGTATTTATAATCGAGGGTTTAAATGATTAATAATTATTAATTTATTCGAGGATGATATTTAAACGTGCATGATAATGTCTGTGAATACTAGGAGGAATCTGAGGATTGATCATGGCTCAAAATACTGATAAACACCGTGATGAATAGTAGGATTGAGGATTTGTCTGATGCTATTATACAGGTGATTAATCGGATTAGATGTAGCATACCTTTAGTCAACCTTGGTCAACCCTCTAGCTTAGTGTCTATGTGATCTTGTAACTAAGATTGAAACATATGTTAGACGTGTGTCACCTCTTATTTTAGCCTCGTGATAGTTTATTGATGGAGCTTGTATCTCGTCTCTAGGTACTGCGGGACACGCGGACTTGGACGTCGTACCGGAGACCCATCTTCAGCATCCGGATCTAGGCAAGTGTACCTTGCCACCCTGTATTTCAGTTACCAGATATTTATTTATTTATTATATGCGTTGTGTACTTTATGGATTAGAATCGTTACTTCGCGTCCGGGTCACAACCGGGTGCAGACGTTCATCGGTAACGTCTGGTAACGAGTGATAGATATTCGCAACACCTTGATGTACACACTTGGTTATGTCATAACCCTAGGACACATCCAGACACTATCATCGTGACAGATTTTATGTATCCTGATGTTGTTAGTGTGACTGGAAACTGGGACGACTTTAGGGTCATGATCGTTGATAGTTATTTCAGTATGACGAGACTGCTAGATAGAGGTTCAGGTTCATCGCACAATCGTTGACCGCTTGTGAAGGAGAAGACAGCTACTAGATATTTGGGCTCCTCTACATGCGCTATATATATGTATATATTCTATTTTTGTAGTGTTCCTGTATCCGGAGTAGTAGTATCACTCGTGTGACTCTTTGCCCAGGGCTGCGGTATGCCCCTTGTGTTTCCGTGTTCGAAGCTACGATTTTATTTTGGATAGCCCACGCGTCGAACATTGTCTTCAAACTGTGTCTCACTTAGGTGGTTATGCTAGATTATACTGGCGTTGCACTTATTTTTTTCTGTTATACTATGGCATGTTGTATTTTTGTACCTTGTTACGTCCCTCTGAGGACTTGGTTCCCTTCCAGGCTTAGGCGAGGAGGATTACCCGGAGTAGTACGGAATGGGAGCATATCCAGCAGCAGGACCCGTTGCAGAGGACGAGATCATTCCCGATGACTTCGTTTGATTTCTGGTAGTGACTTCACCCTGGGACGGTATTACTATCTAGCTTTCAGATACCGTTCCTAGTTACTTATTGCTTTCCTTCATTTCAGTATTTGTACTAGTGGATTTGTTTCCTTATATCTCCTCTCGTATTTGTACTATGATACATTTCCTGTGTTATTTCCCTTCTGCACATTAGTAGTTATGATTACCTTTATGTGCTTTTATATCTGTTGTATATGGATGAGATTTAGTTTCACTGTGTATGTGTTATATGATTAGGTTTTATCATTGTACTTTACAGCTTAGGTGCACTCCATCGAGTCCATTAGATTAGGATGCTCGCTGAAGTGTGCTGCTGGTCATTGCAACATGGCTTAGTTCCTTATATTTGGAACTGGGGCATGACAGCTTGTGCCTGGTTCACCACCATAACCTTCTCAGATGTAGGCTTATAGGTGGTGAACAACTCCTGCTTTAAGAAAATATGGCAGGATGCTCTAGTGTCCACCCACCAGTCAGAGTTGACACAAGTTGTGACATCCTACACAATCATAGCAACCTTATTAGCCTCACCTTGCTCTGTCTGTCTAGGCTTGGATCTGTAGTCACTCCGGTAGTGGCCCTTCTTGCCACAATTAAAGTAAGTCACTTCGGATTTGGGCTTTGGCTTCGGCTTGAATGAAGCCGACTTCACCTTCAGATGGTTGAAGTCATTATTTTTCTTGTTGTGAGAAACCTTCTACTTTCCCTTGGAATTACCAGCATGCACCAAGTTGGCCTTTGCCAACTGTTTGGACATGAAATCCAACTTCAGTTGTCCCCTTGCCTCATCTTCAATATGAATCCAGTAAAGAAGATGTCAACACCCAAATTTTTAAAAATTTAAATATAATTTTTTGGGATTTTTCTGTGATTTTTAATTATTCAAATAAATGTTCTTCAAAGGATTAATATTTTTGTGAATTAAATTAAATATTATAATATTATAAAAATTATATTTTGAGTGTAAAAATAAATAATTGGATATAGTATAATTTTTCTAGAATTTATTGGGCTCAAAAACTATTTTTAAATAGCTAAAAATATCGTTTTTAAATAAACCAGACTGAACCAACATGAACCGAACCAAACAAAACCAAACCGAATTAAACCCAACTGAACCCAATCCTAATGGATTTGGATATCAATCCGTACCCTCCAACCCGACCCGACCCGTTAACCCTAATGCACAGTAACTAAAAAATTAAACCCCCCCGACCCGCCGACTCCCCAGCCGCCGTAACCTGCCAGCCGTTCACCTCCCTTCCGCGACTCCACTGGCGACCCCTCGATTCTTCTTCCGTAACCGCCGCCACCGCCGCCTCCGACCCTCCGGTCCCCCTTCCTGCAACCGCCGGTATCTTCCCCTATAAAACTCAATCACCATCACCACCATCACCATCATCCGCCACCATGATTCACCGCATGTCGACGACTAACTTCGGCCACCGACCGCTGCAACGAACCCGACAACCACGGCCACACCCCGACGTCCTTTCTGACCCACCTCTCCGCCGACGAACACCACGACTCCGAGCAGCCGCAGAACCCTACCAGCCGCCGACGACCACCTCGCCGTCTGTTCATGCGTAGCACCGCGGCCGACCCCTATTCCGGTGAGCTTTTCTTTCTCCTGGCTGTGTCGATTTTTGAACGGCTATTACGACATGTTCGCTGTGTGACCCTCTCGACCCCTATGTAATTAGATTGGGGTATCGTATCCTGTGTCGATCGCAAACCGCAACCTAAAAACAGGAAAAATAACCCAATTTTGGAGACCAGAAACTGTCCCGAACTCCCAAGTTCACGGCCGTTTTACGTCCAACCTGTTTAATAATTCTAAAATTCACTTGAATAGTAAATTAGACAACATAACCAAGTTTTAAACTTTGTAATTAGTTTATTTTATTGTGCTGTAATTTGTGTTTAATTCGCGGGTAAAGTTAACCAAAAACTTGGTTTTCAAAATTCGAATTTTTAAAACTGGGTGCGTTCCGCTAAGCGAGGCGACTTCGTCCTATGCGAATTACACCGAAGGGTGCGTATCGTCAATGCGGACGTGTAAAATTTTGCAGAAGTTGATTTGGATGTGCGTGCACACCGGAATCAACGTGTATCCGTCAAAATTATCCCGTATCGGGCCTGTTCTGAAACTCGTTATAACTTCGTGTGTGCTTATCGTTTCGCAATGAAACTTAAGCCATCAGATTCGTAACATTATGCTGGTCTTGTGACCCAAGTTTGGTTCGATTCTAAGAACATTGACGAAACCCCGTATCGTGGGCCCCACGGCTCCACTTGACGGGCAATTTTGTGACCGGCTCATCGGAATCCAGTTCTGGATATTCCGTTGGGTTCATATCATCGTTCTGGACTCGTAGACACTAAGTTTGACGAATTTAGAGAACCTTGTCTCTGCCACATTTTTCGGTGCGAAGTGGGCCACATGTGGATCCCGCTTTAACCAGAAACTGTCAATTTTGCCCCTATGTCCAAATTGGACTTATGGGTAGGTAATCCAAGCTATTTCATGTCTTCTGAGAGTGATAGTAATGTTTGTTTCAGCATACAGAGGCGTACTTGGAGATTTTGTTGTTACCGGAGTAATTGAAGGAGTTCAAACCCCAAGCAAGTGTACCATGCCAAACTTGCTCTCATATTATTTTTTGATTTATTTCTGTGATGTATCTGTTCAACCTAGGACCGTTAGACATTGATTAACGTCCGAATAATATTCGGGTGTCAACGCCGTACACGGAGTCGCGTAACATCACTTAGAGAGTTGATATTACGATCCTACATTTTGTGCTTGCTTTATCAAGTACGTTAAAACATAGGACACTTGACACTATTCATGAGACAGAATCTTTTCTGATTTATTAATGGTGATTCTATATCTTACATGATTCGTATCATAGTCTTGCATTATACATAGATATCATTATGACTCGCTGTAATAGTTATAGGTCATGATCTTGCGTGTTATGGACGTAAGACATAGTGGACATGAGACGTGTGATTACATTGGATGGGGAGAGACACACAGCTATAGGCTGATTATATATTTATTTATTTATTATTACGGTGTCATAGCCTCTACATCAGAGCTAGGCCTACTACATGATATCACTGCTACAGGCTCCCCGACACAGAGCTTATAGTGGTCTCAGCCTGAGTACTAGTGATGCTCTCACTTGCAAATAACATAGCTAGTTACATAGTTTGCCCTGTTAATATTTATTTATATACTGAATTTATTTGGCTTGAGTTATTTTTGTACCTTGCAACGTCCCCTGAGGACCTGGATCCGGATTATGTCCCTAGGTATAGCAGAGGAGATCTACCCCGAGACATACGGGACAGGAGCAGACACTGGAGCAATACCAGCACTAGAGGACGAGGTGTTGCCAGAGGATTTCTCCTGAGTATTTTATTATATACTCATTCATTTCTGTTTCTAGATACTCTATTTTTTGTCTCTTGGATTACTGTACTAAACTCATTATAGGGTTGTTCCCCGAGACATTCTATTGAGACTTGCTGGATTATATTTCTCTTTGATTAGTCTGACATTTGCATTGTGTTTACCTTCTGTGGATGAGATTAGAATTAGAATGTGACATGTATCGTAGACCATTATATTTTTTTTACAGCTTAAGTATACTCTAACGGGTCCATTAAATTGGGTTTGCCCATTGGAGTGTGCTGCTGGCCATTGCCACGTGGCTAGTCCCTCGGTATTTTGGGACTGGGGCGTGACAGAAGATCTTCGAGCTGGATATCCATCTTCTTATGGTACATGTCAGTCTTGAACTTGATCCGGCCTGGAGGAAGCTTGGTGACGATAGCCCCCACCATGAACTTATCTTCATGCTTCATGCCCTCTTCCTCCAGCTTCTGCTGCATCTTCAGAAGTTTCTTGACTTGCGATAGCATTACCTTCTCATCTTCAAATTGCAAAGTAAAAAACTTTTCAACGAGATAATTTTTTGACATATTTTTATCATTTTTGTAATGCTTCTCAAGAGCTTCCCAGACGCTTTTGCCTTCTCTTTCTTGTTGTAAGACTCTGCCATCGAGTTCTCAATTGCATTGAGGATCAATAGCCTACAGAGGTCATTGTCTTCTTTCCACTTGTTGTGCGCGTTCTGCGCCACACCAACTTCAAGTTCGCCTCCATCTTCAGGGATGGTAGGTTCTGGATCAACCAACACATAAGCAACTTTGATAAGACGAAGATTCAGAGAGATCTTCCTCTTCCAAATATTGTAGTGTTCGCCATCAAACTTCTCAAGCTTGTAAAAGCTAGTATCAAGAAGGTTTGATCGGTTCTCTATCTTACTCGGATCTTGCTTTGAGATTGTTAATCCCGAGGCTTAATCAAAGATGGTAGAACCAGAAGTTGAACTCGAGATCAGGAGTTCTCACAAGAGTTCCATTCCTGATATCTCTCGATCCAACAAGAAGATAATATATATGATCTGATTACAACTGGAACAAGATAATAAAAGAATCAGAGAAAACTATCTTCTCGTTATTCCTTGCAATTGCAGTTGCAAACGGACAGAAACAGAGTTATAACTCATAGAAGATATGAGCAAGAAGAAGAAGAAGAGACTTTGCTTGCTGGGGTGATAAAGATCACCGTTGCTCAAAACAAGATTCGCCCCACACGATCTGCTCCCAGGAACCATCAAGTTCACGTAGAACTTTTGGAATGCTCACTGTCAACTCTGTCTGGACTCGCACGAACTCCTAGGACTCCAATGGTGGCGGCAGCAGCAACTCTCTTCGTCTCCTAATTTTTGAAGTAAGTTCTCAAAGAGGCACGAAGAAAATATTTATAGAGAGAGGGTAAAAAAACCTAGCCGCCCAACATTTACGGAAAGATAGGAACAGATTAATTATGAATCCCTATAAAATAGGCAATCCATGCAGAAACCTATGCGACAGCCGATACGGCCTGCCCATGTGACCGACCATGCGACCGACTATGCGACCCGCCCACGCGGCCCGTCCATGCGACCCGCCCATGCGGCCCGCCCATGCGACCTCGCATGCAGCTCGCGCATGAGACTGCCCATGCGACCGACCATGCGACCGCCCATGCGGCTCACGCGAGAGAGAGAGCGCATCAAATGCACACAAGCGCCTGCGCCGATACTGTGGGCTCGCGCATGAGAGAGCACATCAAATGTGCATAAGCGCCTGCGCCGATGCCGACGTGCTAAGTGCGCCAATAAAGTGCCACTTTACGCCCTTGAGCCCGAGTCAGAGTCAGAGTCCGAGTCCGAGTCGCTAAGCCCCTTTGGGGCTTAGCTCCTATGGAATAAATTCCAAGAGAATGACAAAAAGCATAAATGCTTTCATTAAGGAGTTAATCCTTCTTCATCCTAATAAAATACCCCCACATGGCATCCATGTGCATCACCACACCCCATGTGCATACCTCAACACAAGCAAAGCATTATATTGAGATACCCACTTGGTGGTGTAGCCAATGTGGGACTATCTTTCATAGTCCAAAGTCAAAAACACCAACACACTCACTCAAACATTCCATGTTGACTACTTATCAGTAATTAGAACACCTGCATTCCTTCCTTGTCAAAGAGTTTCGAACTGATATGCTTATCGAAATTAATTAAATGTCACTCTTGTCTTGATCTTTCAAAGTTTCCAGGAAGGGTTATTTACAGTAGTCGTCCCTATGTTTTATGTTTATTATATGAATTATTTCTATGTTTTATATTTGGGTTAATTGTCCAAATAGTGTCTGAGGAATGTAGTGACTGCCGTTTTGGTGATTGAACTTTTTTTTTGGTTAATTTGATACCTAATGCATTTTGGTTTAAAGATTACATGAACTAATATGTTCCGTTGGTATTTTTGGATGAAAATCGATAAAATAGAATTGTGATAGTCTCGTACGGGTTCTTTTGTCAAGTTTTTTGTTGTTGGACTATCATTCAGAAGAATATTGGTATTCGAAGAAATTCTATATAAAAAAAAATACCTTTTGTCGAGTACAAAATGACGGCTCTACAATCAATAATAGTCGACGTATCAGCTGGTCAAGACACAAATAACTCTAAAAATAAGGCAAATGACCATCATATATTTACATGCATTCTTTAAACCGAAATGTAAAGCTTCGATACCAAGTCAACAAAAAAAAAAAAATCAATCATCAGAATAGCGACCATGATATTCCTCAAACACCATTCGTACAATTAACTCTTTATATTTTATGCAAAAAAATATTACATTAACCATCCTTAAAACATAAAGCATAGAAAGTTCGTGTAATAAACATAAAATATAAAAAAAAGTTATTGTAAATAATTCTTTCAGCAATTACACAATGATTTTTATATCATATATATCCGATCGACCAAGATATACGATGCAAATATTTTCTTAAGAAAAGTGGATCCAAGATTACTATCCATGATTGCATTTATATTCATAGTGTCTTTTCAAGGCCTAATTTTAAGCACTTACATGAAAACATGAATGAAATTTGCACATACACAAGCTACTAACACTATGGGTACCCTGAACAAAAGATGACATGAAAGAAGGATGATTTGATGTGCAAGGCTCCTTTTGCTAAAGGAGACTCAGAAAGTCTCAACAACCTAATATCAATTATTTTACTGGTGACATCGAAAGATTTGTAGTTTACTAAATCTAGTTATATTGAAAAGGCTGCTTGTCTCTTTTTTATTGGCATTTCATGTATAAAAACAAGAAAGAATCATCACTTAGCAGGCATTTGGGCGACGACTATGACTCGAAGCTGCCATAGAGAGCCTCTTTAGCTAAAAGATGACTCAGCTAATTTGGAAGAACTTGCATGCTTATTAATATTTTTGCTCATTCTTAGATATCACTTGATCCACACTAGCTAGTCAGTTTGGACCTAAATAACTATGACCTAACATTTGAAATAGAAGATTAAATTAAAAACTGCAGATATAATATATCAATCATATCGCATCACTACTTTACCAACATGAGGATGATCAAAATGACAAAAATATTCTAAATTTTATATTAGATAACTTAATATTTTAACTATAATAGTATAATTTAATATTCTAATAGAGTTAACAAAAAATTTAAAATGGTAAAAATATCTCCTCATTCGTGATCACTTCAAATACCTTCGAAAAGGAGGATGTGAGTAATTTGGGCCAAAAATTATTATTTATTTTTATTAAGACTAAAAAATTAACCTTTGATTGAAGGAGGATATGGACTTGAAAATATTCAATAGTTGAAGGTAGTGATTGGTATGATATTAAAATTTAGGACATGAAATTGAAAAACTTTAACAGTTGAAGATATCAAGTTGAAATTAAGCCTTGAAAATATTACATGTCTATGTTTAAATGTTCATGCTGAAAAAGTAACCCAACACAAACTACTATCTTCCCATCAGAAGAAAAAAAAAAAAAGACTTGATTTAATGGACTCAAGGTCGGTTCTGAGTTTCATGGAGCCCTAGACGAACTTTCAAAATGGAGCCCCCATATATATAATGTTAAAAAAATTGAAAACTAAAACAGGTAAACTAAAAAAAGACCACACCAAGACATGAACCTAGGACCTCTAGTGTACAAGTCTAACGTGATAACCACTATACCACAATCATCTAAAAAAGATTACTACACCACAATTATATTGTGTTAAAAGAGTCCCATAATACATGCTGGTTCTATTTTAGATACAAAATTATATATATATATATATATATATATATATATATATATATATATATATATATATATATATATATAAACTGATTTTTTGGACTCTTCTAGTCCGTGGGTCCTGAACGATAGTTCTGACTATTCTGGATCAGGACCGGCCCTGAATGGACTCCACCAATTCTGATGGACGTATTGATTGTACGAGGGATATTTTTGTTCTTTCTTTGTAAAATTTATAAATTTTGTTCTCTCAGCTTAATTTACATAATTTTAATGCTTTGAACGAAATTTTGTGTAGCATTATTCCAGAATCACGAACCTAGTCGTTAACTTTGTCACAAATATGAATAGACAGAGAATGATAATATAACCACTCCACGACTATTAAGGTTTTTTAGTCCAAGTTGTGCTCCATAGTTGATACATTATGATAGGACAATGCTTGGTTGACGGAGATGATCATGACGATCGTAGTAGTGTCGAGTTGTCCAATAGCCAACGTTGGAAAAAATTTACAAGCCTATTATATATTCCCAGTTTCCATGTCAACTCTCCATCAGAGAGAGAGAGAGAGAGAGAGTACAATGACATGTATTATGATTTTTATATCAATAATTGGCACGCCTCAGAAGTGATCAATGGAAGAAGAACGCATGAAATATATACAAAGATGATAGGTGCCTGCAATAATTAATATAGCCAGACATGACAGTGGTTTACGTGGGATATAAATATCCTTTTGCTTAATTTCTCATCAAAATAACTATAAATTTAACATATAAAAATTTAAAGTAGATCTGATCTCCCACTAATTTTTTTTATATTATGTTCCTATTTTATTACAGGTAGGTCTCTCTTTTATTTTATATCGATTGAAACTCACATGTAATAAAATAAAAACAACATACAGAATAGAACAAAATTAATGGAACAACTGATCGACATATTATTTGTATAGCACGTTTGCGCCATGACTGGAGAACTTTAGTATCATGTGGAAGTGTATATATGATAATAACTTCATTTATAATAAACAAAGAAAATCTTAGTTTAACGAGATCGAGGGAATTGGTGAATAGCTTTCATTAGTACAGAAGAATACTTTATGTTTTATAGCATTACATTTTTGTTTCCCTTAAATTGAAATCTCCATTTTTTTTTGTGTATGTTATTAATGATAAGTGGATATCAGAATTTGCAAACCTTCTTTCGACCTATTTAAATTACAAGTATTGGGGGTGCATTAATGCAGTACAGCCTTTTTTGCTGCAAGCGAAGTTTCCGGGAAAGTTTTGGTATCTGGAGGTCCACTTGCAGCATTTGTAGCCCTAAATAATATTTATTTAAGGGGTGTTGACATGCTTACGATTATGCCTTTAATTTCCAGATTGAAGTAGCGAGCTATAACGTCATTGGCTCGGATTGCCGACCACTTTATCCAAATTATATAAAATGAAATTGGTAAACTCTTTCAGTGAATGTACTTACCCCGGAAAAGGGTTGCCTGGATTTCTGGTGATGTAACCAAAGTAGATGTCACGTACCGATTTTTGCAGAATCGCTATTCGTTCTCTTGGACGTGATATCCTACGAACGTAAGACGCATTCGTACAAGACCTAGCATAATGATATATATATAGAAACACAACAGCAGAGTGCACAAGTTGAAGAACACACATTGAAATAAAGAAAAGTTCTCTTTACTGATAATAAAGTTATTTACACTAACTACCCTTATATTTTTTGTTTATAATACGGGGTACCCCTGCTTTTTTAAAAGTTACACTGATCACCCTTACTTTTTTTGTTTATTACACGGGATACCCTTATTTTAAGATAAAAGTAAATAGTTATAACACTAACTACCCCTATTTAAAAAAAAATTCTAAAGAGAGGGGTGGTGAGTGTAATGTATTCCAAAGCAGGAGTACCCCGTGTTATAAACCAAAAACATAGGAGTAGTTAGTGTAAATAACCCTTGATAATATACAAGTTTGTTACAAACTCATGACTCAAAAGTAAATGGCCGTCGTACGGACTTACAAGATGGACGCAAAATGAGATAGTCGTTCCATACATTACATCCCAAACTAAAACTTAAAAGATAATAGACCTTCGGGCGAAGCTATCGCCTTGTCTCCGAGCTGCATAGAATATGTGCACGAGCTCCAGAAGATTTGTACTAACGCTACAAAAACATGAACACGAGCGCGCCAAAGTTTGGTAGACTGGTTGGGAAAAGCTTCAGCTTCTCGCCACGTCACCTTGGCTCGGTGAACCAGCTGCAACGAGGGTTAGTACTTCGAAAATTACCAGTGCGGACGAGCTAACCCAACTAACCAAAATCGACACAGTATTCATGTGAAGTATAATAATTATTATTGTGGTCTTTCTATCTTGCCTTAGTTCAAGTTACAACATGCAATAGATATGAAATGACTGAATAAAATATGCCACCGTCCGGTGACTTTTATCTGCCGCTGTCTGAATCACCTGCACAAAACTTACCATGACATTCCTTCCACGAAGACATAGGTAGCTTGCACAGTTTAAATATACATATGGGTCACTGTCATTACGATCCATCGTGGACTATAGTTTGTGTAGACGACGCACCTTGCAGTGCGGGTAGCAAGTCCCGCCATAAATCCCCGACTCACCCGTGCTAGTCTGCTAGCACAGTTATATTGTTGTTACGCCCGGGACGAATCGATCCCAGTGCCCCGACGACCATTCGCAGGAATAAAACCTTGTGCACAAGTTGTCCATGGTCATACGACGTCTCAAAACTAAGTTAACATACGAAGCATTTCAAGACATCAGAATAAACATAACTACTTTAGCACAGTGTGATGGCATAGTCTACCTGCTTAAGTGATCACATTGCATATTATGTAATACATATTACACAGTTATAGATGAATAAATTCTAGCTACAACTGAAACATAAAATAGATACATGCGTAGCGGACAAGCACGCAATAATATGATCGTTCGGTGATTTTGCGTGACAAGCAAAAGTATTCCAAGTTTACTTCTTATTATCTTGACTCAATTATTATTATTATTATTATATCATTGATCGAAACGCAAGAGTCAGATTATTAAGAGTGAAGACTTGGAAGAAGGGAGCTAATCGAAAGTAAGGCCAGTCACAAGTTGGTGAATTGGGAAAGAGAAATAGGAGATCTCCAGGACTCCGCTCGCGCATCGCCTATTCGATCACCTGCATGCATCAACAGATGATCAATATCTCCTTGCCTCGGTCTCCCAGAGTTCGATACGAAATGTAAAGTTTTAAAGAACAAAGATAATAAAATCCACTAAAAGAGCAAGTCATAAAACCAACGAGAAAGCAACCAAGCGACATAAAAAACGAGCAAAAAAACCAACGCAACAGAAAGGCCCCTCGCGACTCTGCCGCCGAGTCCTTCCTTAAGGCATGATCCGCTGAATGTAGGACTTAATTCCGAATAAACCAATACATAATGAGGAAATGATCTGGATTCAATCTGTCCTGATCGAACAATACCAAGTTTTTCTTAGTTATGCTCCCTGAAAAGGGGGAACGGGGCACTACAATTGAGACAAAAATATTTCGATGAGGTTCCCTTAATTATAACATAAACGCTATAAGCATTACAGCTCATTCTCCACCTCACTCGACGTCCCGAGCTCGTAAGGACAATAACCTTAGCAACTCGACCTCTTTTTCAGCATTTTTCTCGGTCGTGTCCCGTTTGTATCCTTTTGCTCCACTGCTGCCCTAGGCGGTCCGCACCACTATGTCCCACCTATCCCTAGTAGCAATCCACACGGAGTTGTTTTTTCCTCGACGATGTTCTACCCCTCTCTCTTAGCTCCACCCCAACCCTAGTTGGCTTGTGCTACCATGTCCCACATATCTCTCGTATCGTAGAAATCCACACAGACCTACCTTGTCTTTTCACTCCACCACGATCCTAGTCGGCCCGTGCCACCACATCCCATCTAATTTTATACAGGAATCCATATGGACATGGCTTGAGAAATTGGTGAAAAATTATGCTACTCTTGTGATTGAACTCGTCTAACTTGGGAGCTTAATACATGCCTCCCAATATACATAATTGAATAAGATAATTTCAAAATAAAAACGTACATAATAGGGTGGTAGGACTCAAATGCCTACCACTCGTAATAATACTACTCTCAAACCAAAGAATACAAAACATCTAAAAATATACCTCCTAACATGTCAACCATGTAGATTTCTATTCGTCTATTTAGTACTATGAGAGCTAATCCGAACAAAAGAACTGCAGCAGGAAACGTACACCCCGACCTCTTCTCTTTTCCTTCTGTTGTGATGACGTAGGGACATCATCCTGCACAAGCCACTTATCATTCTTGTAAACCCCCTCGACCAAATTAGAGCTATTTGGATTAAATTATGAGACTAGGTTTTAATTGGATGAAATTAAATTTGATATATAGCAATATTGTAACTTAATACACCTTACGGTTGCCTTGATGTTTGGAGCACTATACTAGTTGGTACCCCCAAACCAATTAAGTACTCATCCCCTAAACAGGCCAGACCACCCACCTGCACTTTGTGCAACTGTTAGATTCCCACTATGATGCTTAAATCTAGTTGTACAACAGTCATTGAGAACGTCTAAGTATTATTTCATTAAACCCAACCTTCTCCTAATGCCTGATGAAATTAGTTGTAACCTAAATTAAATTAAGGCCCAGATCACCCCAAAACAAGTCATAACCAAGCCCTGTATACCTATCATGAGGACCAGACCCCACCCCAAGGAGCCCAGACAAGCCCAAGGCCCGAGGCCCCAGGCCCCAGGCCATAAACTCTCCTATATAAACAAATCTTCCTACTACTATTGAAACCCTAACACCTTCACCCTCCTTTCTCAACCCTAGCCGAATCCCTACCATCCCCGACCACCCCTGCCGGACTGAACCACCCCTGACTCACCGGACCACCGCCCCCTCGGCATCAACCGCCGCCTCTCCGCTGGAACTCCACAACCATCCAGCCGCCAACACCAATCCATCCAAACCCGACCAACCGAGCCACTGTCCCCTCCCCGACTGCAAAACCCATCGTCCCCCCACTCCGCCTGATGCCGCCTGACGCCGCCCGAATCGTCGGACCCCCACTTCACCATCACCGACCGCCTCCACCGTACCATCTCCACCCAGCCACCATCACAGCCCCGTTAGACCCCCGGTCGATCCCGACTGCTCCCCACCACCCTCCAGCGCCGTCGAACCACCCGTGAGGCCGACCCCGACCAACCCCCGTGACTGGACCATCACCCTGACGCCGGCTCAGCCCGCTGCAACCGCGCCAGGTCGCTGTATCCGCGACCGCAACCCTCGCCGCTGCTGTACACAGCAGGCCGGACCCGTCCACGTCGACCGGAGTTCACCCACGTCGGAGGAGACGGTAGACCAGCGAGCGGACCCCCTCGCTCGGCCGATCTGGTACTCGTTCATTGACCCTTCACTCGTGTGTCCTATATTTCCCCTTCGTGTCGTCGTGTCACACTTGAACCCATATCTATAGTGTTTAACCTAGGTAGAAATATATGCATGGAAGTTGATGCTAATTAGTTATTAATTAAGGAATAATTATTCTAGATTAATGACCAGTTACCAGGGACAAATAATTTACTAGAAACACCTGGGTATAAACCTAGTAGGTCGAACATGGGAAATAGAGACATGTGTTCGCACAGAACCGAAATCATGGACAACCCGTAACTAGATGAATATTTGCCTCGAGACACATGTTAACCGAAGACAGGACATGTGTACGCCCTAGCTACGTGCACACGTGACACTGTATTCAAGCAACAGTGAACTCGCGACAGTATTCAAGAATAGCATCTTAATCGTAAATAGTTAATGCGTAGTGTCTAATGTCTGTATTGTTGTGTGATATTATATATCTAGGGTCTTTGGATCAGCCAGAAGACGCTACAGGAGCAGGCTTTTGGCATTCACCTCTTGAAGACTCAGGCAAGATACCTTGCCATATTTACTGTCTAATTTAAATTATGCATATGTTGTATTGTATCCTTGTTGCTTTTATTTTATACAACTGTGCGCGTCCGAGTTTGTCTCGGCTGCTGTCGACGGATACGTCGATGATTAGTATACTTGACCTAGTTCGCAGTGACTCACCCCATTGGAGGATACTCTGATATCTTTCGAGACCTGACACTGCTACACATTCGTTGTAAAAATTTCATGTTGGGATGCGGGTTCGCGTGCTCGACTAGCTATCGGCGCGTGTGACATGCATCACGGTTAGTAAGTAATTCAGGAGTATTTCAGTGTAGAGACTTGACATTTAGATAAGGGGGTATGTGCATCGATTATTTGACTTGCATATCTACATTGGGCAGGGAGGACGACTAGTAGGCATATGGGACACCCCACTCCTTTACACTGACACCGCACTCGACGGAGTGATACGGACACATATATATATATATATATATATATATATATATATATATATATATATATATATATATATTACTAATACCACGTTCTGTAGAGTGTTGGATGTTACTTGATGACATTGTAGATACCACACTCTATAGAATGTCGAATATTACTGTATTCCTGTGCCCGTGTTATAGGGGGCATGTGTGGCATATACTAGCCGGTTGCCACGACTGGTGAATTACGTCAGCATATGTCTAGCCTACACCTTCCCATATACTCACAGTTGTCCTCACATTGCATTCACTTAGATGGTTAGCACAGCCTTTATTGTATTTATTTTATTCAGTATTTATATATGGCATATTTCTATGTATCTTGTTACGTCCCTCTGAGGACCTGGTACATTTTCAGATTTGGACGAGGTTTACTACCCCACAGTATACGGCCCCGGACATGAGACGAGGTTCGCTACCGCTGAGGAGTTAGAGGTGCAGCCGTCAGAGTTTCCGTGACCAGCGGTAGGCCTTCCGCCTAGATTGGGCGCATCATTATCTAGTCAGCCGATGCCCTAGTCATTATCTTTTATATCTCATTTCAGTACTTTATTCCGTCATAGTAGTGGGTTTGTTCCCACCAGACATTATTGGTTGTACTATGATATCTTGAGACTGGCATTTATCTTCCAGCAGTTTATTTAGTACTTCTTGCTGATTTATATTGTGGATGAGATTAGATTACCTGTTATAGACTGATATTGGATATGTTAGTATTTTAGGACAGCGTAGCACTCTTCGTGGATCCATTAAATTGGGATATCCTCGGAGGTGTCAGCTGGCTATTGCCACGTGGTCTGGTCCCATATATTTTGGGACTGAGACGTGACATGGTTTTAGTGGTGGCCCATGCAGGTCGACTCTATTCGCTTGTGGTATGGTAACATGCCCAGCGAGCCTGCAATAGGATAGAAATTATTAGGTCTCATCCACTTTTGATTCGTCTTTGAACTTCCTTCATACTGCTTCTAAAATCTTCATCCTGTTTGTTTGTTCTCGTACTCTTTTAAATGAAGTCCTATCTCTTGCAGAAAGATGAATTTTTGCAGTGGACGAGGAGCACCCCGTGCCGCGGTGCCAGATAACACCACTCAAGGAGAGGAGGTACCCCAAGGGCAACCCCCGCTACAGACCCCGCTGATACATTGGCACGAGACATCGCAGGGCGATCCTACACCGCAGCCTAAGGGACAGACTTCCCAGACAATCCCTACACAACATTGTGAGGGCCAGACTTCTGGAGCTACACCGATGCCGCAGACTGAGAGGCCGACATATGAGGAGATGCCTACTGCACAGCCAGATATTCCACTACCACCACCTCCACCTTATACACCCCAGATGCCACAACTAGATGGACAGCCACAGATGCTTCAGTTCTTCCAGACTATGATGCAAGCACAGTGGCATCAGACCGAGACATTGAGACAGAGTTTGATGGAAGAACTAAAGAGGACACCTGTTACAGCACCAGCACCTACACCAGCCCAGACAGGTGGCACTGTAAGATGGTTCCGACAGATGGGACCAGATATTTTCTCAGGCAATGAGACTGCAGAACAAATCTCTGATTGGGTTGCCAACACGGAGATGCTATTAGAGGCTTCGTAACTGCATCCAGACCTTTGGATGACCGCGGTGAGGGCCCAACTAAAAGGCAACGCTCATCACTGGTGGGATTTCATTGAGCGCAATGTAGGCAAGAACCAGACGTGGGAACAGTTCTTACAGTACTTCAATACGAAGTATTTTCCAGCTACAGTCATTAATGCCCTGTACTTCCAGTTCCTATATCTAGAACAGGAGAATATGATCGTTGACGCATATGACACGGAGTTCAGCCGCCTTAGCAGATTTGGTGCCGCCCTGATACCCACCGATCTCGAGAAAGCTCAGCGATTTCATCACGGCCTCAATTTTAAACTATTGAAGTATACCACTACACAGGCGAGGATTTCTTATGAAGAGGTTCTTGCAGAGAAGAGAATCCAGGAGGCCATCGTCAGAGGAGCTAGACGTTCCAGCACGACTACACCAGCCAGAGAACAGCCCGGAGCAGGAGGACCGATCCGTCATCCCGGAGCACAGACACAGTAGAGGGTGTCATGCCCCAGTCCCAAAATATCGAGGACTAGACACGTGGCAATGGCCAGCAGTACACATCGATGGACAACCCAATTTAATGGATCCATCTGGTATACTTAAGCTGTAATATAGGTCTACAACAATAAATCAAAAACTAATCTCATCCACACACAGAATAATAAGAACAACAGCAAATAAAGAAAGTACATCAAGTTTAGTCTCAGCAGAGTATGTCGGAAATAACCCGATAAGAGTCTAAAACACTGGTTCATCAGACCAGAACATAAGAGTCCAAAATAAGTATCTGAGGAGCACAAATGTCAAAAGCTCAAGTAAAGTCTTCAGCCATCACCTCTGCTTCTATGTTAGGTTCTCCTTCAGCAATATCTCCTGGTACAGCTTCAGCTCCTGTCCCGTAAACCTCAGGATAATGATCTTCTGCCAAACCTGGGGACATCATCCATTCCAGGTCCTTAGGGGATATAGCAAGGTATAAATAATACAAGCCAAAAATAGATGCAGTGAAATAGAAAATGAAATAAGCAGGGTAACTACATAACCATCTATGTGAATATGCAACTGAGAGCAACACTAGTACTCAGGCTGAGACTGCTACAAGCTCTGTGTCGGGGAGCCGGTAGCAGCAATATCTAGTAGTGGTCTAGCTCTGCTCGAGAGTCTACAACCTCACAATAGTAGTATATATATATATAGAACAGCCTGTAGCCTGTGTGTCTCTCCCCACCCAATGTAACCACACGTCTCATGTCTATGTCACGTGAGATCAGAGCTAATGCATCAGTCATAATCTAAGAGTATAATAACTATGTCCATCCTGTATCCTACACAGAATCACCTTGAATATCTCAGGAAGACTCTGTCGATGTATGGTGTCAAGTGTCCTAGGTTATAGTGTACTTGATAAACAAGCACGAGAATATAAAGGGTCTCGAATATCCATCACTAAATGACGTACACAACTCCGCGTACGGGGTTGGCACCCGACTGTGATCGGACGCTAAGTATGTCATACGGTCCTAGGTTATATCATGCACACTAGTCACATAAAATAGAGCAAAATAAACTAATAAACTGCAATTTATGGCAAGGTACACTTGCCTGGGATTGGAATATCAGTAGCGGTCCTTGTAACAGTGGGTTCAGCAATAACTCCTCCAAAAGCTGAAATGAACATTACCAACAGTCTCAGAACATAGAAAATAGTTAGAAATGCCTGTCCTTAAGTCCAGTTTGGACATAAGGGCAAAAATGACATTTTTGGGCCAAAGCGGGTCCATATGTGGGCCGCTTTGCACCGAAAATCAGGTCAGGGTCAAAGGTCTCCAAATCAGTCCAACTTAGTGTCAACAGGTCAGGAATGATGATACGAACCCAACGGAACTTCCAGAATTGGATTCCGATGAGCCGTTCTCAAAATCGCCCGTCAGATGGAACTTGTGGGGCCCACGACATGCGATTTTCCAACATTCTCAGAATCGAACCAAACTTGACCCACAGGACCAGCGTATTGCTACGAGTCCGATGGCACAAGTTTCGAACTGGTCTGACGTGTATACACTAAGTTACAGCAAGAACCAGAAAGTACGGATACGGGGTGATGTCCGCGGATACGCGTTGATTCCGGTGTGCACGCACACCCGAATCAGCTTCTGTGAAATCCTGCACGTCCGTATCGACGACGCGCACGTATCTGTGAAGACCGCACACGACCAAGTTATCCCGTTTGGCGGGGCGTACTCGATTCCGGGGTAAAACATGGTCTAATTTTTCCTGTTTTTGGATCGCGGTGTGTGATCACCACAGGACGCGATGCCCCGAGCGGTTTATCCGGGCACCGAGAGGGTCATACAAGCTACGCGATAAAATTTATGGAATCGAATTCCGAGCTACGAGTCAAAAGTTATGGGTACCTGAACTTGTCCGAAAAACCCGAATCCTTGTGTCCTCGTGTCTGAGTCGAGTCCTGTGTCCTGTGTCCACCCTAGGTTTTAGGGTTCTGGAACTCCGGTGGTCGGGCAGGGCGTATCCAGTGGCGAGGGAAGAAGGCTGGGAGTGGGGTTCAGACCGGCGGAGGTCGGCGAAGGCTTGGGGAGCTCCTGGGTGGCCGGCGGTGAGGTCCTGCGGCGGTGGCGGGCTTGGTCGGCCGGAGTTCGAACGATTTTGTTCGAAAGGAGGCGGCCGCGGTCTTCTGGTGAAGTGGCTGAACTATTGGAGGTGCAGCGAACTGGTCTGGAGGTGCGGCGGGTTGGTCTGGAGGTGCGGCGGACGGTAGGTTGCCGGATGATCGGAGAAGATGGGTTCAGTAGGGGATTTCCGGCGGCCTCGGCTGGGTTTATATAGGCTCGCCATGGCAGAGGGAGGGCCGGTCGTTGGTCGAAAGAGGAAGGGAAGAAGTCGCCGGGTGCGGGGGAGCCAAACCGAAGGGTCGCCGGCGGCCACGGCGGCCGAAACGGCCGTCGGCCAGGCGAATCGTCGGGTCGATTCAGATTTGGGGGTTAGGGTTTGAAACGGGTTGGATCGGGTCCGGGCGGGTCGGGTCTTACCCGGATCCGACCCGCTAAGAGTTGGGCCGGTCCGGTTTGGTCAGACCGGCCGGTCCGGTTCGGTTTAGTCTCAGGGTTGAGTTGGTTTATTAATAAATTTTGGTTTAAATAATCAGTTAGATTTTACAACAGTTTTTAATGCTTTAAAAATTCATCCGGGGTCCAATAAATTCCCGAAAAAATACTCCATGCTCGGTTTTTAATTTTACACTAGAAAATATAATTTTCATCACATTTTAATATTATTTAATTTGATTTAAAAATTCATTTTAAATTAGACTGCTTTAATTTATAGGTTTAAAATTCGCAGAAAATGCTAATTAATTCCAGAAAAATTAAATTTAAAAATTCTTAAAATTTTAGGTGATTACAGAGGACAGCGCCCTACCCCCAGCAGTATCTTCCGACTTGTCACCATTGTGGCAAGAAAGGACACGTTGTTAAAGATTGCCGGAAGAAGTTGGGATTATGCATGATATATGGATCAAGTCAGCACCTTGTCAGGGATTGCCCACAGCACAGAGAGGCAGCACTGCAGACAGGACAGAGGCCAGCAGCCCCAGTCCCGAGGATACTACCTCCACTAGGAGGCCAGCGACCACCAGCACCCAAAGGATTTCAGAGGGGACCACCCTTGGCCCCACAGGAAGTACAGTTCAACCAGAACCGACAGCAGACAGGAGGACAGAGGCAGGGACAAGCCTTTGCTTTAGCAGCTACTGAGGAGGAAACTGAAGGAGAAGCAATCACAGGTACCATTTTAGTTGCATCATTACCTGCAACTGCATTGTTTGATTCTGGAGCTACATTGTCATTTATATCTAGTAGATTCATAGCAATGCATAGTGTAGCGACTTCCCCCTTACCTAGAGTTGGAAGATTCTTACCGAAGGAGGTATCGTGTCGGTTATCAGCACTATCAAAACGTGCTCGATAGTTGTATGTGGCAGAGAGATGAGAGCCCGATTCTTGGTATTGCCTATTCCGTACTTTGATGTTGTGTTAGGCATGGACTGGTTAAGCCAGTATAATGCTGTACTGAACTGTCGGAAGGGTAGCGTCACCTTTAGATCGCCAGATCAACCGGAGTTCGAGTACATGCGAGGGACCGTCGAACAAGGAGTAGGACAGATAGCGGAAACTTGCATGGCTATGGAAATGGTACCCCCACCAATAGTTGCAGAATTTGAGGATGTATTCCCCGAAGAACTGCCAGGCTTACCGCCAGATAGAGACATGGAGTTCACCATCGAGCTAATACCCGGATCAACACCGGTATCTTCTAATGTATACCGATTAGAGAAGAAGGAGTTAGATGAGCTGAAGCTGCAATTGGAGGAGTTGTAGAGCAAAGGATTTATCCGCCCTAGTGTATCACCATGGGGAGCACCAGTGTTGTTCGTACCCAAGAAGGATGGAACAGTACGCATGTGCATTGATTACAGAGCCCTTAATGCTTTGACTATCAAGAACAAGTACCCCTTGCCGCGGATTGACGATTTATTCGACCAGTTGACAGGAGCAGTAGTGTTCACAAAGATCGACATGAGATCGGGTTATCATCAAGTGAAGGTGCGAAGAGAGGACATTCAGAAGACAACATTCAGGACTCGTTATGGTCACTACGAGTTCTTAGTAATGCCATTTGGGCTGACGAATATGCCAGCTGTATTTATGAACTTGATGAACAGAGTATTCCACCAATACTTAGACCAGTTTGTGGTAGTCTTCATCGACGACATTTTGGTGTATTCGAAGAGCCACGAGGAGCACGAAGAGCATCTGAGACTAGTGTTAGAGACACTAAGGAAAGAGAGGCTTTATGCCAAGCTGAGCAAATATGAGTTTCTCCTAGATCGTTTCGCTTTCCTTGGACACGTTATCTCAGAAGATGGCATTTCAGTAGATCCGACGAAGATTTCATCAGTAGAGACATGGCCAACCCTTACCAATGTCTCTGAAGTGAGGAGTTTCCTAGGACTTGCCGGATATTACCGGAGGTTCATAAAAAACTTCACGAAGATCGCAGAGCCGCTGACCCGCTTGACCCGTAAGGAACAGGAGTTCACCTGGACAGAGGAGTGTCAGAAGGCATTCGACGAGCTGAAGAAGCGTTTGACTACTGCACCTATCTTGACCATACCATCTGGACCCGGAGGATTCATAATCTATAGCGATATGTCCTGAAAAGGATTAGGATGTGTCTTGATGCAGCATAGAAAGGTTGTAGCTTATGCTTCTAGACAGTTGAGAACACATGAGAAGAACTATCCCACTCACGACTTGGAGCTTGTAGCAGTAATTTTTGCATTAAAGCTTTGGAGGCACTACTTATATGGAGAGAGAGTGAAGATATTTACTGATAATAAGAGCCTAAAGTACGTCTACACCCAGAAGGATCTGAACCAGAGACAGAGACGTTGGCTCGAGGTGATGACAGACTTCGATATCGAGCTACAGTACCACCCGGGAAAGACCAACGTAGTAGCTGACGCGTTGAGCAGAAGACCTATGGCATTCTTCATGACCACCCAGCAACATCTGTTAAGAGAGCTAGAGCAGATGGGTATAGAGGTCGTTATACCCATAGTAGATGGACAGTTGTCGAGTTTCCAGTTGAAATCGACATTATTGGAGAGAATCAAGGCTGCTTTGTCGACAGACGCCAGATTTCAGAGGCTTAGACAGAGGACAGAGGCTTGAATGCAGACAGGACTGCATATACATGAAGACGGAACTTTGAGATGCGGAGATTATCTCTATGTTCCAAATAGAGAACTTTGTCAGGAGTTGATGGCAAAGGCACACAGTTCGACCTATTCTATTCATCCAGGAAGCACGAAGATGTACAGAGACTTAAAACAGTACTACTGGTGGCACGGAATAAAGAGAGAGATAGCACGCTTTGTGGCCAAATATCTGATGTGTCAGCAAGTCAAGGCTGAGCATCAGAGATTTGTAGGATTGCTTCAACCACTCCCTATACTGGAGTAGAAATGGAAGCATATCACTATGGACTTTGTTACGGGCTTTCTGAGGAGTCCTAGTGGGCGCAACGCAGTATGGGTAATCGTGGATAGACTCACCAAGTCCGCACACTTTTTACCCTTCAGAGTTGGGCAATCGATGGAGGCCTTAGCAGATATGTACATGAGGGATATTGTGCGCCTATATAGAGTTCCAGTTAGCATCGTGTCTGACAGGGATACAAGGTTTACGTCTTAATTTTGGTGGAGTATACAGGAGAGTCTTGGAACTCGCCTGAAGTTTAGCACAGCGTATCACCCACAGATAGATGGCCAGTCGGAGTGCACCATTCAGACGTTAGAAGACATGTTGAGAGCGTGCATGCTTGACTTCGGAGGATCATGAGAGGACCATTTGCATTTGGTCGAATTTTTCTACAACAACAGCTATCAAGCGAGCATCCAGATGGCTCCCTATGAAGCGTTGTATGGAAGAAAATGGCGTTCCCCAGTATGCTGGAGTGATATAGGCGAGCGATAGATTCTCGGACCAGAGTTGGTTGTTTGCACAGTAGAAAAGGTAAAAAAGATCCAAGGGCATCTTCGAGCAGCACAAGACAGACAGAAGCATTGGACGAATGCGCATCGTCGACCCTTAGAGTTTCAGGTTGGAGATCACGTATTTCTAAAGATCTTGCCTACTCGAGGGACTATCAGATTCAGAGGCAAAGGGAAGCTGAGTCTGAGGTACATCGGACCATTAGACGTATTGGAACACGTCGGAGAGGTTGCTTACAGATTAGCCTTGCCACAGACCTTGGAAAGAGTTCATGACGTCTTCCATGTATCACAGCTGAGGAGGTACATGCCGGATCCGAGTCACGTACTTGACCACTCAGAGATCACAGTTGGCCCGAGTTTATCATACCAAGAGGAGCCTGTTGAGATTCTGGACAGGAGTGAGAAAGTACTGCGAGGAGAGACTATTCCCTTAGTTCGCGTCGCGTGAAGACATCATGCACCAGGCGAGTCAACTTGGGATTACGAGAAGGACATTATACAGCGCTATCCACACCTCTTCGAAGGAATAGGTACGTATTAGCATTTTAATTTAGTCAGTAGTTCGTACCATGCGTATATTTTAATTTTGAGGACGAAATGCTCTTAGGAGGGTAGGTTGTAAACCCCCTCAACCAAATTAGAGCTATTTGGATTAAATTATGAGACTAGGTTTTAATTGGATGAAATTAAATTTAATATACAGCAATATTGTAACTTAATACACCTTACGGTTGCCTTGACGTTTGGAGCACTATACTAGTTGGTACCCCCAAACCAATTAAGTACTCATCCCCTAAACAAGCCAGACCACCCACCTGCACTTTGTGCAACTGTTAAATTCCCACTATGATGCTTAAATCTAGTTGCACAACAGTTATTGAGAACGCCTAAGTATTATTTCATTAAACCCAACCTTCTTCTAAAGTCTGATAAAATTGGTTTTAACCTAAATTAAATTGAGGCCCAGATCACCCCAAAACAAGTCATAACCAAGCCCTGTATACCTATCATGAGGACCAGACCCCACCACAAGGAGCCCAGACAAGCCCAAGGCCCGAGGCCCCAGGCCAAAAACTCTCCTATATAAACAACTCTTCCTACTACTATTGAAACCCTAACACCTTCACCCTCCTTTCTCAACCCTAGCTGAATCCCTACCATCCCCGACCACCCCTGCCGGACTGAACCACCCCTGACTCACCGGACCACTGCCCCCTCGGTATCAACCGCCGCCTCTCCGCCGGAACTCCACAACCATCCAGCTGCCAACACCAATCATCCAAACCCGACCACCTGAGCCACTGTCCCCTCCCCGACTGCTAAACCCACCGTCCCCCCACTCCGCCTGACGCCGCCCGAATCGCTGGACCCCCTACTTCACCATCACCGACCGCCTCCACCGCACCATCTCCACCCAGCCACCATCACAGCCCTGTTAGACCCCCGGCCAATCCCGACTGCTTCCAACCACCTTCCAGTGCCGTCGAACCACCCGCGAGGCCGACCCCGACCAACCCCCGCGACTGGACCATCACCCCGACGCCGGCTCAGCACGCTGCCACCGCGCTAGGTCGTTGTATCCGCGACTGCAACCCTCGCCGCTGCTGTACACAGCAGGCCGGACCCGTCCACGTCGACTGGAGTTCACCCACGTCGGAGGAAATGGTAGACCAGCGAGCGGACCCCCTCGCTGGGCCGATCAGGTACTCGTTCATTGACCCTTCACTCGTGTATCCTATATTTCCCCTTCGTGTCGTCATGTCGCACTTGAACCCATATCTATAGTGTTTAACCTAGGTAGAAATATATGCATGGAAGTTGATGTTAATAAGTTATTAATTAAGGAATAATTATTCTAAATTAATGACCAGTTACCAGGGACAAATAATTCACTAGAAACACCTGGGTATAAACCTAGTAGGTCGAACATGGGAAATAGAGACATGTGTTCGCACAGAACCGAAATCCTGGACAACCCGTAACTAGATGAATATTTGCCTCGAGACACATGTTAACCGAAGATAGGACATGTGTACGCCCTAGCTACGTGCACACGTGACACTGTATTCAAGCAACAGTGAACTCGCGACAGTATTCAAGAATAGCGTCTTAATCGTAAATAGTTAATGCCTAGTGTCTAATGTTTGTATTATTGTGTGATATTGTATGTCTAGGGTCTTTGGATCATCCAGGAGACGCTACAGGAGCAGGCTTTTGGAATTCACCTCTTGAAGACTCAGGCAAGATACCTTGCCATATTTACTGTCTAATTTAAATTATGCATATGTTTTATTGTATCCTTATTGCTTTTATTTTATACAACTGTGCGCGTTCGAGTTTGTCTCGGCTGCTGTCGATGGATACATCGATGATTAGTATACTTGACCGAGTTTGTAGTGACTCACCCTATTGGAGGATACTATGATATCTTCCGAGACCTGATACTGCTACACGTTCGTTGTGACAATTTCATGTTGGGATGCAGGTTCGCGTGCTCGACTAACTATCGGCGCGTGTGACATGCATCACGGTTAGTAAGTAATTCAGGAGTATTTCAGTGTAGAGACTTGGCATTTAGATAAGGGGGTATGTGCGTCGATTATTTGACTTGCATATCTACATTGGACGGGGAGGACGACTAGTAGGCATATGGGATACCCCACTCTTTTACACTGACACCGCACTCAACGGAGTGATACGGACGTATATATATATTACTGATACCACGTTCTGTAGAGTGTTGGACGTTACTTGATGACATTGTAGATACCACACTCTATAGAACGTCGGACGTTACTGTATTCTTGCGCCCGTGTTATAGGGGGCATGTGTGGCATATACTAGCCGATTGCCACGACTGGTGAATTACGTCAGCATATGTCTAGCCTACACCTTTCCATATACTCACAGTTGTCCTCACATTGCATTCACTTAGATGGTTAGCACACCTTTTATTGTATTTATTTTATTCAGCATTTATATATGGCATATTTCTATGTATCTTGTTACGTCCCTCTGAGGACCTGGTACCTTTCCAGATTTGGACGAGGCTTACTATCCCACAGTATACGGCCTTGGACAGGAGACGAGGTTCGTTACCGCTGAGGAGATAGAGGTGCAGCCGTCAGAGTTTCCGTGACCAACGGTAGGCCTTCCGCCTAGATTGGGCGCATCATTATCTAGTCAGCCGATGCCCTAGTCATTATCTTTTATATCTCATTTCAGTACTTTATTCCGTCATAGTAGTGGGTTTGTTCCCACAAGACATTATTGGTTGTACTATGATATCTTGAGACTGGCATTTATCTTCTAGCAGTTTATTTAGTACTTCTTGCTGATTTATATTGTGGATGAGATTAGATTACCTGTTATAGACTGATATTGGATATGTTAGTATTTTAGGACAGCGTAGCACTCTTCGTGGATCCACTAAATTGGGATATCCTCGGAGATGTGTCAGCTGGCTATTGCCACGTGGCCTGGTCCCGTATATTTTGGGACTGGGGCATGACAATTCTCTTTGTTCAAGTGATCAAGAATACATGTATGATATTCCACATCATTGTCATCAGGCACCTCAACCTCAACTTTCTCGTCAAATGCATCCGTCAAGATTTCCGTGAAGCTCCAACTTTTGACAGCATGTTGAATATCAGTCTTTGAATGAAGCTCCTGGTGTTGGAATGCTCCAGATCTATATGACTCGTGTCCTCGGCAGATCCTTATGGAGAGGTCGCATTAGTATGGTTGTGCATCTCTTCCGATATTTCGATCATTTATACTGTATGTCACGCCCCTTGCCCGGCAGGGCCGAAACGTCCTCGCTTAGGCATAATGCCACACGAGCCTGAGTTAAGCCCGCTCAAGGCCAGATCCGAATAGGCATTTGATAACTAGTTCACAAGTCATTATAGCATAAGCATTGAATAAGAACAAGTATGATACAAAATAAGCTCTTTTATTGATAATAAAATAAGGCCACAAGTCACTCTCTCTCTCTCTCTCTCTCTCTCTCTTTCTCAACAATAAAAGTGTGCTAAGCGGCTTACAACTTTGGAATGATACATAGGCGATGTTCTAATAATATATCATGTATATGTACTTCAGCTCCGGATGCAATACTCCAAGGCTCCAGAGCGAAATCCATGCCTTAGCGCGCACGAGGAGATACTCTGCATCGAACGAGGTTCTCTCGCACCCTGCAAGCAACATGGTGGATTATCAGTACATTGAATGCACTGGTAGGAAGGCTTCTCGCCTGCTCAAATAATTCAAACACGTTCATATAAGTCCTGTGCACCATCTATTATATTTTCTTTCTAGTCTTGCCTTAGGATCAGTTTATGGCATATAATACAAAGCTTAACTCGTGTGCAAATATGGAGTATCGCATAAGAATGAGCAACACGACATGACTTACCAACTTATCCAAATATCTTTCCCTGCCTAATAATGAATCAAGTTAACCAGTATATATAACACAAATTAAAGAACTATTTAGGAAAACTTAAGTGTATCATGAGCATGTTTCTGACTCAGGTGAATGAATTACTCAGTTTACTCAAATGTATTATACTCAGATTGATTCAGTTGAGTTATACTCAGATTCAGGTTGGTTCAGATGTGGTACTCAAATTATTCAGATATTTCAGGTTACTTGTTTCAATACACTGACTCACACGCGAATTACCATAACCGAGACTGACTTAATCTATATGAACGGATCGCTGGCCTACACGCCATTATAGACATAGTCATAATAAAATGATGTTCCCGGTGTTCTAGACCAAAATTATCTGTTCTAGCTACAACTAGTGTGACTATCGCATTCCCCCTAGGCCGGATCAGTCTCGGTGCCCCGACGCCCAGTCCGTAGGAATCAAGCTTTTTCACAAGTGTCCGAAAACAAGCGAGTCTCTTTCATTTGTTCTTTCTTTTTACTTATCTTTTCTCATTCTTTATTACGGGCTCCACGAGCCATTATTTTAGTGTCATTCCTTAGTATCATTCATTGATGCCATTCCTTAGTGTCATTCATTAACGTGCTCCCAGAGCCATTCTTTACCTACATCGTATCCTTATGTTTTTTATTATTTTGCAACTCCCAGTACGGGAAATACCTTGGCGAACCAACAGTCTCGAAATTGTTCCATGTTTTTTATTACTTGGCTCAGAACGACTATTTTGATAGTCTTCCTGTCTTAGGGGAGTGAACCATATTTCGTGTTGTGCATCCAGATCGTGGCATTATTTATGTGACGAGCATTTTAAAAATATGAAGCAGTATTCTATAAGGAACATATAGCGAACATAAGTAATACAACAAGAATGAGGCTATGATAACCGTAAAGTGAGCACGTTATTCGGTTCGACCAGCTTACTTCCAAGTTCTATGCAAAGAGATATAAGATATGATTATTACCTTAGCTAGGTGCGTTGACTTCTTTTATTAGCATGCAACAGGTGATTTGCCTAGCGACTAACATGTATCATTCAGGTTATTAGGTGTACAGGCTAAGCAAGGATAGGTTCATTGTAGCCACCCATCTTAGCGATAATTTATATCTGTCGAGCGATACTCCGAACACGCCTATGAAAGTCTAAGTCTGAACTCTTGAAGTGCCAAGTCTGAATTCTTTTGGATCAAGCGAGTCATCTCACTGAGCAAGGTTGGACGGGTCGTCGTAGTTGCATCGTTTAAATCAGCTCTCCGGATTGAGCGGAGCGGGTCATTACATTGTAACGCCCCGCTCCGCGCCGGCATTATGTATCAAGGTGAGTGGGCAAAACTTCGTTCTCTGATTCTTGTACGCCCTAAATAAATAACCTGAGTTTTTGCTTGCAATGTTTTCTTAAGAGAATGATAGAACCTGCCTTGCATGTTAATGAACGAACTCACCTAGCTCGTCTTTGAAACAAAAGTCTGCTTAACGAGAATCCTGATCGCTGGCTTAGAGTGCATGAACATGTTCACTATCGTCTATGCTTCGAGAGAACCATACTGTGCCTGAATGTGTTCAAGTGATAAGTCGGATTGCCCCGCAACAAAGAGTGTTTATAGATGGTTCGTCTCGTCTGCATACTGAGAGTTTTGATAGTGTTCCATGCATTCGCACGCGGTCGGACAATGGCTTTTGGTGCAGAGCTGAACTGCATGTGTCACGGCTGCTACAGAGATAGTGGAAAGCAACCATGAGTCACAGCTGCCATTAGCATCAGATAAAAGAGTCATTGGTATGCTGGACTAACCGCTGCCGATCCTGAGATACTCGGGGACCGCCATTCATATAGCTAAGTCATTGTGTTGGCTTGGATAGAGGACTGCCCCTAATAATGTGCATTGTGTGTCTAGCTTTGCATCTGACCCTCGAGTCGCACGAGATACGCTGCGCACACCCTGGAACATGAACGGTTTGCTTGCCTGCTTAGTATATGAAACTCTATTTTCCAAACATGTTTCTAAACAAGTAAATCGACTCTGTTAGAACTGCATGAAACGAACCTAGGTAAAACTAGAAAGATCACTAGTAATGTAATGTTTTATAACATGATTACTTAGTGCCTGTTTGAGTGAATGCTTGTTTCTGTTCAGTTGATTTATCTCACCAGTACTTGTATAAAGTGCTGACCCACCAACAGTTTATTTGCTTGTGCAGGTACTGGATCGTCCGAGGGAGCGATAGGCGTGCCACAGTCCCGAAGACCCGGAATCCTGGTTTCGATTGTTGCCCCGAGAATGCTATCGTATAAGGGGGCATAATGTATGGAACGAACGTGTGCCTTTGCTAAAGGAAACCCAAGTTGCCTCGATTGTCCCGAACACTCAGTTGGCTAATGCATTGCATTGCAACAAGTCCCTTTCCGCTGCTAACTCGATTGATGCGATGATAGCCAACTATCAACTTAAACGATTGGCCTTGCACGGGCGCAACCCCAGGCCCGTGCGGCATCACGTCCCCCGAAAGCTCGACTCGGGCCATTCGCTTGGCTCCCTTCCTCCCTCGCGCCCGCGGGACGGGCGCGGTGATTCGCGTCCGGCACGCCGAGGCACGGTGATTCGTGCCCGGTTCGTTAATTCCCGGCCTTACGGGGTGGGGCAGGGCGGAGCGGCGGCCCGGGCGGGTCCGGGGCGTGACAGAATGGTATCAGAGCGAAATCGATTCTCTGGCCCAAAACCGTTGCTATGACTCTGAGATATTATCGATATGGTTTTGCAAAGAGCGTTCCATACAATAAGTCCGTAGATATTCTCAAAGTGCAAAATGTTTCCTGAACTTGAATTGCTTGATTGTTTCGATTGAGTACGACGAGGGACGGCACTATCGCTACTCGGGATATCGAGAAGTTTATCCTTGAAGTTTCGAGGACGAAACTTTTTGTTGGTTGGTAAGTATGTAACGCCCCGCTCCGCGCCGGCGTTATGTATCAAGGTGAGTGGGCAGAACTTCGTTCTCTGATTCTTACACGCCCTAAATAAATAACCTGAGTTTTGCTTGCAATGTTTTCTTAAGAGAATGATAGAACCTGCCTTGCATGTTAATGAACGAACTCACCTAGCTCGTCTTTGAAACAAAAGTCTGCTTAACGAGAATCCTGATCGCTGGCTTAGAGTGCATGAACATGTTCACTATCGTCTATGCTTCGAGAGAACCATACTGTGCCTGAATGTGTTCAAGTGATAAGTCGGATTGCCCCGCAACAAAGAGTGTTTATAGATGGTTCGTCTCGTCTGCATACTGAGAGTTTTGATAGTGTTCCATGCATTCGCACGCGGTCGGACAATGGCTTTTGGTGCAGAGCTGAACTGCATGTGTCACGGCTGCTACAGAGATAGTGGAAAGCAACCATGAGTCACAGCTGCCATTAGCATCAGATAAAAGAGTCATTGGTATGCTGGACTAACCGCTGCCGATCCTGAGATACTCGGGGACCGCCATTCATATAGCTAAGTCATTGTGTTGGCTTGGATAGAGGACTGCCCCTAAGAATGTGCATTGTGTGTCTAGCTTTGCATCTGACCCTCGAGTCGCACGAGACACGCTGCGCACACCCTGAAACATGAACGGTTTGCTTGCCTGCTTAGTATATGAAACTCTGTTTTCCAAACATGTTTCTAAACAAGTAAATCGACTCTGCTAGAACTGCATGAAACGAACCTAGGTAAAACTAGAAAGAACACTAGTAATGTAATGTTTTATAACATGATTACTTAGTGCCTGTTTGAGTGAATGCTTATTTCTGTTCAGTTGATTTATCTCACCAGTACTTGTATAAAGTGCTGACCCACCAACAGTTTACTTGCTTGTGCAGGTACTGGATCGTCCGAGGGAGCGATAGGCGTGCCACAGTCCTGAAGACCCGGAATCCTGGTTTCGATTGTTGCCCCGAGAATGCTATCGTATAAGGGGGCATAATGTATGGAACGAACGTGTGCCTTTGCTAAAGGAAACCCAAGTTGCCTCGATTGTCCCGAACACTCAGTTGGCTAATGCATTGCATTGCAACAAGTCCCTTTCCGCTGCTAACTCGATTGATGCGATGATAGCCAACTATCAACTTAAACGATTGGCCTTGTACGGGCGCAACCCCAGGCCCGTGCGGCATCACGTCCCCCGAAAGCTCGACTCGGGCCATTCGCTTGGCTCCCTTCCTCCCTCGCGCCCGCGGGACGGGCGCGGTGATTCGCGTCCGGCGCGCCGAGGCACGGTGATTTGTGCCCGGTTCGTTAATTCCCGGCCGTACGGGGCAGGGCAGGGCGGAGCGGCGGCCCGGGCGGGTCCGTGGCGTGACAGAATGGTATCAGAGCGGAATCGATTCTCTGGCCCAAAACCGTTGCTATGACTCTGAGATATTATCGATATGGTTTTGCAAAGAGCGTTCCATACAATAAGTCCGTAGATATTCTCAAAGTGCAAAATGTTTCCTGAACTTGAATTGCTTGATTGTTTCGATTGAGTACGGCGAGGGACGGCACTATCGCTACTCGGGATATCGAGAAGTTTATCCTTGAAGTTTCGAGGACGAAACTTTTTGTTGGTTGGTAAGTATGTAACGCCCCGCTCCGCGCCGGCGTTATGTATCAAGGTGAGTGGGCAGAACTTCGTTCTCTGATTCTTGCACGCCCTAAATAAATAACCTGAGTTTTTGCTTGCAATGTTTTCTTAAGAGAATGATAGAACCTGCCTTGCATGTTAATGAACGAACTCACCTAGCTCGTCTTTGAAACAAAAGTCTGCTTAACGAGAATCCTGATCGCTGGCTTAGAGTGCATGAACATGTTCACTATCGTCTATGCTTCGAGAGAACCATACTGTGCCTGAATGTGTTCAAGTGATAAGTCGGATTGCCCCACAACAAAGAGTGTTTATAGATGGTTTGTCTCGTCTGCATACTGAGAGTTTTGATAGTGTTCCATGCATTCGCACGCGGTCGGACAATGGCTTTTGGTGCAGAGCTGAACTGCATGTGTCACGGCTGCTACAGAGATAGTGGAAAGCAACCATGAGTCACAGCTGCCATTAGCATCAGATAAAAGAGTCATTGGTATGCTGGACTAACCGCTGCCGATCCTGAGATACTCGGGGACCGCCATTCATATAGCTAAGTCATTGTGTTGGCTTGGATAGAGGACTGCCCCTAAGAATGTGCATTGTGTGTCTAGCTTTGCATCTGACCTTCGAGTCGCACGAGACACGCTGCGCACACCCTGGAACATGAACGGTTTGCTTGCCTGCTTAGTATATGAAACTCTGTTTTCCAAACATGTTTCTAAACAAGTAAATCGACTCTGCTAGAACTGCATGAAACGAACCTAGGTAAAACTAGAAAGATCACTAGTAATGTAATGTTTTATAACATGATTACTTAGTGCCTGTTTGAGTGAATGCTTGTTTCTGTTCAGTTGATTTATCTCACCAGTACTTGTATAAAGTGCTGACCCACCAACAGTTTACTTGCTTGTGCAGGTACTGGATCGTCCAAGGGAGCGATAGGCGTGCCACAGTCCCGAAGACCCGGAATCCTGGTTTCGATTGTTGCCCCGAGGATGCTATCGTATAAGGGGGCATAATGTATGGAACGAACGTGTGCCTTTGCTAAAGGAAACCCAAGTTGCCTCGATTGTCCCGAACACTCAGTTGGCTAATGCATTGCATTGCAACAAGTCCCTTTCCGCTGCTAACTCGATTGATGCGATGATAGCCAACTATCAACTTAAACGATTGGCCTTGCACGGGCGCAACCCCAGGCCCGTGCGGCATCACGTCCCCCGAAAGCTCGACTCGGGCCATTCGCTTGGCTCCCTTCCTCCCTCGCGCCCGCGGGACGGGCGCGGTGATTCGCGTCCGGCGCGCCGAGGCACGGTGATTCGTGCCCGGTTCGTTAATTCCCGGCCGTACGGGGCGGGGCAGGGCGGAGCGGCGGCCCGGGCGGGTCCGGGGCGTGACATACATTATACACTACTCATAACAAGTCTCGTCCTCGAGACTTCCTGAGTGCAAACCGTTCTATTGCACACTATCGAATCTAACACAAGCATATTACTCTATATTACGTAGACCCTTTCGAACATAACTTTCTACTCATAATCCACATAATGTGTCGCAAGCGTGCTGGGTCTATTTTATTGAATGACTCCATCACTCAATCTATGCTGACTATATCCGCTTGATCATCGTGTTCTCTAACTCAGTCTCTAATGCATCTTAGAGAAGAAGATATATCGCTTAATGCAGGGTTTGATGTATTCTACTTGTGTATGATGATCTTAGTCTGAGGCTAACTTATCCAAATTGTTATACTCTTCTAAGTGCATCTAAACATATTCACTTGCAATTGCATTTGAGTTCAGCATACCACTAAGTGTGGATCGTACACATATTCTAGGCATCCATGAAACACATGTATTTAAACTAAGCTTAGCGATAGCAGAGTCTTTGTACTCGAGTCAGCCTATCACTGAGTGTGGATCGTGCACACATTCAAGGCATCCCCCAAACATATGCATTTTAACCAAACTTAGCGATAGCAAATTCGGACAAGCTACTCACGAACATATCAAGTGTTCTCGTCTTACGAATCACAAGGATACCATAAACGAGGTTAACCAAAATCCTAGTTACTTCCAACTCTAAACCAAGCATTATACTACCATCAAGTACGATCTATCCAATCTACCTAATAGCGTCCAAGTCCTATTGTTCATTCCGTTCATGTCAAACATAGCACACACCTATCATTCCAAGCCTAACTCTAAATCTTGTTGCCCCAGTTCTATTGTCCACTCAAGCGATACCCTAAAGTCGGTCATACTGGTTCATCTTATAGCATAGGGTCATATGTCTAATCACTAGGTCATCTCAAAAGGTCATAGGTACAGTTCATGTTTATGATTATATAGTGCAAATTTGTTGCACGATGCTCGCCCCAATTTCTAAGGTCAAACTATTTTTTATTCGTACGGAGTATTCTACCCAAGCTTGCATCACTCAGATTTCTAAATATCGAGCAGTGATCATCCTATCCATATCAACACATTCATTGCATAGGGTCTAAAGCCGTTTCAGCCAAGCCTTTCCTAAGATACGTTCGTTCAATCGAATCTAAGATATATCCATGTCGCACGTCAAACCTAGCGATTCACATAGTCTATCTCCTCAAATATATGATAGAATCCACCAATCCATTCTTTTCTAAGTCTAGACCACCAAGTCATAATTTAATTCTAATCTTTGATCTCAATCATAAACTCTAAGTCGTTCAACACAATTTACGTCTTTGTTCACAAAACCATCAAGCGTATTTTACTACACGTTCTAGACTAACTCATTCTTGAAACATTTTTGATTCACTTGTATCCTCAAACTCATCTTATCGTGTCGAACCATAAGTCAAAATAATCTACCAATTGTCAGGCTCTAATCTTCTGTAAGTTTGATCATCCTCGTTGGACGTGATATCACCATGCCAACGATCCCGCAAAATAATCGTCCTTATCAGGGCGTGACGCATGTGCGAGCCTGGAGCTACGCTCGCACAAGACAAGAACGTTAAACATTATGGTTATCATTGAAACGACCAGGATATCATATTGTTATACTTTATTTCATCCAAGTTATATATTAATGCATCAAGTCGTGTTCATCTAATAATCGTTCATGCTGTGATCATAATTCGCCTAACCAACTCGTCCAAACTTCATTGTTGTCATTCGATCAATCTGTAGTCTACCTCTAGAATTTCTCAAACAACTAAGTTCAAATCCTCTAGCCAAGGTATATTTACCTTCGTTACGTTCTAGTTTATCTAGTTTGTCTGCATAATCATCGAACATATTAGGCCCTGATCTTTCGTGAGTTCGATCATCCCCGATGGACGTGAAATCACCATGATAATGCTCCTGCGGGATAATCATTCTCATCTAGGCTTGATGTCGAGTGCTATCTTTTGAACTAGATTCAAGATCGTTCATCCAAATCCAAGGTTTAATCTATTATCGATTACCTCAATTCATTAAACCACAAAATTCTCTAACTTGTTTTAATTCGGGCTATCTTCTAACTATCGATATCATATCAAGTCTTATTCAATTTTGAAACCACAATATTTATACTCAATCTAAATTCTATCGAGCGATATCCTACTAAATCTAAATTTTCTATGCGCGCTATTTCTCTTCTGCGCTATCGTTCTAATCAACCTAACTTCGATCGCACCCTCGAGTATTCAATCTCAAACTTAAGTTTCAATCCATTTGATTCAAATATGAAATTGCACATACGATCCACTATGTTTCCTTAACCAAGTTATTAATTCTATTATTTTGAATCCTTATTCGAAATAAGTCTTATCACTTGCTCAACACTTTCTCAATCATTTGACCCAAATCTCGCACGAGACCTTTGAATTCACTAATAGCTAGGCATTACTTATACTAAGTCTTTGCACAATCATGTCTCTTGCTGACAGACTCATTGCTACCCCAAAATTCTTGATTTGCTCAAATATTTCTATGACGATCCTCACACCACTCAGTGTTTGAGCTACTCGATAAATCTTCAAAACTCAGTCTATCCTTAATTCGCTTATTTTTTACTGAGCTATCGCATACACCACTCAGGAATCGAGTCACCAAAATAAATTATCAATCGCGTTCGCATCATTCGCCTATCCATTAAGTTTGTTCCTTAAACTCATACATGATCACCTAGCGTCGCCTAGATAATCTTAGTTTCATAGGTACCTTTATCGATAGTCATCCACATAAATTTATTTTGACTCACAACTTTATTTTGACTCACACTTATCGACATGAATATCCGTTCGAACCATTCCTCATAACCCAAGCACGATACTCTATATTCGCCTTAGCGATGTCCAATAACGTCTCTATCGATAGCCATTCTAAACCTGTCTTAAAATTATCTGAATGATACTCAATCTCGCTCGCACAATCACTCGCACCAAAGGTCTTAGCGCACGATACTCAACATAGCTTAGCCAAAAGGTTGTTTGCATAGCTATCCCGTTTGAATGATATTCTAGTTTCATATGCTAACCCGCTTAACCTTTTTGTAAGGCTTTCCTGGTTCGCACGTAACTTGCCAATTCTAGGACGAGTTTATTCCAGTAAATCCGACACAGTTCGGCATAAAGGCCTTCACATAATTATCTCGTTCAACCGACCATATCATTCGCATGCACTTTAAAAAATATTTAGACTCATTGTATGGAATATTCCAATAGGACAACGAGAGAGAGCATATGTACAAAACCCATGAACGAGCTTTCCAAGTAGAGAAAATCGATATGAAGTCCAAGCACGTAAAGCCGTGCTCTGATACCATTTTTTCAAGCCCCCGACCTGGCAGGACCGGAACGTCCTCTCTTGGGTGTGATATCGCGCGAGCTTGAGTTGCATCCACGTAAGGCCATGTCTGAACAGGCATTTGATTACTAGTTCACAAGTCGTTATAGCAGAAGCATTGAATAAACACAAGTATGATACAACACAAGCTATTTTATTGATAATGAAATAAGGATAGAAGTCACTCAAGATCTCTTTCTTGAAACAATCAAAGCGTGCCAAGCGGCTTACACTGTGGAATAATACATAGGAGATATTCTAACATTATGTCATGTATATGTGCTTCAGCTCCGAACGCAACACTCTAAGGTTCCAGAGCGAACTCCACGCCTTAGCGCACACGAGGGGATACTCCACACCGAACGAGATTCTCTCGTACCCTGCAAGCAACCTGGTGGATTATTAGTACATTGAATGCACTGGTGGGGAGGATTCTCGCCTGCTCAACAGATCCAAATATGTTCATATAAGTCCTGTGCACCATCTATTATGTTTTCTTTCTAGTCTGTCTTAGGATCAGTTTTATGGCATTTAATATAAAGCTTAACTCGTGTGCAAAGGCAGAGTGTCGCATAAGAATGAGTAATACGGTGCGACTTACCAACTTACCCATATGTCCTTCCCTGCCCAATAATGAATCATTAGCCAGTATATAAAACACAAATTAAAGAATCATTTAGGAAAACTTAAGTGTATCACGTGCATGTTTATGACTCTGGTGAATAAACTACTCAGTTTACTCAAATATATTATACTCAGATTGATTTAGTTGAGTTATACTCAGATTCAGGTTGGTTCAGATGTGGTACTCAGATTATTCAGATATTTCAAGTTACTTGTTTCAATGCACTGACTCGCATACAGATTGCCGCAAACGAGCCTGACTTAATCTATATGAACGGGTTGTTGGCTTACACGCCATTATGGACATAGTCGCAAAAAAATGGTGGTTTCGGTGCCCCGACGACAGACCAAACTTATATATGCTAGCTAAAACTAACGCGACTCCCGGATTCTCCCTAGGCCGGATCAGTCCCGGTGCCCCGGCGCCCAGTCCGTAGGAATCAAGCTTGTGCACAAGCATCCTTGACCAAGCGAGTCTCTTTCATTTGTTCTTTCTTTTTATTTATCTTTTATCATTCCTTATTACGGGCTCCCCGAGATATTCTTTTAGTGCCATTCCTTAGTGGCATGCATTGATGTCATTCCTTAGTGCCATTCATTAATGGGCTCACAGAGCCATTCTTTACCTACATCTTATCCTAATGTTTTCTTATCATTTTGTAGCTCACGATACGGGAACTGCCTTGGCGACCCAACGGTCCCAAAGTCATTCAATGTTTTTATTACTTGGCTCGGAATGACTATTTTGATAGTCTTCCTGCCTCAGGGGAGTGAACCATGTTTCGTATTGTGCATCCAGATCGTGGCATTATCTATGTGACAAGCATTTCAAAAATATGAAGCAGTATTCTATAAGGAACATATGGTGAACATAAGTAATACTACAAGAATGAGGTTATGATAACCGTAAAGTGAGCATGCTTTTCCATTCAACCGGCTTACTACCAAGTTATATGCAAAGAGGTAGAAGATGGAATTATTCCCTTAGCTAGGTACATTGACTTCTTTTATTAACATACAATAAGTGATTTGCCTAGCGACTAGCATGTATCATTCAGGTTATTATGTGTGCAAGCTAAGCAAGGACAGGTTCATCGTAGTCACCCATCTTAGCGATGATTCATATTGGTTGAGCGATACTCTGAGTGTGCCTTTCACAGTCTAAGTCTGAACACTTGAAGGGCCAAGTCTGAATTACTTTACATCAATCGATTCATCTTACTGAGAGATGTAATGATCTGCTCCGTATCTATGCGGATAGCTGATTCAAACGGCACAAGTGAGATGACCCGACCCGCTTTGCTCAGCGAGAAGACTTGCTTGAGGTAAAAGATTTCAGACTTGGCCCTTCAAGAGTTCAGACTTAGACTTTCAGAGGCTCGCTCGGAGTATCGCTCGACCGAGGCAAATTATCGCTAAGGTGGGTGGCGATGATGAACTTGTCTTTGCTTAGCCAGCACACTTAAAATATGGTTGATATATGCTAGTCGCTAAACGAATCACCCCTTGCATGCTAATAAAGAATTCAACACATCTAGCTAAGGGAATAATTGTAACCTCCGATTTCCAATTTCCGAAATAATTAGATTTTTAATTTATTTTAAATACCAAGTTTTTAAAATAATTTTTCCTTGAATTCTTGTATTTGATTTTGAACAATGTTTGATTTAGAAGGTGATTTAAAATCTTTTATAAAAATCATTTTTCCTAAATGTCGCTTTCTTATAAATAAATAAATAATGATGTAAATATAATACTCTAGCTTCGAATATTTATTGTCTTGAAATCATTAAATTAATTGTTTGATAAATTATTGAAGAACTAGTTGTTTTCATAATAAATTTTCATATCCATTTTGGAATAGTAAATAAATAAATTACATATTTTCTAGGGTTTTGAAATATGGGTTTATTTAGTAGCTAAATTGGAATCAGTTAGCCTTGGAAGCCCCTTAAAATATTTTCTTAAATTATAATATTTTCTATTAATTTTATAAGTTTACCATCTTTCATTCACCCTCATTTTTCCCACATGAAAACTCATTCATATTATCTGGGCCATTCATTATTTGGGCCAAATCCTCACCCTTTATCCCACACCCACTTTCCCTATTTAAGTCTCTCATCACCATTCCAAGAAACCCTAGCTAGCCTCACAAATTCCCACAAGCCAAAGCCAACAAGCCACCACCATTTTTGTGTGCTCGTGTCCGTGTGTCCAGTATCACCGTGTCAGCCGTGTTGGCCTCGGGTCCGACCCCGGGTGTCCCACCGTATCCATTCATTTCCTGTGTCCGGTTACAATATTACAACCAGATTTTTGTGTCCGACACACCCGGACACATCCACCTCCACCACAGCGAACACCCAACCCTGTGTCCAACACCCGGACACGTACACCCATGGTGCAGTACATCAACCATCGTGTCCAGCCCGGACACGATCTGCCTCGACACAGAATTCAAAACCCTAAACCTAACTTCGACCTGCCGCCGGTGGCCGCCGTGGATCCCCTCATCGTCGTCGAGCTGTGGCCGCCTCACCCGCGTCGAGCCCGCGTCGAGCACCGCCGCCTCGATCAGATCCGCCGCCCCTCGAACCGAGCGCCGCCTCCCCGAGCCGAACACCCGTCGCCACAGCAGACCGCGTCGAGCCGAGCGACGCCGCCGCTCTCGAGTTCCACGCCGCCGCCTCAGATATGGAGCCGCTGCCGCCGCCGAGTTCGATCGCCTCCTCAACAGACCGCGCCGACGCCTTGCCGGCCGACCCCGACGAGACCTCCTCCGGCGATCGGGAAACCCTCAGGTGAGACTTCCCTCTTCCCTTTCCTTCGATTCAGAGACACTGGGATTAGAATTTCAATTAGTTTAATTATATAATTAGATTAGTTAATTAATTACTAATCAGTAAATTATTTATTAATCAGTAGTTATTTGTAATCAGTTAGTAAATTCTTAATCAATTAGTTAATTTCTAATTAGTTTAGTCATAATTAGATTAATTAGTTAATTAATAATCAGTTAGTAATTTCTTAATAAATTAGTTAATTTGTAATTAGTTTAGTAATTTCATGTAATTAGTTTAGTAAATAAAATATAATTAGTTTTATTGTTTTATAGTGTTTAAAATGTATATATATGTAATTAATTAATGTATAAGTATATATATGTGTATAACTAATGAATAGGTATAAGTACGTATTTTTAAATTATTTGTATATGTATGTATTAAATCAAATTAGTATATAGGTGTATGTATATATGTTCGTGTATTTCTTCCTATATATATATGTATTCAATATATTTTGTGTGTACGTATTAAATAATAAATATTAATATGTAATATTGGTATATGTATATGTATATATTTTGTATATACTTAATATATTTCAATATAAAAAATTGGTATATATGTATATCTGTATTTTTAGTATATGTTGGTAATTGTTAATTTGGTATATATATATATACAAATATGTATTTTGATATATAAATAAACATTTATATACATCTATTTAGTGTATATACACATATACGTATTTTGTACAAATTACTAAGAGACACTTATATATATATATTATATACATTTTATTGGTATATACTTTGAGTGTAAATGTGTATTATATACGTATCCCTACTAGATGACCCTAGTTGACTAGTGCCATACCTGGCAGAGCCCCTGAGTTCATGTATTTGTGATGTGTTAGTGTAGCACCTGATGCAAATATTGTATTTGATATATTTTTAGGACTGTTGTTTCCTCCAGACGATACTCTGGGACAGGACATTGACATTACCAGCTAAGGACCCAAGGCGAGTACATTCTCTGATTAGTTTCTAATTTATGATATCTCCTATGTTTCCTGTATCTAGTGTAAATATCCATGTTCTTGACACGTTGGTTACACGGATTGGTATACATGAATCTCGTCATGAGATGTTATTCCTTATTCATGGTGTAGCTTGTACAAGACTTGTTTCCTTGATATCTTGTGCATGTACAGACACTGATTTTCGGGGAGATTTGCTACCTCCCTAGGGAATCCCGTGCCATAGCGTACCATGATTTGATCTACTATACCAGTCGGGGGTTTGGGGAGTATTTTAGTGTAGATATGTGATCATACCCAACTTTTCATGCATCATAGCTCACCCCACATCTCACGTCGGGTGCGGCCTGACCATCTCCATGCTTCATAGCTGTTACGTGTGATTAGCCTGACCATCTCCATGCATCATAGCCAACCAACGGTTAGCCTGACCTTCCATGAATCATAACTAATCACATGTAACTAGCCTGATCAAGTTCCCAAGCCGATCACATGTTAAAGCTAGTACTCACACACTTAGTCATAGGTTTCTTGCTCATTGACATATTATTTCTTTTCCTGCATTTACTTACAGTATTTCCAGTATTTCTTTTATTGTACATTTCTCATACCTATACATGCATCTGGTATATTTCTATCTAGAACTGCTACATAGTTTATGTCATTTATATAGAACTGCTATTTAGAGATGTACTTTGCTCCTTCCTGACTGGAAAATATTTTTCCAGACTGTGACCTTAGTAGACTGGTTTCCGACACACTTGGGGATTGGTTGTTACTGTTTGCAGGTATGATTATTTTGTCATTAGACTTGTGTCGTATTCTGTTATTTCTTCAAATTCTTATCGTGCTGTGGTGGTGATTGAGTATGTTGTTCATTTTTATAGTGTTATCCGTGTCTCCTTATGGAGTTGGATACTAGTGTGAGATTGTTTAGATAGTACTTGACCTAGACAGCGTTCTACCGCCGATGCTGCGGCGTAGGCTGGACGTACCCACGCTCTCGTGCCCCTATACCGGGTGCGGGTCGTGACACGTTTTTAGTGGTGGCCCATGCAGGTCAGACTTCGCTAGTTGTGTGATGTCGTAGTAGTGCGACGTCATAGTTGTACTACTGCGTACCTGCTATAGAATATAGGACATAGGATACTAGGATGAGAGAGGATACTCAATCACAAATTATTTGAGAGATTCCTGGGACGACCCCTGAGAATCTCGTTATAAATTTTCCAATTTAAATCTTTCCTTGTTTTCGTCCGCTCTCGCTTGTTGTTATTGAACTTGATTCTTGTTGATCAGTTATTAAATTAAAATCTTGGTATCATTGTTGAGTTTGAATCTTGTTGACCAGTTGTTAAAATTAAATTCTTGGTATCGTTGTTGAGTTGATTTCATATCGAGATGAATTTTATGGGCTAAAATTTACGGTATCATCTGATGACATATGTTGATAAGGACAGTGAGAAAGGTAAAACGTCTACTTTGGTTATGGAACCTAGAGTTTATCGCAGCCATATTAGCTATCGTGACGAGAACGTAGGAACCTGACTTGGATGTACATACCGTAGTTATGAAACTTAGGGTCTCTCGCAGCCATACCGGTTGGCGTGGCGAGGATTCTAGATGACATGATTATAGAGTTGCATACCTTAGTTACGGAACCTGTCGTTTATCGCATCTATGCTTACTGGCGTGGCGAGGATTCTGTGTGTCATGATTTCTGACAGACGTGTATGATTATCAGGTTGTATCTTAAATTGGTTCTTAAATTATCATCTCAAGACTTATCTATTTCTGTTATTCAGGACTTTGTTCCATCGTTTCTTTTTCTTTACTAGCAGTAAAGATACCTTCAGTCCTTGATCCAGTTCCTTTTTGAACTTATTTTCTTTGAGGATTCCTTGTTAGTATGATAATTAGTGACTTACAAATTTTGGTTGTCTTGTATTAGTTTGACTGAGTGTGACTTGTGAGTTGTAAGTGCTTCCTAGTTGGACATATGAGCAGTAGGATTTAATCTAGAGTTAGCCCTTAGCATAGTACCTTGTAACAATGGTTCTAGGAGAAGTGTCATTAGAGACTGAGAGTTAAGGAGAGTATAGAGTATCAGTGATAGTTCTCAGAGTTAGTATCAGAGCCAATATACCCGTCCCAGATAGTCAATAAATTATGTAATTGGGTGATCTATGTAAATAATTAAGTACCAAGGAATTGTGTTAAAGATTAATGGAGCATGATATTAAATTTGATGATTGATACCGGGTGTATAAAGAGTAAAGGAATATATACGCATAAAGCTAATGAGGTGTCATGAGTAGAGAAATATCGGAATAGGTAATGAAGATGGTGAAGCGTATCACGGATTAGTTTAATAGGCTTTAAAGGATTAAAGGAAATACATATACAACCATCGAGATGAGGAACCATATACTTGCCCATGAGAATAAGAAATATGAGTGTTATAAAAGGTACAGCTAATCATGAGTTCTAATGAGCTTGATGAGATGATGCATTAATGAAACCAGTGATATAATACCAAGAGTGCTAATGATTCTATATCGAGGATTAGTCGAGAATAACGTTAATAACAGTAAGCACTCTGTGTGATGATAATTAAATGATATACCAGTTGACATAAATTGAAATCATGAAGGAAAATATAGGTGATGATAACTTTGATCATTGGAGGTAAAAGTACAAGTGATTCAGGCAGTACAATTTTAGGACCTGGTTGGCAGTTGTAGGCAATAGAGGTATTGAGTGCACCTCGAGTATCAGAGACCGTGAGCACTTATATGTATATTTGTGGATTTATAAATTAAAGAGTGGAAATGAATTCTAAATTTTCAGAATTTTTAAGGAGTTGAGATTTTTATGTTGTTAAAATATTGAGGATTTAAATTTGATTCAATAAACATAGTTAAGGCTACAAAGATTTTAGAAGTGATTAAATTTTATTTCGATGTGGAGTATCTGATTTTGAGGAGGTATATGCATTTTATTTTAAAGTTGTTCGAGAAGTTAAACCTTGACGATTATTTGAGGATTAATTTTATGGTAGATGAGAGATATGAATATTAATATATGAGTAGATAATATACATGTGTAAGGATCTGGTGATTGAGCATGATTGAGATGGCACCGCAGACTGACTTGGGTGTCCATCTAAAGTTGTATTGGAAAGAGCAGTATTTAGTATGGTGTTACACTTGGTGTGCATTAGAGTGATGAGAACAAATAATATGGACAATTGTAGTAGGAACGAGAACAGACAGAGAGTGTGGTACTAAAGAGATAGAGGTATCAAACTTGGATGCATTGTTGAACCATGGTTATATTAGAGAATCTTGGTATCACATTTAAGTATTAATACGCAGGTGTATGCAATGAGGATGTATTCATGGATTTTGTGGATTAAAGGTTAGTTGATAGGGATATCAGTGTACAGGAATAGGAATTTGTTAGTGAATATGCTAGAGTTAAGTATTGTTAGAGATAGTAGATACTACAAGTAATACGTTAGCAGGTTCTTTCTTCCCTCCTGATGTTCTTTTTCCGTCTTTCGATTGATTGATTTTTCTAATACTGTAGTTCGTATGCATGATTTCTTGTTAGAATAAAACTAGTAGTACACCCTAGCAGAGACTGAAATACCATGACAAAAGATACATGACCTATATATTTTTCTTAAATTGTATGGCTGTAGGTAGAGTTTTCTTAAACCATGATCATTGGGATTTTGACCATAGCAAAGATCTATGACGAAGTTATGACCGACAAAAAGAGACAAGAGGATTAAATTTGTGGATGAGCATTAATTTAAATAAAGAATTTAGGGGTTGTTATAACTGAGTTGAGGGATCATTGATTTTATGAAAATCGAGGTTTGATTGAAATTCGAGGATAAGCATTAACTTAAATAGAGAGTTAAGAAATTTATAGGGCAAAATTGAGGACTTATTAATTTTAGGAAGGTCTTGATATAATTTGAGAAAATTTGGGAAATTATCATTTTATCTATTTGATTGCAAGATAGAAATTTGAAATTTTACATTATGAATGTTGCATTGAAGATTCTGAAAGTATCGCATCGTTGAGTAATTGAGGAAAAAGAAAATCGAGAAATAAAATCGTTAATGGAATGGTGTCGAATTCAATTATCGGGAGGGGAATTTAGATTTGAATAAGCAACAATTGAATTTGAGTTAGAGGAGTAAGATGATTGATGGATTAGTGTTTAAAATTTAGATTTTTGGGATACAAATTTTTTAAATGTTATAAATATACATTGATTGGAATTCAATTGGAGGATCGGATATTAGAATCCTTGAGTATTTAGATACGAACTAAAATTTTGGAGGAGATTATGATAAAAATTTGAATTTGATTTTAAACTTGAAGATTTTCAGGAATATGATGTTATAAAATTTTTGAAAGGTTGGAAAATAACAACATGTAATTACTTCATGATTATTTGGGTTGAAACTTAATTTTTGATAGAAATAATATGATGAGTAAAGACAATTACTGAGGATCCTAAATTTCGAGGACAAAATTTTTCTAAGGTGGATAGACTTGTAACCTCCGATTTCCAATTTTCGAAATAATTAGATTTTTAATTTATTTTAAATACCAAGTTTTTAAAATAATTTCTCCTTGAATTCTTGTATTTGATTTTGAACAATGTTTGATTTAGAAGGTGATTTAAAATCTTTTATAAAAATCATTTTTCCTAAATGTCGCTTTCTTATAAATAAATAAATAATGATGTAAATATAATACTCTAGCTTCGAATATTTATTGGCTTGAAATCATTAAATTAATTGTTTGATAAATTATTGAAGAACTAGTTGTTTTCATAATAAATTTTCATATCCATTTTGGAATAGTAAATAAATAAATTACATATTTTCTAGGGTTTTGAAATATGGGTTTATTTAGTAGCTAAATTGGAATCAGTTAGCCCTGGAAGCCCCTTAAAATATTTTCTTAAATTATAATATTTTCTATTAATTTTATAAGTTTACCATCTTTCATTCACCCTCATTTTTCTCACATGAAAACTCATTCATATTATCTGGGCCATTCATTATTTGGGCCAAATCCTCACCCTTTATCCCACACCCTCTTTCCCTATTTAAGTCTCTCATCACCATTCCAAGAAACCCTAGCTAGCCTCACAAATTCCCACAAGCCAAAGCCAACAAGCCACCACCATTTTTGTGTGCTCGTGTCCGTGTGTCCAGTATCACCGTGTCAGCCGTGTTGGCCTCGGGTCCGACCCCGGGTGTCCCACCGTATCCATTCATTTCCTGTGTCCGGTTACAACATTACAACCAGATTTTTGTGTCCGACACACCCGGACACATCCACCTCCACCACAGCGAACACCCAACCCTGTGTCCAACACCCGGACACGTACACCCACGGTGCAGTACATCAACCGTCGTGTCCAGTCCGGACACGATCTGCCTCGACACAGAATTCAAAACCCTAAACCTAACTTTGACCTGCCGCCGGTGGCCGCCGCGGATCCCCTCATCGTCGTCGAGCTGTGGCCGCCTCACCCGCGTCGAGCCCGCGTCGAGCACCGCCGCCTCGATCAGATCCGCCGCCCCTCGAACCGAGCGCCGCCTCCCCGAGCCGAACACCCGTCGCCACAGCAGACCGCGTCGAGCCGAGCGACGCCGCCGCTCTCGAGTTCCACGCCGCCGCCTCAGATATGGAGCCGCTGCCGCCGCCGAGTTCGATCGCCTCCTCAACAGACCGCGCCGACGCCTTGCCGGCCGACCCCGACGAGACCTCCTCCGGCGATCGGGAAACCCTCAGGTGAGACTTCCCTCTTCCCTTTCCTTCGATTCAGAGACACTGGGATTAGAATTTCAATTAGTTTAATTATATAATTAGATTAGTTAATTAATTACTAATCAGTAAATTATTTATTAATCAGTAGTTATTTGTAATCAGTTAGTAAATTCTTAATCAATTAGTTAATTTCTAATTAGTTTAGTCATAATTAGATTAATTAGTTAATTAATAATCAGTTAGTAATTTCTTAATAAATTAGTTAATTTGTAATTAGTTTAGTAATTTCATGTAATTAGTTTAGTAAATAAAATATAATTAGTTTTATTGTTTTATAGTGTTTAAAATGTATATATATGTAATTAATTAATGTATAAGTATATGTATGTGTATAACTAATGAATAGGTATAAGTACGTATTTTTAAATTATTTGTATATGTATGTATTAAATCAAATTAGTATATAGGTGTATGTATATATGTTCGTGTATTTCTTCCTATATATATATGTATTCAATATATTTTGTGTGTACGTATTAAATAATAAATATTAATATGTAATATTGGTATATGTATATGTATATATTTTGTATATACTTAATATATTTCAATATAAAAAATTGGTATATATGTATATCTGTATTTTCAGTATATATTGGTAATTGTTAATTTGGTATATATATATATACAAATATGTATTTTGATATATAAATAAATATTTATATACATCTATTTAGTGTATATACACATATACGTATTTTGTACAAATTACTAAGAGACACTTATATATATATATTATATACGTTTTATTGGTATATACTTTGAGTGTAAATGTGTATTATATACGTATCCCTACTAGATGACCCTAGTTGACTAGTGCCATACCTGGCAGAGCCCCTGAGTTCATGTATTTGTGATGTGTTAGTGTAGCACCTGATACAAATATTGTATTTGATATATTTTTAGGACTGTTGTTTCCTCCAGACGATACTCTGGGATAGGACATTGACATTACCAGCTAAGGACCCAAGGCGAGTACATTCTCTGATTAGTTTCTAATTTATGATATCTCCTATGTTCCCTGTATCTAGTGTAAATATCCATGTTCTTGACACGTTGGTTATACGGATTGGTATACACGGATCTCGTCATGAGATGTTATTCCTTATTCATGGTGTAGCTTGTACAAGACTTGTTTCCTTGATATCTTGTGCATGTACAGACACTGATTTCCGGGGAGATTTGCTATCTCCCTAGGGAATCCCGTGCCATAGCGTACCATGATTTGATCTACTATACCAGTCGGGGGTTTGGGGAGTATTTTAGTGTAGATATGTGATCATACCCAACTTTCTATGCATCATAGCTCACCCCACATCTCACGTCGGGTGCGGCCTGACCATCTCCATGCTTCATAGCTATTACGTGTGATTAGCCTGACCATCTTCATGCATCATAGCTAACCAACGGTTAGCCTGACCTTCCATGAATCATAGCTAATCACATGTAACTAGCCTGATAAAGTTCCCAAGCCGATCACATGTTAAAGCTAGTACTCACACACTTAGTCATAGGTTTCTTGCTCATTGACATATTATTTCTTTTCCTGCATTTACTTACAGTATTTCCAGTATTTCTTTCATTGTACATTTCTCGTACCTATACATGCATCTGGTATATTTCCATCTAGAACTGCTACATAATTTATGTTATTTATATAGAACTGCTATTTAGAGATGTACTTTGCTCCTTTCTGACTGGAAAATATTTTTTCAGACTGTGACCTTAGTAGACTGGTTTTCGACACACTTGGGGATTGGTTGTTACTGTTTGCAGGTATGATTATTTTGTCATTAGACTTGTGTCGTATTCTGGTATTTCTTCAAATTCTTATCGTGCTGTGGTGGTGATTGAGTATGTTGTTCATTTTTATAGTGTTATCCGTGTCTCCTTATGGAGTTGGATACTAGTGTGAGATTGTTTAGATAGTACTTGACCTAGACAGCGTTCTACCGCCGATGCTGCGGCGTAGGCTGGACGTACCCACGCTCTCGTGCCCCTATACCGGGTGCGGGTCGTGACAATAATCCCATCTGATACATTTTTGTATAGAACGTGGAAGTAGATCGGTTTAACGGAATGGTAGGCGCGCGCTTTACAATTCTTATAATTTTACTTTATAGTGTTGCTTTTGTTTCTTATATGTTCTTTGAAGTACATTGTTCCATAAGTCTTGAAATGCTCGTCACATAGATACGACCTCGGTACAGAAGCACAACATAGATTCTGGTTAACTTACATGTGGCAGAAGACTATCAAAATAGTCGTTCCAAGCCAAAAAACATGGAAAGTATTCGGGACTGTTGGGTCGCTGAGGCAACGCCCAAAATGGGAACTGCAATATGAAGTAAACCGTCAGTATAAACGGTACATAGAAATAGAAACACACCAGATTATGAGATCTCTGAAACGAGTAAAATGTATAAATACTGTGTCAAGTAGCTATATTCATTCAAGGTCGTAAAGTGTTGCATATAATAAAAGCTTAGTATTGATCGTCAATGATCATGGACAACCTGTGCACAGGCTTTAGGTTCCTATGGACGGTACGCCGGTCGCGCCGGGGCCGATCCGAACCGGTCAGAAATATTTCAGATAGTCGTTACTTCAGACGGGAATACGTGTAGCGAGGCTCGCTACCTACGTTGTATTCCATCCCCGTGTCGAGACTATACCTTGTCCATGGCGGCTCGTCGGGTCATAAGACCAAGTTTGTCATTAGTATATTGCATACGTGGCGGCAACCAGCGTATGGGCTCGTTGGAAACTTATGGCAAGTAACAGATATAAAGTAACCTGAAGTTTGAAATACATTTAAGTAGTCTGAGTAAAATATGTCTATACAAGTATAACATGCCAGTGTAAAATGAGTATAAGACATCTGAGTACTATGTACAATCTGAGTCACAAAATGATAAGAGTACACTTGGTTTAGAAATACGCTCGTAGCATACGTGTGTTCATTATGCGATCTTGGGATTTCTATATATATCTATATTCGTGCTGGGTTTAACTTGGTTTTATACTTGGGCAGGGAAGGACAAATGGTAAGTTGGTAAATATCGCCGTATTTCTTGTATATCGCACGGTGCACTGCCACACAAGATAGGCTTTGTATCTTATGCAAAAAATTGATCCTAAGGCAAGAATAGCAAAATAACTTAATAGTTGGTGCACGGAACTAATATTAACGTGTTAAATTTGTCGAACGGGCGAGAAGCCTCCCCACCAGTGCATTCATGTACTGATAACCCACCAGATTGCTTGCATGGTGTGGGAGAATCTCTTTCGGTACAGAATGTCCCCTCGTGCGCTCTGAGGCATAGAGTTCGCTCTGGATCCTTGGAGTATTGCTCCGGAGCTGAAGCACATATACAGGACATAATGTTAGAATATCGCCTATGTATCATCCCAAGTTGTAAGTCGTTTGGCATATCTTTATTCTTAGAGAGAGAGAGAGAGCTTGAGCGACTTGTAATCTCGGTCTAGCGCCGCTTGTAACCTTATTCAATATCAATAAAGAGTTTGCTTTACTTCAATACTTGTGTTATTCAATATTTTCATTATATCGACTTAGTGAACTAGTTATCAACGGTTGTTCAGGTATTTGCCTTTTGCGGGCGCAACTCCAGGCTCGTGCGGTATCACGTTCCGATATAAACGATTATCTCGCAGGAGCGCTAGCACGGTGATTCGCGCCTAACGGGGTCGACTAATTTCAGCGGGAGATCGGGCGTGACATATTGGTCTCAGAGCATGGCTTTACGTCCTTGGACTTCTTATCGTTTCTCTCAGTTTTGAAAGCTCGTTCGTGGGTTATATTACAGACGCTCTCTTTTAAAGTTTTAAAGGGATGTTCCATACAATGAGTCTAAATATTTTTGAAATATGCATATGAATGATATGATTGCTTAATCGGGATACGAAGGCCTTTGTGCCAATCTGTGTCAGACTTTATGGGAATATACTTATGTTAGAATCTGCAAGTTATATGTGAAACCAAATGCCTATACAAGAACACCAAATGGTTAGTGTGTGAGATAGAATATCGTTCGGACAGTTGTCTATGCACACAGCCTTTTGGCTAAGTTATGTTGAGTATCGTGCGCCAAGACCCCTGGTGCTAGCGGGTTGTAGTAAAAGTTGGGTATCGTTCTAATAAAAATAAATTCGGACTTAGAATGGAAATTGATAGAAACGTTATCGGAGTCCCGCCAAGGCGAATAATGGAAACCGTATTTGGATTTTTGAGACATAGTTGAATGGTTATTCGTAGCGATAAGTTACGATTCAGAACATATTTTCTATGGAGGACTATCGATAGAGGTACATACGAGACTAAGATCATTAAGTGTCACGCCCCAGTCCTAAAATATACGGGACCAGGCCACGTGGCAATGGCTAGCTGGTACGACTCCGTAGGACTTTCCAATTTAATGGACCCAACGAAGTGCACTTACGTTGTCCACGGTTAAGTGATCCAGTTAATAATCTAATTCTAACATGCAACAACTAAACTAAATCTTAATCTATGGTAAATAAATCTCAAGAAGGAATAATACGCGTTATCAGTTTACAGCCCAATAATACATTCGTTCGAATAGGCCAAAAGAACAATATATGCCTATAAACACTAGGCTATAAAAGCAGAATCAAAAATGGAAAGTAGTACACGACTGTAATAGCTAAAAAATATAAAGATACCTGCAACGATCTCCATACTCCACTAGATCAAACATCATGCAAACTGTACAAATAACCTAGAAGGGAACCAGGTCCTCAGAGGGACATAACAAGATACAAAAAGTACATGCCATAATGTAAATACTGAGTAAAGTAAATCAGGGTGAACTATCCTCCTAAGTGAATGTAATTTGAGGACAACTTAGTGTGTATGAGAAGTGTAGGCTAGACATATGCTGACGTAATTTACCAATCACCGTGACTGGCTAGTATATGCTACACATGCTCCCCATCTTAGGGCACTCTGCATATATAATAACGTCCAGCTCCGAGGAGCGTGGTATCTGCATAAATAAATATGTCCAACGTTCTCTAGAGAGTGGTATCTGCACAACGTCCAACACTCTGAAGAGCGTGGTATCTGCACATATAACGTCCAACACTCCAAAGAATGTGGTATCTGCATAAATATATACGTCTGTATCGCTCCGAAGAACGATGTATCTATATAAAGAAGGTGGGTGTCCCATACCCCTACTAGTCGTTATCCCCGCCCAATTCCAATGTACAAATCTCAAGTGAGACATGGACATCTCGTACTATAATGCAAGTCACTAAAGAAATATACAACTAAGCTAAATACCGTCACACGTGCTGCTCACACCAATGTCCAGTCAAGCATGAAGCACGCGTCCCTTACATAAACTCACTCTGTGAGGTATAATGATATGTGTAAAGCCCTGGGGAGTCATATTGATAACTCCATAACTTTAGGTGCGTCCACTAGACACTAGGTCAGACGCAAGCCCTAACGTCAATGCCTTCGTTGACTGCACCCGAGTCTTTCTCGGACGCGTACAGTTATATAATATTTAAACAATAAAATATGTAACTAATAATAACTAAATTTAAACAGTACAACAAGGCAAGGTATACTTGCCTGGATCCTCAAGCTGCGAGTACCAAAATCCTACTCCTGAAGTCTCGTCCGAACGGTCCAGCGACCCTATATATATATAATAATAATAATATAATCATCAGTCATTAATCTAGTACTCACAGGAAATACAACTACACTGTACTTAGGAACTGACGCAAGGGGGGTCATAATCGGTCAACTAGTAGGGACGGGTGTGCACGTAGTTAAAATGTACAAGTTTCAGGGTCTCAAATACCGTGCACAACAAGATAATGAGTTACCAAATATATTACAATACCAAATATCATATAACCTAAACGCAAGTCCTAGCTAGTAGGTTAGTGTGCACAATGTCAGTTTTAATCTAAACACCTAGGTCAACACAAATATATACCATAATAATTAACCAAAATTTTTTATAAAGAATTCACTAACCCAAATACTATTCTCATACATGCACACATATACACATTACATTAGGGTTCACAACTACATATAGGTCCATGCAACGACACATGAAGAAAGAGGAGAGCAAGTGCAAACCTAGGCGTGATCGTGGCCGGGGGGGTTTTCTGCGGCCCTTGGAGGTCGATCTCCGGCGATGGTGCTCCAGCCAACAGTGGCAGCAGTAGCACGGTGGTGGAGAGGTTGATGGTGGTGACCGGGGAGTGGTCGACTGGCTGCGGTGGTCGAGGTGCTATGGGGGTCGAGGTGATCGGAGATGGGAGGAGGAGAATAGTGGTGGTGGTGGTGGTGGTGATCAGTGGTGGTGGTTCTGTGGTGCTCGGGGAAGAGGGTAATGGTCGTACGGGGTGTGGTGGTATTGATCCGGTGGAGGAAAGGTCATGGGGAAGTCAGGGTGTGGTGGCGAGTGGCTGTTCGGAGAGATGGCTGTGGCGGGGTTGATGATGGTGGCGGTGGCTAGGTGGAATATGAAGAGATGAAGTCGGGGAGATGATTAATGGTGATGGTGACTGCAGTGGTCGACGATCCAGCGGTTGGCTGCTGTCGGGGTGGCTTGCTGCTCCGGCGGTGAGGAATACCGGAGGAGGAGAAGGTATTGATGGTGGTCGATGATGAAGTGGAAAAGGAAGTCGGGGATGGAGGTCCGGCGGGTGTGACGGTCCGGCGGAGAGTGGTGATATAGAGATGATGATGATAGAGGTCGATGATAGTTAAGGAAGGTGGTGATGGTGATCGATGGTGTTGTTGTCGGCTGTTGCTCGGAGGGGGAGGCAGCTCTGTGGTGGTGGTATGGATGTGGGTGGTCGTGAGGTCGGCTGCTGTCGGGGTATGGTCTGGCGGAGGAAGAAGGGAAGTCGGGGATGATGACAGTGGTTGTGGTGATCAGTGAGGGAGATGATAAAACTGTGGTGGCGGTGGTGACTGGCTAGTTCGGTGGAGGAAGACCGGTCGGAGTTGGCCGGGAAGGTCGGTCGGGGAATAAGGAAAGAAGAGGGTGGTTTAGGGTTTCATTTTTTTTGGGTAGGGATTGATGATGATGATGAAAAAATGAAAAGAATAGAGGAGGAAGAGAAGTGTTTATGCAGGAGAGAGAGAGAGAGAGGAGGTGATGGTCTTGGGATTAGGGCCGGCCATGTGTTTCCTAGAGATGGGGGAGGGTTTCTTTATGAAGAAAATGAAGGGTGGAGATGGTGTAGGGTGTGACAGTATTTTATACTCATCATACTTTGATACTCATCTTTGATACTCAGTTATTTATTTCCATTTATCTATTTATTTGTGCTGTGGATGAGATATAGATTGCGTGTGACTTGTTGTGACAGTATATTACCATTGTGGATTGGATATTTATGTACAGCGTACGTGTGTATTTGGTTTCCATATATTGGAGTTCGTATACATACGGCTGGCGTGTTACGTATTCCTAGTCCTATGTATTTTGGGACTGGGGCGTGACATATTTTTAGTGGTGGCCCATGTAGGTCGAGAATATATTGTCTCAGTTATGTAACTGTACCGATCAAGCCTGCGTATAGGAATAGAGTATAAGGATCTCATCCACGCTTGACTAAAAATCATCCTTCCTATTTAAATGCTTGTATCCTGTTTGATTTCCGTAATTTTTTTAATCGTTCGTACATCACCTGCAGAGAGATGGATATGCAAAATGGATGTATTGCCGCCGATGGTGACACACCTTCAGGAGTCAATGGTCAGACTCAAGGAGGGACCTCAACGATTCCTAGATTTTTGGGACCAGATAGACAGACTCACAGTCCAATTCCATCTGATCTTTCCGCTTCACCTATTGGGAACCTTCTAGCCTTATCAGCACCGCAGGATGGCCAGACACAGTTGTTCCTATTCTTCCAGATGATAATACAGGAACAGCAAAAATAGGCCGCCACACTAGCTGCAGAGCAGAGGCAAGAATTTTTGGCAGCACTTGAGAGGATGGCTGCACAAGCTACTGTACCAGCTCAAGCACTAGCTCCAGTACCTCGAGCTAGAGTTGGTTCAGTAAAGGACTTTATACAGATGGGTCTGAAGTCGTACAAAGGCACTGAAAGCCCAGAGGAGACTACCAACTGTATCACACACACGCAGAAGCTATTGAAAGCATCGCAGTTACCTACGGACCTATGGATGACAGGTGTAAGGACGCTTCTAGATGGTAATTCTTATCACTGGTGGGAATCCATGGAGCGCCAGTTGGGTACATACCAGACTTGAGAGCAGTTCTTGGAGTGCTTTGAGAGAAAGTACTTTCCGGACACCGTTAGAGATGCATTATATGACCAATTTCTTTACTTGGACCAGGGGAATAGAACAGTGGACGAGTATGATGCCGAGTTTAGTCGCCTTAGTAAATATGGCGCCGCCCTGATACCAGATGACTTGGCTAAGGCTAAGATGTTTCATCGTGGACTGACTCAGGATCTCCAATATTACACTAGCTCACAGTCCCGGATCTCTTATGCTGAACTACTGACAGAAGCCAGATTGCAAGAAACCATCAGCAGAAGAAAGGGAGGTCAGCTGAGGACACAATAAGGATCAGTAAGGACACAGTAGGGATCGGCAAGGACATAACAAGGAGGACCTATCAGATGTCCCTTGGCACAGCAGCATCAGCAACACAGAGCAGGACCGTACCAGATTCCGAAGAAGCCCTAATGTAATTATTGTGAAAGAATTGGACACATTTTGAGAGATTGTCGGAATCGCTTGGGACAGTATTTACAATGTGGTTCCGGGCAGCATTTGCAAGAGACTGTCCAAGGCAGCAGATATTGACACTACCACCGCCAACACAGAGACTAGCGCTTCCAGCACCGAAGCCAGCTCAACAGATGGCTAGACCAGGAGCACCTCAACTCCCAGTAGCAGGAGGATTTCAGCGAGGACCACCGCTACCTACCCGGAGGATCAGTATATGAGGGCCAGACATGGACAGTCACAGAGGAATGGGCACGCTTTTGTATTAGAAATGGATGACATGGATCAGGAGGTTGATGTCATATCAGGTATTACTCTTGCTTTTACTTTTCCTACTGTGATATTGTTTGATACGGGAGCCACCCACTCATTCATATCATCTAGTTTTATTGCCAAACACAATATTGCCTCTACAACTTTATCTAGTTGCGTTAGAATTCTTACCGGAGGAGGAGTTGTACCTGTTAGTAGAATTTGTAGATCGTGTCCTATAGTGATACGTGGCAGAGAGATGAATGCCCGACTCTTAGTCCTTCCTATGCCAACCATTGATATTGTGCTTGGAATGGACTGGCTAAGCAAGTACCACGCTTTCTTTGATTGCTTTGGAGAAAGCATTCTTTTTAAGGTACCCGGCCAGCCTAAACTTGAGTTTGCACGAGGATCCACAGAAATCCTTGATGGTATGCAGCTCGCAATAGACGATGTTGTTTATCACCCCATTATTTTAGAATTTTAAGACGTCTTTCTAGAGGAATTGCCCGGACTACCCCCAGACAGAGACGTAGAGTTTTCGATTGAATTAGCACCGGGAGCAGCACCTATAGCATCGCATGTTTACAGACTGGCGAAGAAGGAGATGGATGAGCTGAAGGCAAAGTTGAAAGAACTAGAGGAGAAAGGTTTTATCCGACCGAGTGCATCATCCTGGGGAACACCAGTATTGTTTGTACCAAAGAAAGATTGGTCAATGCATATGTGCATTGATTACAGAGCCTTAAATGTAGTGACTATAAAGAATAAATACCCATTGCCACGTATTGATGACCTATTTGATCAGTTTAGTGGAGCTAAGGTATTCTCGAAGATAGATTTGAGATCAGGATATCACCAGGTGAAGGTACGGAAGCAGAACATCCCGAAGACCGCATTCAGGACAAGATATGGGCACTACGAGTTTTTGGTCATGCCATTTGGATTGACCAATGCTCCACCTATCTTTATGGACTTTTGAATCGAGTCTTCCACCAATATTTGGACCAGTTCGTGGTCGTCTTCATTGATGATATACTTGTCTATTCGAAGAGCCACGAGGAGCACGAGAAGCACCTGCGGATTATTCTAGAGACATTGAGGAGAGAGCAGTTATATGAAAAGCTTAGTAAATATGAGTTCTTCTTGGACAGAGTTTTATTTCTTGGGTATGTCGTTACAAGAGATGGTATTTATATTGATCTAGAGAAGATCTCGGCAGTTGAGACATGGCATATTCCTAAATCAGCATCAGAGGTGAGGAGTTTCCTTGGACTTGCGGGATATTACCGACAGTTTATGGAGAACTTCTCAAGGATAGCAGTACCTATGACTCGGTTGACTTGTAAGGATCAAGAATTTATATGGACCGACGAGTATCAAGCCACCTTTGAAGAGTTGAAGAAGCGACTGACTACAGCACCAGTATTGACTATTCTATCAGGATCAGGAGGTTATGTGATCTACAGTGACTCATCAGAGAAAGGCTTGGGATGCGTATTGATACAGCATGGCAAAGTGATTGCATATGCATCTAGGCAGTTACGAGTGCATAAGAAGAATTATCCAACTCATGACTTGGAACTTGCAGCCGTTGTATTTTCTCTGAAGCTATGGAGACATTACTTATATGGGAAACGAGTGGAGATCTATACAGACCACAAAAGCCTCAAGTACGTCTTCATGCAGAAGGAGTTAAATATGAGGCAACATTGATGGCTTGATTTGATGAAAGATTTCGAGATAGAGCTACGTTATCACCCAGACAAGGCTAACGTTGTAGAAGACGCGTTAAGCCGGAAGCCAGCAGCTTATTTCTTGATGACACAGAGAGAATTATTGAAGGACTTGCAAGAGCTTGGCATTAAAGTGATATTACCCGGAGTAGATGGGACACTAGCCAACTTGCAAGTACAATCATCGCTAGTAGAAAGAATCAAGGCAGCCTTGCCTACAGACGCCAGATTCAGGAGACTGAAGGAAAGGACAGAGGTCGAAGAGCAGACAGGATTGCGCATTCATGATGACGGGACATTATGATGTGGTGATCGTCTATATGTTCCAAATGAAGAGATTTGACAGGAGCTAATAACAGAAGCTCATAGTTCGATATATTATATTTATCCTGGAGGCACCAAGATGTATCGTGACTTACGACAGCACTTTTGGTGGCATGGAATAAAAAGAGAGATAGCTCGCTTTATAGCTAAATGTCTGGTATGTCAACAAGTAAAGGCGGAGCACTAGAGAACAGCAGGATTATTGCAACCACTTTCGATTCTAGAGTGGAAGTGGGAGCACAACACTGTGGACTTTATCACGGGTTTTTCCAAGAGTCCAAGTGGAAGAGATGCAGTATGGGTAATAGTAGATAGACTCACTAAGTCAGCCCATTTCTTACCTTTTAGAGTTGGCCAATCTACAGAAGCTTTAGCTGAATTATACATAAGGCAGATCGTGAGATTGCATGGCATACCAGTCAGCATTGTATCAGACAAGGATTCGCGCTTTACATCACACTTTTGGAGGAACATGCAAGAGAGTCATGGAACTCATCTGAAGTTCAGTACATCTTATCACCCGCAGACAGATGGGCAGTCAGAGCGTACTATTCAGACATTGGAGGATATGTTGAGGGCTTGTATGTTAGACTTCGGAGGATCATGGGAGGACCACCTACATCTTGTGGAGTTTTCTTACAACAATATCTATCAAGCGAGTATTCAGATGGCTCCGTTTGAGGCATTATATAGAAGAAAATATAGGTCTCCTATGTGTTGGAGTGACGTGGGAGAACGTCAGATTCTGGGACTCGAGTTGGTGGTCAACACCGTTGAGACAATTAAGAAGATACAGGGACACTTGCGAGCAGCGCAAGACAGGCAGAAGCAGTGGACAGACCTTCATCGTCGTCCCTTGGAGTTTAAAGAGGGCGATCATGTCTTCTTGAGGATATTATCGACCAGAGGCACCATTTGATTCAGAAGGTGCGGCAAGTTGAGTCCAAGGTATATTGAACCATTTGACGTGCTAGAGAGAGTAGAAGAAGTGGCATATCGACTTGCGCTACCATCTTCACTTGAGGAAGTACATGACGTATTCCATGTGTCGCAGTTCAGGCGATATGTGGCTGACAGCAGTCATGTTCTCGACCATTCGGAGATCACCATTGGGCCGAGCTTGTCATACCAAGAGCAACCCATGGGAATCCTTGATCGTCGAGAGAAAGTGTTGAGGAACCAGTCTATTCCCTTGGTTCACGTGGCATGGAAGCATGGCGCGTCAGGAGAATCTACTTGGGAGCGCGAGAATGACATGCACAAGCATTTTTCGAACCTATTCGTTGACCATGGTATGAATTTACTTTTTTAATTTATATCTTATACCATTCTTGACTTTCTATCGTGGCTTAATTTTAATTTCGAGGACAAAATTTTTATAAGTTGGGTAGAATGTAAAATCTCTAATCCTAAAAACCACATTAACCTTTTTAATTAATTATTTAATTGAATTATAGTAATTATGAGCAAATTAGGAGAAATAGAATTTATTTAATTTTTATTTTGGGTGTTTGTGCATTTAGGGGATTTATGGAGCCATTATAATTTTTTTTCTAATTAATTTCATGTAGGAGATCCTTTGGACACTTGCTAGCTTAATGGTAAGCACTAATATAATTTCTAGAATTTTTGATGTATCTATATGTGTGTGTGTGTGTTTATATATATATATATATATATATATATACGCACGTGCGTTGCACGTATTTCATATTACTTGAAAAAAAAAATAGTTTATTAAAAGAGCAAACGATAATTTCTTAATTTTATTATATGTGAAAATATAATAGGCAAGAGCATGAAAGTTAAAAGAAATTAAATAACGGGAATAGGAAATGTTTCTCTTATCTCTTTGGCTCATGTGTCTACTTTGCATGCATGTTTTATTAACTTTTGTTTTATTCTCCAAACTACCTACTTTGTATGCACGCATATCTTTGTTTTATTAACTATCATTCCCCAAGTTGCCTCATGCATGCATACATATATTTAATATGTATTTAATTACTTTTTTAATTACTTAGATATCCTTATCAATGTTAATACATATTGAAATGTAATGAAGGGTATTTTTGGAACGAAAAAATTTTCACGGTGAAGCCTAGTTTTGACATTATATAGTAGAATAGATATATATATATATATATATATATATATATATATATATATATATATATATATATATATATATAGTTTATGCTAAAAAGAATTTGAAATAGAAAATAAAAAAGAATTAAATAAAAAAGAAAAGAAATAAGAAAAAGAAAGAAAAAGAAAAAGAAAAAGGAAAAAAAAAGGTTAATGGATCTACCCAAACCCTCTATTCTACCCGCGAGAACCCGCACCCGCTAGCAACTTAAACAAGCAGCAGCGGCAGCATGCTATCACCCGCGACCGTGTGAAGACCCTCCTTTCTCCATCTCCCTATATATATATATATATATATATATATATATATATATATATATATATATATATATATATATATATATAATTGTTATCAAAATTCTAAACCTAGATCTCCTTTCCTTCCACCCTCGACCAGAGCGCCGCCAATCTGACGCGACTGCCGCCTCCAGCCGCAACCTACCGGAGAACCACCCGCACGACGTGACCGCGACCCTGCGCACTCCGCGACTGCAGTTTGGACAGCGAAGTACCTGTGTTCACGTGCTATTTCTCGCGCCCTCGGTCGACCAAACTCGATCCTGTATTCGTCGGTATAATCTCCACATAATCCCCTTCAATATCTGTATGATAGTTGACCTCGAACAGCGCGTAACCCTGGGCAAAAACAGCGCCCAAGTTGAAGAAAAATGATAACTTTTGGGTATCGCAAAAAACTGCGGTAACTACCTATGTTCAAGGATTTGTATCTCCCACCACAGAGATCCGAATTTGGTTTTTCCTTTTGGTATACGAAGACCACTTGACCTAGTTTAATTTTTGTTATTTATATTAAATTATTAACTGCTGTATATAGAATTAAACCAGTTAGAAAATCCCGAAAACCTATTTTTTCTATATTTCCAAAAATTACGATACGGAGCGCGCTTCGCCAAACGGGACCGCCCCGTTGTGTAACAAGTGTACCAAAAGGTGTGCACAGTATACCTGAACGTGTGAGATTTCACGAAAACTGATTTGGACGCGTGTGCGCGTCGAAATCAGCCAGTATCCGCAAAAAATTCTCCGTGTCGCAACTTTTGCAAAAGCCCTGTGCATTTAGTGCACGCTCGTCAGATTACGACAAAACTTATGCCACTGGACTCGTGGTATCGTGCTGGTCATGTGACCCAATTTTTACGCAATTCTGAGATAGTTGGCCAAGTCGCCAATTGGCGGGCCTTACGGTTGACTTTTTGGGCAAAATTGTGTTTGGCTCACCGGAATCCACATTTGGACATACCGTTGGGTTTTTACTGACTTTTAGTGTTCGTTTGACCTATAATTTGTCCCATTTAGAGACGGTTATTCTTGGCACGCTTTTCAATGCAAAGTGGGCCACACGTGGACCCAATTTTGATCCAAAATTACCGTTTTACCCCTGTGTCCAAATTGGACGAAAGGGTAGCGATTTCTAGCTATCTCGCTAATTTCGGAAACGTTGGTGATGTCTATTTCAGCATCCAGAGACGTTTGTTTGGAGCCATTAGTTTCTGATTTCGTGTCCTTGATATTGGGACGCGTACACCTTACAGATTTCTTGCCAAGCAAGTATATCTTGCCATTGTACTGTATTTATATTCCATATGATGCATGCATATTTATTTCTGTTTATTTTAGTTCATATATTTTAACTGTATATATAAAGTGCGCGTCCAAGGAAACTTGGGTGCAACGACGGTGTCGTCGTATTATGTTTTTACTTATGTATATGCATTGGACCTACTTTATGAGACTACCCCATTTTTATGAGGCATCTTATGTGAGTCACATGTAGGACACGGACTTGCGTACTCGGCTGCTTACTGGTACGTATAGGTCGTGTGACGGATAGGGATAACTGTCGATAGAAACTTTGCATGCTAGTAGACCTGGCAGTTATTAGAGGTATTATCGTGTCATGGATGTGACATGCTTAGAGCATAGGGTGGGGAGAACAACAAGTAAGGCATTTGGGCTCCTTTGCACTTTTTTCTTCTGTAACCCGGAAGCTCCGCTGGAGATACGGACGGTGATGACCCTTATATATTATATATTATCAGGAGGCCTCTGCCGTTCAAAAGATGACATGCTTTGTAGGCCCCTGATTCTCCGAGAGAGTCACGCCAATCCCATTTTTAGCCAGATAGCCCACTTGGTGGAAAGTTGTTCTCAAACTGCATTCACTTAAATGGTTAGGCGACCCATTGGATGTTTATATTTCAGTACTTTATTGGCATATTTATATGTATCTTGTTACGTCCCTCTGAGGACCTGGTATCTTTCCAGATATAGATGAGCAGGAGTATCCGCAGGAGTATGGACCTGGACCTAACGCTACTTATCAGACTGAGGAGGTCTTACCTTCGGATTATCTGTGATTCATTGCAGCTATTATAGATCTTAGTTGCTATTCATTTAGAGACATTTATTCTTATATTAGAGTTTATTCTCTTCTCTCTTTAGTAGTTTTGGTATAATCGATTTGTAGTGGATTTGTTTCCATCCGACTATCATACTTTGATACTCATCTTTGATACTCAGTTATTTATTTCTATTTATCTATTTATTTGTGCTGTGGATGAGATATATATTATGTGTGACTTGTTGTGACAGTATATTACCACTATGGATTGGATATTCATGTACAGCGTACGTGTGTATATGGTTTCCATATATTAGAGTTCATATATATATGGCTCGCGTGTTACGTATTCCTAGTCCTACGTATTTTGGGACTGAAGCGTAATAGGAGCCTCTTCCACCACCACCGACTCCGTTTCCCGGAGGTGTGCCCGTTGATGGGGCACAGATGTTCGCCCTGATCCAGGGCATGGTTGATGCTCAGAGGACGTCAGCGGAGGCCCAGCGAGTCCAGGCTGAGGCTCAGAGGGTGCAGGCAGAGGTGCACCAGGCACAGACTGAGCTGATGAGGGAGAGCATGGAGAATGCTCATCAGGTGGCTCTCGAGACTGTGGAGAGAGTTGCAAAGCAGCAGCAGCAGCATCCTGGCCAGCACCACCAGAGGCTGGGTACTATCGTGGACTTCAAGAGGATGATGCCTCGGGAGTTCAAAGGTACTGAGGGGATACTCTAAGCCGACAATTGGCTAGAGGATATAGAGAGGAACTTGTGCTTGGCACAGCTTCCGGAGATTCTTCAGATCGAGGCCGCCGGCAGTCGGATGTTTGACATCGCGCTGACGTGGTTTCGCACTGAGCCGAGACTCATTGTTGGGGGACTTACTTGGGAGGCCTTCAAGGAGCTCTTCAAGGAGAAGTTCTTTCCTGATGTTGCCCTAGGAGCCTTGGAGAGTCAGTTCCATGACTTGGTCTAAGGAAGCACGTCAGTCGATGAGTACGCCACGGAGTTTTATCGTCTGAGTCATTTTGCGCCATCGATGATTCGAGATCCAGGAGATAGGGCCAGGAAGTTCAAAAAGGGGCTGACAAGGGAGATCAAGTCTCGTACTTCGGGAAGTCGCACTGCTACATTCGAGGGAATTTTTATGGATGCCCAGATTGCTGAGGATGACTTAGACCTCAGGCCCAAGAGAGGATGCGACACTTCAGGAGAAACGAGCGGTAGTGCGGGACCGGGCAAGCATCCACACTTTCAGCATCAACAAAGGCCGTACCAGCAGCAGCATCAGTAGCATCTGACACCAGCCCGAGGATACACCCAGCAGCAGCAGCCACAGAGGCAGACTCAGCCCGCTGTCCAGTGTGCGTACTACGGGAAGGCAGGACAAACTAGAGACATCTACAGGAAGAGGTTGGGTACATGATTGTCCTGTGGATTGTCAGCACATCAGCTGAGGGATTGTCCATCTATTCAGACTCGTCCAGGTCAGGGTGGAGCAGCCGCTCAGAGAGGACCAACCAGGGTACCTACTGTACCAGGAGGCCAGTAGAGGGGACCTCCACTTCCACCGTAGTAGAGGAGGTTTGCTCAGCACCACCAGCAGCAGAGAGGTGCACCCCAGGGACGAGCATACGCCATGACGGTCGAGGAGGCCGAGCCAGCAGGAGACGTAATTACAGGTTCAGTTTTTCTCGATTCCATTCCAACATTTGCATTATTCGATTCTGGCACTTCCCATAGTTTTGTGTCTGTATCTTATGCTCTTAAGTATCATTTAGAGATGGAACCATTAGATAGGACTTGCAAGATCACGACTGGCGGAGGCATTATCTTAGTCCGTGATTATTGCAAGGACCGGAGAGTATCATTGGGAGGGCGAGAGTTGAGCGTGTGCTTACTCGTCATGCCACTTCCGGGATACGATATTGTACTCGAAATAGACTGGTTGAGTAGGCACCATGCTACTATAGATTATCATGAAGGCAGAGTAGTATTTCGACTACCAGGAGAGCCGGAGTTCGAGGTTGCCAGAGGAGCAGCGGAGCAGAGCAAAAGCACTTTTTGCGGAGCCAGGATGGAAGAAGAGGAGTTGCCACATCCTCTGATAGCGGAGTTCCTGGATGTATTTCCAGAGGAGTTGCCAGGTTTGCCGCCAGACAGAGATGTTGAATTCTCTATATAATTGGTGCCAGGAGCAGAGCCTATTTCACAACACGTCTATAGAGTCAACAACAGCGAGCTGGCAGAACTGAAGAAGCAGGTTGAGGAGCTGCAGGACAAAGGCTTCATCAAATCCAGTTCATCACCATGGGGAGCTCCGGTATTGTTCGTACCGAAGCAGGACGGCACGGTGCGCATGTGCATTGATTATAGGGCTCTAAACAACCTCACTATCAAGAACAAATACTCGCTGCCGAGGATAGATGATCTTTTCGATCAGTTGAGCGAGGCGAAGGTGTTTTCAAAGATAGACTTGAGGTTCAGGCTATCACTAGGTGAAGGTGAAGAGAGAAGACACGCCGAAGACAGCCTTTCGGACCAGATATGGCCAGTTTGAGTTTATGGTAATGTCGTTTGGTTTTACCAATGCACCGGCAGTATTCATGAACTTGATGAACAAGGTGTTCCACCAGTACCTTGACAAGTTTGTGGTGGTGTTCATCGACGATATTTTTGTGTATTCCAAGACCCCAGAGGAGCACGAAGAGCACCTGATGATGATCTTAGAGACTCTCAGGAAGGAGAAGCTGTACGGGAAACTTTCAAAGTACGAATTCTTCCTTGACAAGGTTGAATTTCTTGGGCATGTGGTGACGGGTGACAGAATCTCAGTTAACCCAAAAAAAATCGAGGCAGTGGAGTCATGGGCTACCCCCAGTTTGGTAGCTGAGATCAGAAGTTTTCTCAGGCTAGCAGGATATTACAAGAGGTTTGTACAAGACTTCTCCAGGATTACAGCGCCAATGACTAGGCTGACCAGGAAAGATGTGGATTTTGTCTTGACAGAGAATTGCCAGGCCACATTTGATGAGCTGAAGAAGAGATTGACGACAGCTCCAGTTTTGACGTTGCCATCAGGGATAGGTGGATTCACTATCTACAATGATGCTTCAGGAAAGGGTTTGGGTTGCATTCTTCAGCAGCACGGGAAGGTAATTGCCTATGCTTCCAGGCAATTATGCCCTCATGAAAAGAACTATCCCACCCACGATTTAGAGTTGGCAGCGGTTATCTTCGCTTTAAAGCTGTAGAAACACTATCTGTACGGAGAGCGTGTGGAGATCTTCACAGATCACAAGAGCTTGAAGTACGTGTTCACACAGAAGGAGCTGAACATGAGGTAGAGGAGGTGGTTGGAGCTGATGAAGGACTTCGATATCTCATTACAGTACCACCCAGGAAAGGCCAACGTAGTCGCCGATGCCTTGAGCAGGTATCTGATGGCTATGTACTTGACGACAGATAGACATTTGTTGGCTGATCTGGAAAGCTTGGGAATTGAGGTGCTAGTTCCCGATATCGAGATTCAGATATAGGGATTGCAGATACAGTCCGAGCTGATAGACAGAATCAGAGTTGCACAATATGATGATGAGGCTCTGAGAAGTATCAAGGCACAGGTTCGGATAGGATTGTCAGACGACTTTACTATGGCAGATGAAAGGCTTTTACGGCATGACACGAGGATGTGTGTGCCGAGAGGGGAGCTACACGAGGAGGTTTTGCAGGAGGCACACCGCTCTTAGTACTCGATGCATCCCGGTGCCAACAAGATGTATCGAGACTTGAGGGAGCACGTATGGTGGTATGGTATGAAGCGCGAGGTAGCACGCTTCGTATCTCGGTATCTAGTGTGCCAGCAGGTAAAGGCAGATCGGCAGAGGCCAGGTGGATTGCTTCAGCCATTACCTATCCCAGAGTGGAAGTGGGAGCACGTGACCATGGATTTTGTTTCAGGGCTTCCGTGTTCTCCAGAAGAAAAGGACGCGATTTGGGTCATCATGGATAGGTTGACCAAATCAGCCCACTTCTTACCCTTCAAGGTGGGTACTTCGATAGAGAGGCTAGCAGAGATGTACGTGCGACAGATGGTCAGATTACATGGGGTTCCTTTGAGCATCATCTCGGATCGGGATAGTCATTTTACTTCTCACTTCTGGAGGAGTCTGCAGGATAGCTTGGGCACTCAGCTCAAGTTTAGTACCGCATACCACCCCCAGACAGACGGACAGTCTGAAAGGACTATTCAGACTCTCGAGGATATGCTACGCACTTGCGTTCTAGATCTCGGAGGTTCTTGGGAGGATCATCTACACATGGTAGAGTTTGCTTACAACAACAACTACCAGGCCAGCATTGAGATGTCGCCATTCGAGGCTTTATATGGACGAAGGTGTCGTACACCGTTATCTTGGAATGACGTCGGAGAGAGAGAGCCTTGTTAGGACTAGAAATGGTCGTGGACGCAACAGAAAAGGTAAAACTTATCAGAGACAGACTGCGAGTGGCGCAGGACAGACAACGGCATTGGGCCGACAGCCACCGTAGACTCCTAGAGTTTCATTTATAGGTTTGTTATTTTCTGGCATGTGATTATTTTGTTTTAGACTGCGTATTAAGACTATTTTTTCTAGGTTGGCGATCTGGTGTTCCTACAGATTTCTTTGACACGAGGCACGATTTGTTTTAGTGGAGGTAGAAAGCTTAGTCCATGCTACATCGGACCTTTCAGTATTCTTGTGAGGATCGGTGCAGTGGCCTATAGACTAGACTTGCCACCTGCACTAGAGGGAGTACATGACGTGTTCCACGTGTCACAGCTGAGACGGTATATGGCATACCCTAGTCACATACTAGATCACTCGGAGATCGAGGTTGGTCCGACTCTCAGCTATCCTGAGCAGCCCGTAGAGATCTTGGATCGCAGAGAGAAGATGTTGCGAAACCAGACTATTTCTTTGGTTCGTATTGCATGGAGACATCACTCTCTAGGCGAGTCGACCTGGGTGAGAGAGGACGAAATGCGCGAGCAGTACCTGTATCTCTTCGAGACTTGAGGTATAATTCATTGTCTGATTTTGTTCTTGTTCTAGTTCAATTCAATTTCGAGGACAAAATTTTTTTTAAGAGGGTAGACTTGTCACTACCACATTTATAGATTAGGGCATTATTGTAAATTGCTATATTAATTTATTGTGTTAATATAATGATATGTTTAATATATAAATTTCTGAGTTTTTAATGCATAGGTTAATGGGCTAGACCTAAGAATCCTCTAGATTAAACCTTTTGACAAATCCTTATTTATTAAATTAGCATTTAGTTAAACCCTCAATGTATAACTAAACCCCTTTTATTATAAGTTCTTCATGACAAGTCATGAAGGGCAAAATTGACTCTTGGCATTAGAAGCCCTAACCCTAACCCTAGTCCTATATAATGAGAGAGAGCCTCCCTCAAGCTTCTTCATTCATGAAGAAAACCCTAAATATAGCCTCCACTTAGAAATCTATTCCCTTCCACAAATTTCAGGATTTCTAGCCCTAGAAACCCTCATTCTTTCTCCATCAAGAGAGATCTAGGAGCTTGGACCAAGGAGGCTTGAAGATAAAGGAGCTACATTGGGAATCCATCTCCCAATAGGTAAGAATCCGAATTAAAACTTTATTTAATTCTGTTTTAATTGTTGTTTGGCCATTAGGAGCCCACCATTTGAATTAGGAATGACTCCTTAGGTTGCATGAGGTTTTTCCATGGAGTCATAGGTGATTTTAGGGTTTGGTGATCCAATGATGATTTTTCTCCAATTTTCTTAGCCCTAACTATAGGGATATGTATTCTTGCATATTTGTATCATATACCTATGGATTTGATTTTGATTTAGGGTTTTAGTTTTGGGTATTCATGAGTAATTATATGGAATCCAATTTCAGCACACTAAGTGTTTGATGATATGTTTAGTAGGGTGAATACCTATTTAATCTATTCTAATCTTACATATCTTGATGTATATATATGTATGCACATACGTTTATTGATCTGTTGGTGTAACTTTGGAGAGGGGAATACACCATGGGGAAGTTTATTGTGCAGTCGGGATTTTAAGTGCACTGGTGTGTGTGATGTGGTGTGTGTGTGTTAATATTGTAATGTGAGCAGCACAGCAAGGGGGGCTTTGGGTCGGATATCCACTGCTGAGCAGAGGTATCTACATTGAGAGAGTATCGGGTTTCTCATATGGTAGTGTGCAGGGATGTGACCCAGTGTATCATGTATCAGTGTGTACAAGCAGTCAGTTCCAGTTCTAGTTCCAGTGTGTGTGTCAATCAGGTTTCAGTGAGTCTAGCTAGGTTTTTATATTAGCATATATGTGGGTTTGTGTTTCAGTGGGTTCCTGATACTGAGTATCAGTTCATCTATATTGTGTATGTGCAATATATATATCAATTGGTAGGTGTGCTTCATGTTGCTGGTGAGTAAGTATTTGGACTGTGAGGCAAGCTGTGCATCAGTAGACTGTGGTGCACAGAGTTGAACTATGAGTTAGTTTCTTGTGTTCTATTGTTAGAGTATAAGTAGTTTCAGTCTTTTAAGTGTGCATTAGTTTGATTTTAGTGAGTGATCAGCTACCTATATAGATTGGCTGATACTGTGTATCAGCATGTTGGAGTCGGGTTCATAGTGTGTGAACTGTGCCTCAGTGAGTGAGAGGTGTAGTGAGTGTCAGTGAGCTATGCAGGACTTTTTAATAGGCATTGTGCAGTCTAGTTCCTGGGCTCACTGCAGTATAGCAAGGCTTGCCTGCATTTCCAAGTCTTAAGCTATATTAGGTGCCTGACCGTGCACATCTGAGTGCCTGTGCTCTAGTGCATCAGTAAGTTCTGGTTACCTGACTATGGTAGGGTGTTCAGTATTAGTGGTAGTATAATACTGTGTCTCAATAGAGTGTAGTGTGAGAGGAGAAGTTTCACTGTGTCTCAATATGCACACAGTGTCAATTCAGTTTTGCAGTAGCAGTAGGTTGTAAGAGTAGTGGGTAAGCTGTTAGTGTTTAGTATTAGTGCACCAAGGAAGGAAAATATGAAAGGATTTTGCAATGTCAGTTTTATTCAAAATTGAACCTTGGCTACTTGGATACTTGGCTACTTCTGAGCTCTGATACTGCCTTATGAGTTATGAGTCCTATGACTTATCAGTTATCATTCAGTAGTTGAACTATGTATCAGTAGGACAGAGTGTCTCAGTGAGTTTTTAGTGTATTAAGTGTATAAGGGTTGACATAGGAGTTGGTATCAGTCTATACTCTAGTGAGTATAGTGGTGTTAGCAGTAGGTTATTAGGAGATATTGTTACCTGAGGCAGGGGATACAAGGGCAGTACCTGCATATATAGGGCTCCCAGGTTCAGTCAGTTGAGTAAAGCGATGGACATGGTATAGGTAAACGATTTGGGTATCAGGAAGTTCAGATAGCTTCTGGATTTCCTGCTGATATCACTTTAACTAGGGTTAATACATCACATTTGGTGTCTGCCTACCTGTGTATACTGCAGTAGGTTATTAGGGAAAAGCCTTGCAAGGGGGGAAAGGGTGTACCCAGACCACAATAGTAGTTGTACTCCCAGCAAGTTGCATGGTGTAGGTAAACGATATAGGTATCAGTCTTTCAGTATATGAGGGGTAAGGAATCTAAGATTTTGTGTGAGCTTTTGGGTGTGTAGATTCAGGCATCAGTTGAGTAAGGTGATGGACATGGTGTAGGTAAACGATTTGGGTATCTGGATGTTAGTTGGTATCTTGAGTTATGATATCAAGATGGGTATTAGAGTTGGATATTGGGTAAGGTTTTAGTGTAGGATTGTGATACTGAATAGATAACCAATGTATCTATATGTATATAACTCTATATCTAAATTATATGATACACGGTATCTATATTTGCTATTTTAATTTATATTAGCTAGAATAACTTGGGTTCGAGCCTAGTTAACCCTGGTATTAACCTAGAATAGACCTATAAGTCTAACATGGACCTAGTTAAACATGTTTATTACTTTAGGTCACATTTTTACTTTGATATTTTGATATCTAGGTCTCTGTGATCCCATCTTGGACATCGATCCTCGCACCTTCCTCAGGACCACAGGCGAGTACATTCTCTGATAGTTTTCATTCTTATTGACTAATTCTATAATTCTAGTTGTAGAGTATACTTGATTCTGACACTATGGATACACGGGTTAGCATCATAAATACCTGTCATGAGGAGTCATGATTGGAATCTATCGTGCTAGCTGGGGATGGGAAAATATTAGCAGATTATGTGATCATACCCCACCTTACATGCATCATAGATCACCCCACACATCACGTTGGGTGCAGCCTGACCATTTACATGCCTCATAGCCTATTATATATGATTAGCATGACTATTGCTTGCATCATAGCTAACCAGATGGTTAGCCTGACCTCACATGTATCATATCCAATCATATATAACAAGCCTGATCTCGTCCCATGCCGATCATATAATAATCTGATATTTCAGACACAGCCAAATATTTTATTCTTTATTTCTGTTCACTTGTTCTAGCATTCACTTATATTTCTATTCATTGCTAGATGTTCCATTGCTTATTACATATTCTCTAGTGTTCCATATTTCCAGTATTACTTTTATGTTGTATTTCCTTACACTATTTTTATAGTTTTTTCAATATAAATAAAACTGTTGTTTAGTGCTTGTGCTTCGCTCCAATCCTGACTGGATAACATTTTTCAGAGGACTTGGAGGACTTTTGTCCTACCCACTATGGCCCGGGAGCAGAGGGAGATTTTGTACCAGAAATCCTAGAGAAATTCCCTACCTTAGAGGAGACACCACCTACAGGCATTTAGACTGTAATATTTATGTATCATTGTTCTAAAACTGAGACTTGGGTTGTATATTTTGTTGAGACTTTATGTGGACAACTAGACTCTAGACCTGTGTTGTATTTATATTTGTGCTTGACTTATGTCAGTACTCTTTATCCTTATATCTCATCGTGCCATTTATTTTCCAATAGTCTTTGTGATTGAGTATATATTAAATTGTTGATCAATGTATTATCATTGTCCTCCCTATGGATTTGAGATCATTGACAGGTTATGAGTTATGTTTGGTAGTCTTGAGACCTAGATAGCGTTCTACCGCCGATGCTGCGGCATAGGCTGGACGTACCCACGGCTCATGCCCAATTTTTGGGTGCGAGTCATAACACGTAGACGCTAACATCTATGTATATAACAGAGAGATTGGTAGAAAGAACCGTGTAGTTAGAGTCTACACTGTCAGTTTTTATATAGAAATGATTGAAAAAGAATTCCTGGAGTCTATTCTCCGAAAAGATAGAATAAAAAGAAATTAAGATTAAGTAGTAGGGATGAACAAACATCTTTCAATAAAAAAAGATTGATTCTTCCCCTATTTGTTGTTTCTTATAACACAACAAAAAACACAAATTCTAGACATTTTTAAACAAAAAATAAATTCGAGCTTGAGTTCTGATTGGATCCCCATAGATCCTATATCTATCTATATGAAGAAGAAATCGTGTAAGGAAAAGGATTCATATTTATACAGATGGTACTTCAAACTTGGAACGAGTCAGGGGAATTGCTACCCCCAGCCTCGAATTCTGAAGAATGGAGATTTTCGTGAAGAATGAGCTCCCGTCTTCGAGAATGGGTATTTTGATATACTCCTTCAAAGGAGTCGACGAGTTGGTCAAATCTCCTCTGGCTGGATGTTCTTGAAAAACTGTCTTGATTGTGTCCTACCACAAGAAAAATGTGAAGCCATGTATGTTGGAGCAAAGAATGGTTTGTCATCCTTATACTCATGGTTGTCAGCTTTCTTTGCATGTCGAGGTTTAAGAGAGATAGTATAAGTCAATCGGTCAAACACTGACCGTTTTGCTGATGCGCAGCAATATTTGATTACAACTTTATGACAACTTCAACGATCTTTATTAGAAACACCATTGCAAAATTAGAAGGATCTCACTCCTTACGCTTTTGTACAATAAGATTATATAAATCATAAGAAGGAAGTTTAGAGAAGGAAGAGGGCAGACTTTGCCTCTTTACATGAGATACATTGAATCTTCTATGCACACTTTTGGTCCCTTGTGTATAGAGTGAGGTGCTGGCTTGATTGGCGAGTGATTCATCATTTATCAAGCTTTTATTCTTCATGGGTGAGAGAAAGTTGTCTCTAGCAATCTTCATATGTATGCGCGCACAAACAAGACGTTATAAAAAGGTTGGTCCTGCTTGACTCACTTTCTATGGTACAGATAGAGTTGGAACTGTTTGACTACATGCATTTAATTTTGTACGAAGGTCTTGGCATGGCGCACTAATAGTAGGCTTCTGATGAGTAGCGCATAACTTTTCATCCATTGTGCGCATGATCAAGACGTTAGGGGAATATTTTTTCTGACTAACGCCTCATTAGGGCGCCTTTAGTTTTTCTTCTGTTGGCGTAGATTCTGGAGAAATTTTTGTCTCTCTTTGAAGAGCGCACCTGTAGAGAGATTGGCTTGGACAGCCGTGTCCATGACATGCTTGTCCCGCACATTAAAACGAATATGTGCTTGTTCAGAATCTTGGGTGTGGATCACCCTTTGCTTGATATTGTGTGAGTTGCGCAATTTGTATCCTTTGCTTAACGCAAGGGAGTCAGAAGCTTGGGTATGGATCACATTTTTCTTAATATTGTGCGAGTTGCGCAATTTATATCCCTTGTTTAATACAAGGTAGTCAGAAGCTTGGGTGTGGATCACCTTTTGCTTGATATTGCGCGAGCTGCACAATTTGTATCCCTTGTTTAATCCAAGGGAGTCAGAAGCTTGGGTGTGGATCACGCTTTGCTTGATATTGCGCGAGTTGCGTGATTTGTATCCATTGTTTAATACAAGAGAGTTGTCCACCAAGTCATTGATCTGAACTTTGTTGAAATAATTGACAAGGGAGCTCTCGTCAATCATAATGATTATTTTCTTATTGACAGCAACTTTGGGATATGTGTGACGAGGCTTGGTACCTACACTTTACGTGTCTTCCTTGATTTGAGTGTGGATGAGAGGTGGGCACTACCCCCACAATAGAGAATTTCTCTGTATGCTTGTTGATCTAACTTCACGATAAATGTTTTGTTCATCGAGCCGACCGACACAGTGTCTCGTTGAGATATCACATTCTCATCTGAGAAAAAAGTCATCCCCAGCAGATTCACCATCTTGTTTACGATGGACAAAGGTTTATACAAAAATTTTCTATTATAAACTATTGAAAGAAAGAAAAATAAAAATAATCTTAAATAAGAATCTAAGTACAAGTAATTCTGGGAAAGTATAGCTGTTGATATCTGATCTGCAAACGATCACTTTACTCATTGGACCACGTGACGATGAAAAAATGGAAGGATGTTGTGAACAACTTGAAGAGTTGGGCAATAAGAAAGCTTTGGCAACATTGGCACGACAAGCTTCTATTTCTCTCCTTCTGTTCTTGAAATTCAAAGACTTAAAATTCCATCCTCTATAACGTACACAATGATCCTATATTTATAGTATTTCAGAGTTGTTTTGACAGTGTGTGCGCACTTTGAACAATTTGTACCGTGTGCGCACTTTTGAGGGAACGGCATCCCGCGATTTAGAGAGTGAGTGCACAACTTGCTGACTTTTTGTCATGACCCACACCCGGAATAAGGGCACGAGTAGTGATCAACGCCCAGCCTACGCCGCAGCATCGATGGTAGAGCGTTGTTTGGGTCATCCATACTTTCTAAACTTCTCACACAAGATATATATATATATATATATATATATATATATATATATATATATATATATATATATATATATATATATATATATATATATATATATATATATGGTACCTATCAATGTCATCTTAACTCCAAACGGAGTAACAATATGGTATATGATAATGATAAACTATACTAAATTATAATGCAAACTAAGGAAGATAAAGCACGAGATTGAATAACAAAGAAAAGAGTTACAATACAACCTCAAGTCCAAAATAATATATATATATATATATATATATATATATATATATGCTAATAACCTCAATAAAATATAATACAAGTTTAAATGATAAGTCTAAGCCTCCTCAGCCTCTGGTACTAGATTCTCCTGCTCTAAAGGAGTATCCTCTAAGGGTACGCCGTCCTACGGCCCGTAGTAGGTGGGATACTAATCCACAAGCCAATCATCTGAAAATATATCCAGTCAGGATTGGAGCGAAGTACATACCTCTGAAAGCAGTTCCAAATATATAATCGAGTATATATAACAGATAATAGAAATGAATACAAGATAACTAAACATCAAAATATAATGAACTAAAGTGAACAGGTAATGTATTGGAATGAAGAACAGACAATAGAATAACTGCAATAAAAGAAAATAGAATAAACTAGCTAATGTGCCATGGAATATAAGTTTATTATGTGATCGGTTTGGGTTGAACACGAATACAATATGGTAACTCGATTACACGTATGATATATAATCGACATGTACACAAATACACTTTGGCTTGATCACATAACCAACTCATATTTCCCCATCCCCATCCACTTATGGATCCAATCATGACACGTTACGAACACAAGTATGGTCACACTGAGCACGAGCAGTGTATGAACACGAAGTACACTAAAATCAATACCCGATACACACGATGAATACATGTGAAGTAGTACCCGCTGAATATGGTAAGGGATAACATCTTCTGACAGGATCCATATAGTACCAGTCTGTGTAACCACTGTGTCAGAATCAAGTATACAGTTCTAGGACATGTGATATATACACTATCATGAAATATAAACTAACAGAGAGATGTGCTCGCCTGAAATCTGGGGTAAAGTATCAACCCGTATCCGGAATGGCGCTCCGAAGACCAAATATGTAAAGTTATATCAATACAGGGCTCTGAAATGATAAACAAGTTAATAGTCCATTATAAGTCAAAAATAGTCAAACTAAGTCAATTTGAGGTCAAACTAGCTATTTCTAGGTTGTACGAGTCAATCTCTAGGTTATTGGGTCCATATACTATATATCTAGGCTATACTAGCTATATTAGGATGCTAGTGCATCATAGCTATATAGTATCACAAGATACACCATATATATATATATATATATATATATATATATATATATATATATATATATATATATATATATATATACACCAGTTATATTATAGTTAATACTAACAATATATAGATACCTTGGCTTTGAGCCAACTTGGCATCATACTATATAACCCATCTTAACCCAATACCTTGAGTCAACTCCATTACCTATCATTGCCTTGGTAACACAAGGTAATACTAAACTAGCTATCTAATATCTATACCTACCTATGTATATAACACTAACATGTGTATCTAATTATCCTAACCATCTAACCACATCATAACTTAAATACATAACATGTATCTATACGCTAACAATCATACCTTAACAATACCAACTAACTAAACACTAACACTCTAATTCACACTTAACTGATACACTTAACATTTGCAACTGATATCAATATCTATTCAATCCCTCACTAACATACACAAGTAAATAACTAAAAATCTAACTTAACTTATTAACTGACATCTAACTCCTCATACTAATATCTAACATCAAAACTAGCACTCTATATATTCACTCATAACATACACAACTAACCTATTAACAATTAACCAACTGTTAACTCATAATACATCATTTAACATGTAACTAACCATCTAAACTCACAAAACTAATCACCTACAAATTAGTAACAGCTCCTCTATTCTCTTCATATCTACCACAGCAAGTATAGCTGTTGTCAGTCCACACACCTTGTTGTGCACTTGTGTGCATAGTCACCTCAGGATAGACACCTAGTCGTGCTCAAGTACACAGCCAACAGGCCCCTCACAGACCCGACAGTCTCCCCCTTGGTTGTTGTTGCTCCTTGCCACTCTACTCACTGATGTTACTACAGCAGTGGCCTCTTCTTGGTTTAACCATGGTGGCAAAAGGTTAAGTATTAGAGCCTGACACTGTGAACACACCCTTCTTCCAACTGTTGATTGCTACTGCTCTACATCTACCTTGCATATTCATATTCCATAATTACTTTAAGTATTGCCAAACACATCAATTACTCCCCTTGTTTGCTTCCAATCCCCTTATATATGAACAAGCACTCCATCTAAAATATCCAGCTCACCTTGCTGTTTCACAGTGAATATTTAGACTTATTTATATAACACAACCTATATGATACTCAAAAGCACCACAACTCAAAGCACACACTCAATCACCAACATACATGAGTACACAATGACAGGATCCCATCCCCATGAAAGTCCAAGACTGCTACACTAACAGACATCAAGATACCTCTCTCTCTCTCTCTCTCTCACTCTCTCTCTCTCTCTCTATCTATCTATATATATATATATATATATATATATATATATATATATCACTAAAATAGAGTATAACAAACTGTCAAACCCGTGGAGTGTATCGCACCCGTATCACACTCAATCTATGATACGCTTGCGATACGGTCCCGACACATTACCAAATGTATCTCAAAGAATACGAGCAAGTCTAAAAATATAATTAAAGACAAAATAAAGTACTAGCTACACATCTACATGCTCGTGTCAAAATATTACATGCTCAAACCCTCGTGTCAAAAGAAAAAACCCTAAATTAACCCGTATCACCAAAATATCATGATACGACCTACACGTATCCAATTGTGGACATATAACTAGTCCCATAACTCTGATCTTAAGTCTAATTAGATCTAATTGGTCTCATGACATAATTGATGTGTCAAATTCGTAATTTTCCCAAAGTACACACAAATTGCCACATAGAATTCACAATACATAACCAATTGATCTAAAACTTGTTTCTATAGGTAGTCCTATGCCATGGGGTGGTTCCTAATAATCAAATGCATGATTTAGAAGCTTAAATGAAAGGGAAATTTAGGAATTACCAATTAGGAGATGAATTTCCAATAAAAATATAATTGGACACGTTCCGGACACGATCTCTCCATCGAAGTTCCTCCTCCTTGTGCTCCTTGGTTCTCCAAGCTCCAAATGTTTCTTGAGAAAATAAATAAGAGGGAATGGAAGTGGATTGTGAAGGAAATCAGTGAAGAAAAATATAGAAAATTGGGGATCTAGTTGGGAGCAAAATAAAATGAATGAAAATGAGGGAGGGGCGGAACAGAAGCTTTGTATGGCCGGCCCATTTACCCCCTTCTCCAAGTTACATGTTAATGTCCCAATTACCTCTTCATGGTGTATTATGAGGAATAATTAAGGGTGGATATTTTTGAAAGTCTCTAACTATTTATAATTAAACTAATTCTCCCTAATTAATGAGTGGAAATGACTAATGGGTTTGGGTCGAAGTTGGGTTCACTATTTGTCATGACAAGTCTAAATGGGTCAACATGTGTCAAGTCTAAATATTGTGCTAGTCTCTCTAACTAAAATAAATAACATAATTCTCTAACTAAATATATAGCACACTAATAAATAATTAATTAATACAAGTACCAAATAATTATATAACATACTAAATAATATTTAATTTCTAAAAATAAAATAACTAGGACAAAATTACTAAATTATCCCTATTCTAGAAATGTGGTAGTGAGACTTCTTGACACGTGGCTTCCTATACAAGAAAAGCGTAAATCATGGGACAGTTATTTGTACACGTTTCACGTGAAACATGGCATATAGGACACGTATTCGTAACTTCTCTTTGTCAGTTAGGATCATAGGCGCACTTTAGAAGTGGTCTGGAGACTGGCGTACTTTTGAAAAGATTGTCTATACAAGCGTTCTTTTGAAGAAGTAGCCATGATGGCACACTTTTGAATAAATTGGTCGTGATGGCGCACTTTTGAAGATATTAGTCTTACGGCGCACTTTGAATAGGTTGGCTTTACGGTGCACTTTGAAGAAGTTGGCCTTACAGCGCACTTTTCAGGAAATTGACCGTGATGGCGCACTTTTAAGGAAGTAGCTGCGATGGCGCACTTTTGAAGAAGTATCCATGATGGCGCACTTTTGAAGAAGTTGATTCGTACTGGCCGCTAAACGACAACCTGGGTCTGCACGCCATAGCTCAGCTGTAATGATGACTTCTGACATTCTCGACTGATGTTCAGTTGTCAGATTTATCGTATTTAATGCTCAGGGAAAAAAGCAGACACGAGATTTGTGTGTCTGTCTTTGTTGATGAAAATAGCTTGAAAGTGCACCATCCTTTGAAATAAAGAGAAAGTACGACATTTTTCCTATATTTAGTTTATTTGTAGAAAACTGTGCCATCATTAAGAGGTGCACTTTTTTTGCGTCTACAGGCTTCAAAAAATTATGCATCGCGATACTCTATGATATGATTTGATTCGATATCAAGGAACCTTCTAGCATCACTCTTATCAGCATAGCCCAGAAATAAGGTCTTCGTAGTCCTCGTTTCCATCTTCTGTATCTTGAGGTCTGGAAGCTTCACATATGCCAGATACCCCCACACTCGAATGATATTCAAGTTGGGTCTGACCTTGAACCAGAGTTCATGAGGAGTAATGTCAGATGTCTTGAACGGCACTCTATTCAGAATAAATATGGCCGTAAGCGCAGCTTCTCCCCAGAAGTACTTTGGACGTCCTGTTGTCAGCAACATGGAGTTTATCATTTTTATCAGTGTCATATTCTTCCTTTCTTCCACTTTATTAGATTTGAGAGAATAGGGAGTAGTTATTTTGTTGATAATTGCATGTTCTTTGAAGAACGATGTGAATTCCAAGGAACGATACTGTCCTCCTCGATCTCTTCTGAGTCTTTTGAGTTGTTGACCGGTTTGACGTTCTGCTTCAGCCTTGAAGTCCTTCAATTTTTCGAACGCTTCATATTTCGACTTGAGAAGATATATGAATGCGTACTTCAAGAAATCGTTGATGAATATAATAAAATATTTTATTCTAGACTTTGTAGAAAATTGCTTGAAGTCACAGATATCTGAGTGTACCAACTCTAGAAGATCTGTACTTCAGTTCATCCTTCTGAACGGCTTTCTGAAAATCTTTATCTGCGCATATAGTTCACATTTCTCTACCTTCTTACCCCCATATTTGGAGATAAGGCCTTGACTAGACATCTTGTTAATGCATTTACAGTGCACATGTCTTAGTCTATTATGCCATAACTCAAGTGAATAACCAGAAGTAGATACTGCATTGATATAAACATAAGGAGTTACAAGTTACAGTTTAAACATCCTTTGGGTACAAAAAGTTTAAAGTATGTTCCCTTGTAGGACATTACCATCTGACCGGTATTGATATCCATCCTTAGGCTCGATTTGCAGAACAGACTCCCATAGACCAAATTATTGGCAATTATTGTTACGTGCTTCACGTACTCCAGTGTGAGTGACTTCCACGGAGTCAGCTTCAGCACTACCGTGCCAGTCCCTTGAATATCATCTTGTGACTTATCCGCCATCGATACCTTCTCATGGGTTGGCTCATACTTGGTAAACAAATCCTTCTTAGAGCATACGTGACAAGATGCACTGGTGTCCATCCATCAGTCAGTGTCCATGCCATATGACTCAACCTACGCAATCATAGCATCATGGTTCAGCTCACATTGCTCTTTCAGTTTAGGCTTTGACCTGCAGCTGCTCTTGTAGTGACCCTTCTTGCCACAGTTGTAGCATATCACATCAGTCTTCAGTTTTAGCTTGACTTGAGCCGACTTCACCTTCAGCTGGTTGAAGTCCTTCTTCTTTTTGTAGGAAAATTTATACTTCCCTTTTGAATTTCTAGGATGTACAATGTTGGCCTTATCCAAGTGCTTGGACAAGGAGTCCAACTTCAGTTGCCCTCTGGCTTCATTTTCAACGTGAATCCAATAAAGAAGATCTTCAAGTTGGATCTCCTTTTTCTTGTGGTACATGTCAGTCTGGAACTTGATCCAGCCTGGAGGAAATTTGATGACGATAGCCCCCACCATAAACTTGTCTTCCTGCTTCATGCCCTCTTCCTCCAGTTTTTGTTGCATCTTCAGAAGTTCCTTGACTTATGGCAGCATCACCTTCTCGTCTTCGAATTGCAGAGTGAAGAATTTCTCGATGAGATAGATTTTAGATATTTTTTTGTCAGTCTTGTAGTGCTTCTCAAGAGATTCTTAGACATATCTTGCATTCTCCTTCTTGTTGTAGGACTTTGCCATAGAGTCGTCCATAACATTTAGAATTAACTACCTGCAGAGATCGTTGTCTTTCTTCCACTTGGAGTGCGCATCCTGCGCCATGCCAACTGCAAGCTCTTTTCTATCTTTGGAATGGTAGGTTCAGGATCAACCAACACATAAGCAAAATTGACAAGTTGAAGATTGAAAGAGATCTTCTACTTCTAAATGTTGTAGTGTTCGCCATCAAACTTCTCTAGCTTATGAAAGTTGGTATCGAGAAGGTTTGAGCGGTTCTCCATTCTAACTCAGATTTTGCCTTGAGATTATTAGTCCTGAAGTCAGACAAAAGAAGAAGAGGTAACCACAAAGTAAAGACTCACACAAGAGTTCTTCTCTACTAACTCCAGAAGAGAAGTTGGTGCACTAAGATTCTCCCAAGAGTTCCTCTACAGTGACACATAACCTCCAAGAAGCACTAAACCACAAACATGTTATAAACTGACTAAACAAAGAAAATAAAAATACAGTAATAAGTAGAAAAATATTCTTCTTTTTACGTTCGCAGACGTTACAATGATGAATAACGAGAATAAGAAGAGAAATACAAAGAAATGAACTCCTTGCTGGGGTGATCAAAACCACCGGTGCTCAAGACAAAATTCGTCCTACACGACGATCTGCCCCCAAGATCCAGCAAGTTCACACGAGAACTTATGGAATACTCTAAGTCACCTTCGGTATCACTCAAAAAAATAATATGTGGAAGGGGTGCTCGGGTGGCCGCATACGCTCTTGTGCTCTCGGTTTTCCTACTAAACCAAATAAAATAGAAGCTCATTTATATATAGAGGTAAATAGCACATATGCGGTCTGAGAAAGCTCAGGCCGTATATTCACCATCCGACCAGATACCAAGCCGCATGCATAGCCGTAGCCGCATGCGTCACCGCCGTCGCCGGTCACGTTGCACATGACAGCGTCGCCAAGCGCCAAAAGCAGAAGCCACTGTGCACCAACACCCCCGTGCCACATGTACCATATAATCCTGATGGCATGGATAACCATGTCTAGTACTCCGCTTCGCGTTGGCACTATGTACAAGAGATAATGCTGGCTCGAGTGAAGTATTTTCGAAGAGTTTCTCGATCAAAATACAAGACGATTGATCTGGGTAAGTGGGCAGAACTTCATTCTCTGATTCTTGCACACCTTAAAAATGAATCTGAGTTTTTTAATGCTTGTTTGCTAGGTTGATAATATTGCATGGGAATGATAGAACTAGAACTTGCTTGATTAACTAGAGAACTTAAAATGCTTGTCATTGAAACGAACCCTTGCCATGCTAAGTAAAAGTATAGAATGTTGCATGATAGGTTACACTGATAAGGTTATTGAACGAACTACTGCCATACTAATAAAAAGATTAAAAGTTTGCTTGAACTTGTGAATCCATACTATGCTAAGTAGGAGTAGTATTTGCATGCTTAGCTATAAAAGAGATAAAATAATTGCAGCCATACTTGCTTAAATGGAGATTGCTTCAATGTTCCTTATCATACTGAAAGAGATAAAAATTGTATGCTAGATTTATAGAATTGTTCTTGCTTGTTACTTGTTAAAAGAACTAGACTACTTGAACATGTTTCAGTAATCGGACTATAAAAGATAGAATGCTATGAATAACTTGAACTGGTTCATCGAGGACTAATAGTCCACCATGAGGCTTGAATAGTCCTTATTTACGGGAGGGTGTGGTTGTTAGGTAAGAGAATTGAGACCTCTGGATCTATCGCTAGATTAAAATATTTGCTTGTTCATGAACATGTGCATCCTAGAGATTATATGATAGGAACTTCCATTCATGCATGTGGTCTGGACAACTTGTGGACAAGGTTTATCTCTCGAACGGTTCCTGGTGCACTGGGGATCGTTCGGCCTAGGAGAGATCTGGATATCCTGAGACTATAAGTCATTATTTACGGGAGGGTATATATAGGTCTATTAGTGAGATGGGCTTGTACGTCCCAACTGCTAATCCCACAAAGGGACCATCATATAGTTAGGGTGCATGCTAGGTTATCCTTCTTCCATACCTAATTGTTTGATACAGGAACAGACATAAAATAGAACTCTTTTGTTATATGCAAATTATCGCTAACTTGTATGTTTGTTGCAGGGATAACTGTTCGACGAAGAGTAAGAATCATTTACTAAGTGATGTACTAATTTCTGATTATGCTTGAATCTCATATTGCTCCTAGACTTGCATGTTTAACTTGAATATGCTACTATTCATTGAACTGAATTGAATAAGTCCACTAGATGTAATATATTTTACACTAAGATAAATATTCCACTAGAGATAGCTTATGTTTCAAGGAGTTAGTACATATGGTGCACGATACATGTTGTGCACTGCACGATAGAATACTAGCACTATAGCATATTTGAATGTATTTAATATGCAAACTGTTTTCAAAGATATGTTTTCGAAATAAGTAATTTGACTCAAATCTTGTGCTGCATAAAATGAACCTAGGTAAAAGTAGCAAGATCACTAGTAATTTAATATTTTGTCATACTCATACTTAGTGTTGGTTTCAGGGAGTATTGCTTCTGTTCGTTGCTTTTATACTCAATAGTACTTTTCCCAAAGTGCTGACCCCCTGCCAGTTTGCTTGTTCGTAGATACTGGATCATCTGAAGAAGCAATATCATATCCTCATCCTCAGGAGTCAGAGAATCTGGGTCGATGCCTTGAGCCGTATCAAAATATTTTGAGTTGCTTTTGTATAAAGGGATGCAATATATGGAACGACGTCATTGTAATCGAGGAGAAAGAGAGCTTGAGCGAATTATAATCTCAGCCAAGTGCTGCTTGAAACACATCTTGAATATCAATAAAGATCTTGTTTTCTTATGTCATTGTGTTATTTACTTTTATGCAATATTGTGCTGATGCTTCGTCTTGAATAGTTTACTTGACCTTGTTCAAATCTTTGGCCTTATACAAGTGCAACTTAGGCCTGCATGGCATCACCTCCATGCAAGGACGATCGGTTCTACAAGGTGCTATGCGAGGACGATCGGCCCCTTGCGGGAATCGGGACATGACATAATGGTATCAGAGCAACTCAACCTGTAGCCATTCCGTTGCTTCGATTCAACTCAAGATATTCCTTGCCACTTGATATCATTGTCGTAATGAGTGTTCCTGTAAAAACCCCAAATTCTAAAATCCATATTTATTTATTTTTATAATTATTAATTGAATTATAATAATTAGTGGCTAATTAGGAGAAATAGATTTTTATTTAATTTTTATTTTAGGTGTTTGTGAACTTAGGGGATTTATGGGACGATTAGGAATTTTTACGAATTTATTTCATGTAGGAGACCCTTAAGGAGTTGCTAGCTTAATGGTATACATTAATATAATTCTAGACTTTTTCTATGGGTATATATATATATATATAATATATATATATATATATATATATATATATATATATAAGAAAAAGGAAAGAAAAGAAAAAGGAAAGAAAAGAAAGGGAAAGAAAAACAAATATATATACCACTATTGGATCCTTAAACTACCCATCCTACCCGCTACTCCTAAAACCCAACCCCATGCGTTGAAGCAACAGCACCCGCACCTTATTATACAGCAGCAGCCGCGTGAACTATGACCCCCCACCCCCCCCCCCCCCGCGCGTGTAGTCAACCACGTAAACCCCCTCTCCCTCTTATATATATAACATACCATTCAACAAAATCCTAACCCTAGATCATCCTTTCTCCTCCTCTTCCCATATAAACCGAGAGAGCACCTTCCCATCGCGACCAGAGCGCCACCGCCGAGCCAGAGAACCGCTCCAACCGATCCCGACGACCGCGACCCCGCGCGTTGCAGTTTCAAACAGCGAACTACCCGTGTTCCAGCCCTATTTTCCGTCACCTCGCTGAACCAAACTCGACCCCGTCTTCACCGGTACGTTCAACACTTAACCCTATTCAATTCTGTATAATAGTTGATCTCGAACAATGCATAATCCTAGGCGAAAATAGCGTCCAAGTTGACGGAAAAAGACCACTTTTGGGTATCGCAGAAAACTGCGGTGACCACCTATGTTCCCGGATTCGTATCTCCCACCATAGAGATCCGAATCCGATTTTTCTTGTTGGTATACGGAGACCACCTGACCTAGTTTAATTTCTGTTAATTAACATTAAATTATTAACTGCTGTAGGTAGAATTAAATTCGTTGGAAAATCCCGAAAACATACTTTTTCCAGATTTCCAAAGTTGTGAAACGGAGCGCGCGCCCGTCAAACAAGACCATCCCGCCATGTACCAAGTGTACCACAAAAGTTGCACACAGTATACCCGGACATGTGAGAGTTCACGGAAATTAATTCGGACGCCTGTGCGCGTCAAAATCAGCCCGTATCTGCGGATAATCCTCCGTGTTGCAACTTTTACAAAAGTCCTGCGCATTTAGTGCACGCTCGTCAGAATGCGACAAAATTTGTGCCAATGGACTCGTGGTATCGCGCTGGTCCTGAGACCCAAGTTTCACACAATTCTGAGATAGTTGACCAAGTTGCCAATTGGCGGGCCCCACGGTTGACTTTTTGGGCGAAATTGTGTTCGGCTCACCGGAATCCGCATCTGGATATACCGTTGAGTTCGTACTGACATTTAGATTTTTTTGACCTATAATTTGTCCCATTTAGAGACCTTTACCCTTGGCACACTTTTCGGTGCAAAGTGGCCCCACATGTGGAGCCCGCTTTGACCGAAATTACCGTTTTGCCCCTGTGTCCAAATTGGACGAAAGGGAAGTGCTTTCTAGCTATTTTGCTTATTTTGGGAACGTTGGTGATGTTTATTTTAGCATCCGCGGATGTTCATTCTGAGGCTTTGTAGTTTCTGATTCTTGGTGTTTGACATCTAGACGTTATATTTTGCAGCTCTCTTGCCAGGCAAGTATACCTTACCTTGTTATACTGTTTAAATTCTGTATTATTATTTGCATGTTTATATTATATAACTGTGCGCGTCCGAAAGAGACTCGGGTGCAGTCAACGGAGGCATTGACGTTAGGACAGTGTCTGACCTAGTGTCTAGTAGACTCACATAAAGTTGTAGAGTTATTGGTATGACTCCCAGGCCTTGACACATTTCTTACACGTGTTGTGAGTCTCATATAGGGCACGAACTTGCGTATGAGGTTGGCCACATGTACGTGTAGGTCGTGCAATGGATAGGGTATAACTGCTAATAGTGATGCATGTTAGAAGACTTAGCAGTTATTAGTAGGCGGAGCATAGACTATCATGGTACGATGGTCCAATCCTTGTCCTTATTTGGTTGTAAGGTTGGACTACTGTTCTAGCGATGGAGTATGAGCCAGAGTTATGACACCTCAACGTAGTAGCTAAGGCTTGTTGTGGATACAACAGGCATAGATCATTGGACGAGGAGGACTACTAGTAGGCGTATGGGACACCCACTTTCTTTATTCAGATTCCCCATTCGACGGAACGATATGGACATTATATTATGCAGATTCCCAGTTCTTCTGAGCGGTATAGACGTTATATTATGCAGATTCCCCATTCTTCGGAGCGGTATGGACGTTATTATATTACAGTGTCCTGGTATAGGGCATATGTGGCATATACTAGCCAGTTGTCACGATTGGTGAATTACGTCAGCATATGTCTAGCCTACACTTTTCCATACACTCAAAGTTGTCCTCAAAGTGCATTTCACTTAGATGGTTAGGTCACCCTGGAGTTTTTACAGTATTTACTTTATGGCATTTTTTTATGTATCTTGTTATGTCCCTCTGAGGACCTGGTCCCTTTCTAGATGTATTGTTCATGAGTATTCACAGGAGCGCAGATCCGGACTAGTTACTTACATTCCGAGCTGGTCTTTCCTTTGAACCTCGTGATTGTTAGAGGTTGTATTTATATTGTATTTGTCTTGTTTATTCTTCATTCTAGTTCGGCAGTGGATTTGTTTCCATCCGACTGTCATCTTGAGATACCTCATATTGAGATCTAGTTCATAAATACTAGTCATTTATTTATATATGATGTCTATGGATGAGATTTAGTTATGTTCTGAGATATATATATATGTTTACCACTTGTGAATTTTTATTCATATTACAGCGTACGTGTGTTATGGTTTCCATATATTGGAGAGACATATTCATAAGGTTGGCATGATTACGTGTCCTAGTCCTACGTATTTTGGGACTGGGGCGTGACATATTTTTAGTGGTGGCCCATACAGGTCAAGAGCATATTATCTCGGTTACGTTACTGTACCGAGCAAACCTGCACCTAGGATTAGAGTATAGGATCTCATCCACAATTGACTATGACTCGTATTTCTTCTAATCTGTTCTATTTTGAATAATTCCATCATGCCTGATTCATGTGCTTCTCTAATAGCTCTTTGAGTATAGCCTCTCCTAGAATATAGAAGTCCCTGTTGTTAGATAATAAGTAGAGTAACCTTCCTATTAAGAGTACAACTAGAGTGTTGACACATCACTAAGTTTAGAATATTCAGTAAACCCTAGCATCCCCTCATCTATAGACTGGTTTACCATTGTCCCTTGCTATAATTATGAATGTCTTGAGAGTAGCATGGACACTACTAGAGTTAGTTAGAAAGTTGACCATACTATTTTACCCTAGCATTGAGGAACCAATAAAAATCTAAGGTGGAATATTAGGACCAACCCTAACTTTTATAGTAAGATAGTATAAGAACTATAAATTTAGATTCTTAACTTGGTATTAGCAGACAACGCCTAAGAAAACCTGGAGGAATGAATCTAATATTTCCCTTGATCATACCTCGAACATAGAGATTAGCTACAACCTTCCCCTTAGAAAACCAGGATGTTATCTAGAGTCTTTCTATTTAGTTTATATCTTGTTCTCCTGAAAACTTAGCACTCGCGAATTACGCAATAAATAATTATGCTTCTCTTATCTTCCAACTCGTGCTACCTAACAGTTCTGATTGTAGACCGAGTGATTCCTTGTATGTTAGGATATATAGCTTGCTAGGATTATAGTTGTCAATGTTAAACTTTGAAAAGTTGTGCTTGATAGTTAGAATTTGATAGTTTTGAGTTATTCTGGTAGATTGTAACTTGATGATTACCCTTAGTTTTAAATCGCGTAATTCGTATCCATAACCCAAAATAGGTATATCCTCTTTTCACTTAAGAACTAGTAGCTCTTCCATTCTTACTATTGGCACTTGTTCTATAAGCACTATAATTAAAACTTAAGGTGACCATTACCGATATAATGCAATAGGATAATTTTCTCGTAAACCCCAATAAGAGTTTATGCTTTATTCATAAGGACAATATTATTTTGTAGAATCTCCTTAAGACTGTCATAGTATTAGATAATTGTTATAAGTTGGGTAGTATGTCTCACAACCTATTTTCACATAGTCCTCTTGATATATTATTGTAGAATAATTGAATGACGTTAACTATATACTAGCATAAGAAGATAGTGTTTATTCAGACGGTAAAACTTAAAGGCCCATACCCCTATTTTGTCAACTAGCAACTTAGGCAAGGTGTTAGTACTACAACTGTAGAGACGGTAGGGTCTTATTTTTGTTTTGTTTTGTGAACTTGAATTAATTGTACCTTCTTTCATCATGATCTAGCACATTTATATTTCACATACTACCTTGACTTATGCTGCTATTTTATAGCCTAGTTTTGCAAGCTTATTCTTTTATCGAGCTTGTTCACAACATATGTATTAGTGGATGCATACACTAATATATTTCAGAATTAGTGTATTAAGGTCTAGCTAATCTTGGTGTACTTGGTTCGCCCTTCGCATAACTACTTTACATAGATTGAGATATATAGTGACCAGTAGATGAATGTACTTGCCCTCTAGGTATGCCTGAGCATATCGTATCAGCTACATAACTGTACTGATATGGGCATATAAATAGAAATTTACCAAAATAGGATTTCAATCCACAACTGCCTTGACAATTCCCATTGAGTTCTTTAAACGCCTTGATCCCCATACTTCTATTCTATTACCTCTCTCTTGAACTCTTTATTATTGATCTCCGTCTTCCCTTATTTCGGAAAGACGAAACCTCGTGCTTGGTATAAGTTTGATATACAGATAGTACTAGATATACCCTATAGGCCAACCACATTATTAGATGATGATTTGCCGTAATTAAGGGCATATCATAGGTAAAATTTTGGTGTTCAAACTTTTGAGGATCGAATAGCATGATTAGATAAGTTGAAGAATATTTTTCTTAAGTATATAGCCTTATATGATAGATGGGTAAATTCTAAGTTGGGTAGAAGTCGCATTGTCAACTTGAAAGGAATTTCTTTTAGATTGTGGTCAAGCAAGATTAGATGAAAAGATTCAAGTCATTTTAATTTTGAATTTTTTTAAAAGAAGGACTAAGAGGATGAGGATTTGACGAATTTTGAAATCTTGATAGTGAGGACCAAATAATTATACTTGAGCACATGATTTAAAGATTGAATCATCGATTTAAGTCTTAAGGATAAATATAGAATTTCAAACTTGAAAATTGGTGGATTGAATTTAAAATTTTTACAATGTGATGATTTGAGCAAAGAGTTAAAAATTCGATGGTTGGATTACCTATTTGAAATATTAAAGATGTGAATGGAATTTAAAATATTGAAAGTACAAAAATTTATAAGTAAAAATAGGAATAATATTGGACTAGAATTATTTTCTAGAGGAGATTATGATAGTTGGAGATCGCGATGTAAAATTTATATGCGTATCTAATTCTTGAAGATGTTGTATGGATTTAATTTAAAATTGGGATATTAATAATTTAAAAAAGTGAGAAGAGATTATAATAGGTTAAATTTTGATTGGAACGGTGATTATCTTAACCTTGAAGTAACTGCGATGGATATGATTAGGATTTTAATTATCGCAAGGAGATTACGATTGACTTGCCTTATGTACATGAAGGATTAACAAATTATGCCTTATTTTAATTTTGAGGACGAGATTGTCTTTAAGTTGGCTAGATTGTAAACCCCCTCACCCAAAAATTAGACCTACTTGGCTTAGATAGTGAGACTAAGGCTAGTTTGAATCCAATTAGAAATAAAATACGACATTCTATTTATTTATACAATATTTATATCACCTAGCGCACCTTACTGTTACTTCGATAATTGGAGCACCACACTGGCCATTGCATTCCTACAAATTTTACATCCTTGTCCTAGACAAGTCTGCCTTCTATTCTGACCCTTATGTCCTACCAAATTTTAATCTCATGTACTTCTAATTAATTCCCGAACATCATGCGCATTAATTTTTATTAATTAAACCCAATTTCCATCTTGTGCAATTTTCTAATTGTTAGGCACTTCTATGCAAAGGTGCATTAAGGTGCCTACACCATTGGATATGACACTTGAAGAAACCTAATTATCCTCCATATGAATTTTATCCATGATCTTTGGAATGTGCAACACGGAACATCGCCCACCCCTTTAAACCTAGCCTTGTATTTTAAACAATACAAATTTTGGCCCTCTGAACGTCCCGATGGAAATTAGAAAATCGCGGAGGTTAGGGTGGAGGAAGGTACGGAATAAGCTGCAATCTCTATCTTATACCATCCTTGACTTTCTATCGTGGCTTAGTTTAATTTCGAGGACAAAATCTCTATAAGTTGGGTAGAATGTAAAACCCCAAATTCTAAAATCCGTATTTATTTATTTTATAATTATTAATTAAATTATAGTAATTAGTGGCTAATTAGGAGAAATAGATTTTTATTTAATTTTTATTTTAGGTGTTTGTGAACTTAGGAGATTTATGGGGCCATTAGGAATTTTTCTGAATTTATTTCATGTAGGAGACCCTTGAGCAGTTGCTAGCTTAATGGTATGCATTAATATAATTCTAGACTTTTTCTATGGGTATATATGTGTGTGTATATATATATATATATATATATATATATATATATATATATATATATATAAGAAAAAGGAAAGAAAAGAAAAAGGAAAGAAAAGAAAGGGAAAGAAAAACAAATATATATACCACTATTGGATCCTTAAACTACCCATCCTACCCGCTACTCCTAAAACCCAACCCCATGCGTTGAAGCAACAGCACCCGCACCTTATTATACAGCAGCAGCCGCGTGAACTATGATCCCCCCCCCCCCCCCGCGCGTGTAGTCAACCACGTAAACCCCCTCTCCCTCTTATATATATAACATACCATTCAACAAAACCCTAACCCTAGATCATCCTTTCTCCTCCTCTTCCCATCTAAACCGAGAGAGCACCTTCCCATCGCGACCAGAGCGCCACCGCCGAGCCGGAGAACCGCCCAACCGATCCCGACGACCGCGACCCCGCGCGTTGCATTTTCAATCAGCGAACTACCCGTGTTCCAGTCCTGTTTTCCGTCACCTCGCTGAACCAAACTCGACCCCGTCTTCACCGGTACGTTCAACACTTAACCCTATTCAATATCTGTATAATAGTTGATCTCGAACAATGCATAACCCTAGGCGAAAACAGCGTCCAAGTTGACGGAAAAAGACCACTTTTGGGTATCGCAGAAAACTACGGTGACCACCTATGTTCCCGGATTCGTATCTTCCACCACAGAGATCCGAATCTAATTTTTCTTATTGGTATACGGAGACCACCTGACCTAGTTTAATTTCTGTTAATTAATATTAAATTATTAACTGCTATAGGTAGAATTAAATTCGTTGCAAAACCCCAAAAATATACTTTTTCTAGATTTCTAAAAGTTGTGAAACGGAGCGCGCCCCGTCAAACAAGACCACCCCGCCGTGTACCAAGTGTACCAAAAGTTGCACACAGTATACCCGGACGTGTGAGAGTTCACGGAAATTGATTCGGACGCCTGTGCGCATTGGAATTAGCCCGTATCTACGGATAATCCTCCGTGTTATAACTTTTACAAAAATCTTGCGCATTTAGTGCACGCTCGTCAGAATGCGACAAAACTTACGCCAATGGACTCATGGTATCGCGCTGGTCCTGAGACCCAAGTTTCACACAATTCTGAGATAGTTGACCAAGTCGCCAATTGGCGGGCCCCACGGTTGATTTTTTGGGCAAAATTATGTTCGGCTCACCGGAATCCGCATCTGGACATACCGTTGAGTTCGTACTGACATTTAGAGTTTGTTTGACCTGTAATTATTTCTATTTAGAGACCTTTACCCTTGGCATATTTTTTGGTGCAAAGTGGCCCACATGTAGAGCCCGCTTTGACCCAAAATTATCGTTTTGCTCCTGTGTCCAAATTGGACGAAAGGGAAGTACTTTCTAGCTAATTTGCTTATTTTGGGAACGTTAGTGATATTTATTTCAGCATCCGGAGACGTTCATTCTGAGGCCATAGTTTCTGATTCTTGGTGTTTAACATCTGGACGTTACATTTTGCAGCTCTCTTGCCAGGCAAGTATACCTTGTCTTGTTGTACTGTTTAAATTTTGTATTATTATTTGCATGTTTATATTATATAACTGTGCGCGTCCGAGAGAGATTCGGGTGCAGTCAACGGAGGCGTTGACGTTAGGACAGTGTATGACCTAGTGTCTAGTAGACCCACCTAAAGTTGTGGAGTTATTGGTATGACTCCCAGGCTTTGATATATTTCTTACACGTATTGTGAGTCTCATGTAGGGCACGGACTTGCGTATGAGGTTGGCCACTTGTACGTGTAGGTCGTGCAACGGATAGGGTATAACTGCTAATAGTGATGCATGTTAGAAGACTTAGCAGTTATTAGTAGACGGAGCATAGACATCGTGGTACGATGGCCCAATCCTTGTCCTTGTTTGGTTGTAAGGTTGGGCTACTGTTCTAGCGATAGAGTATGAGCCAGAGTTATGAAGCCTCGGCGTAGTAGCTAAGGCGTATTGTGGATACAACAGGCATAGATCATTGGACGGGGAGGACTACTAGTAGGCGTATGGGACACCCACTTCCTTTATTCAGATTCCCCGTTCGACGGAACGGTATGGACGTTATATTATGCAGATTCTCCGTTCTTCGGAGCGGTATGGACGTTATATTATGCAGATTCCCCGTTCTTCGGAGCGGTATGGACGTTATTATATTACAGTGCCCTGGTATGGGGGCATATGTGGCATATACTAGCCAGTTGTCACGATTGGTGAATTACGTCAGCATATGTCTAGCCTACACTTTCCATACACTCAAAGTTGTCCTCAAAGTGTATTTCACTTAGATGGTTAGGTCACCCTGAAATTTTTATAGTATTTACTTTATGGCATATTTTTATGTATCTTGTTATGTTCCTCTGAGGACCTGGTCCCTTTCCAGGTGTATTGTTCATGAGTATTCGTAGTAGCGCAGATCCGGACTGGTTACTTACATTCCGAGTTGGTCTTGCCTTCGAGCCTCGTGATTGTTAGAGGTTGTATTTATATTGTATTTGTCTTGTTTATTCTTCATTCTAGTTCGGTAGTGGATTTATTTCCATCCGACTGTCATCTTGAGATACCTCATATTGAGATCTAGTTCATAGATAATAGTCATTTATTTATATATGATGTCTGTGGATGAGATTTAGTTATGTTTTGAGATATATATATATATTTACCACTTGTGCATTGTTATTCATATTACAGCGTATGTGTGTTATAGTTTCCATATATTGGAGTGCCATATTCATACGGTTGGCATGATTACGTGTCCTGGTCCTACATATTTTAGGACGGGCGTGACAGTTCCATACAATGAATCCGTAAATATTCTCAAAGATGCCGGCAAAAGTTTTTTTGATTGATTTATTGCTTGAGAGTTGTGATTTGTGATTTTTGATGGCTAGAGTTTTATTGAGTTCTGATTGTTAGAGATTTCGATTAAGGATGGTGAGGGATGAGGACTACGCTGCTCTGGATTTCAAAAGTTTCTCATTGAGTTTCGAGAGTGCCCTGCTCCGTATTAGCACTATGTACAAGAGATATCTTTTTGATGGCTCGAGCGGAAGCCTTTTCGAAGAGTTTCTCGATCAAAACATAAGACGATTGATCTGGGTAAGTTGGCAGAACTCCATTCTTTGATTCTTGCACGCCTTAATAATGAATCAGAGTTTTCTAATGCTTGTTTGCTAAGTTGATAATATTGCATAGAAATGATAGAATGAGAACCTGCTTGCTTAACTAGAGAACTTAAAATTCTTGTCATTGAAGCGAACCCTTGCCATGCTAACTAAAATATAGAATATTGCATTCTAGGTTGCACTGACACGGTTATTGAATGAACTACTGCCATGCTAAAAGTTTGCTTGAACTTTTGAATCCATAGTATGCTAAGTAGGAGTAGTATTTGCATGCTTAGTTATAAAAGAGATAGAATAACTTCAGCCATACTTGCTTAAATAGAGATTGCTTGCATGTTCATTATCGTACTGAAAGAGATAAAAATTTCATATTAGATTTATAGAACTGTTCTTGCTTATTACTTGTTAAAAGAACTAAATTGCTTGAACATATTTCAGTGACCGCACTGTAAAAGATAAAACGGTATGAATAACTTGAACTGGTGCATCGAGACTAATAGTCCACCCTGAGGCTTGAATAGTCCTTATTTACAGGAGGGTATGGCTATTAGGTAAGAGAATTAAGAGCTCTGGCTCTATCGCTTAATTGAAATGTTTGCTTGTTCATGAATATGTGCATCCTAGAGAATATCTTATATGAACTTGCATTCATGCATATGGTCTGGACAACTTGTGCATAAGGTTTATCTCTCAATTGGTTCCTAGGGCACTGGGGATCGCTCGGCCTAGGAGAGATCTGGATACCCTGAGGCTATAAGTCCTTATTTACGGGAGGGTATATATAGGTTTATTAGTGAGATAGGCTTGTACGTTCCAACTGCTAATCCCGCAGAGGGGACCATCATATAGTTAGGGCGCATGCTAGGTTAGCCTTCTTGCATACCTAATTATTTGATGCAGGAACAGACAGAAAATAGAACTCTTTTGCTATATGCAAATTATCGCTAACTTTTATGTCTATTGCAGGGATAACCATTCGAGGAAGGGTAAGAATTATTTAATAAGTGATGTACTTATTTTCTATTAAAATTTGGATTGTTGTAATAACAAACTAAGAAAATACAAAGAGGTCTTAGATAGAAAATCTAAGTACATTTTTGTATTCTAGGGGGTAACGATGGAGATTTAGTGTTGTAGTGACTCTTTTACTCCGTTGACGGTACGATGCGGTAATGAGGAAGCTCTTCTATGTTCTCTCTCTTGTGCTTGTTGCTCGCCTGGGGGTGGTCTGGTCTATCTGAAGCAGAAAAAACTAGCCTTTAGAATGTTCAAGTTTCTCCTATTTATAGCCATCATTTTGATGGGCCATAGGTGCCATATAAGCCTCTGTTTGGTGGCCGCATAAGGCTCTTTCAACAGAATACAGTTAAAACTGTAGCAGCATGCCATGGGCAAATTGCCATGTGGTATTAGTTGAGATATATTGTTGAAGAGATCTCGGGGATATTTTTAACCCATTGTGTATGTGACTTGGTCAGCTGGACACGTTGTCAGCACTGATCGTACAAGAAATCTTCTTCAGTTGTAACAGAAAATATCCATTGAACCGAGAGCCGTATAACGTCATGGCCGCATAGCGTAGTGGCCGCATACGGGCTCTAGTTTGACCTTTGTCGGATGGACACTCTGGTCGCATGATGGCGAGGCTGCATGGGTCTTCTAGCTGCATACGTGCTCTCATTTAGCCTTGGTCGGATGGACACTCTGGTCTCATGATGGCGAGGATGCTTGTCTTGTAGTCGCATACGTGCTCTCGTTTGGCCTTGGTCGGATGGGCACTCTGGCCTCATGTTAACGAGGCCGCATGGGTCTTATAGCCGCATACGTGCTCTCATTTGGCCTTGGTCAGATGGATACTCTGGCTGCATGTTGACAATGCCGCATGGGACCGTAGCCGCATAGGTGAGGACACGTGGCATGGCACTTCTGTCGAGGCTATTAATGCATGATGTGTCTTTTTGTCTTTTTGTATGCCGCCCTTTTCATGAATCTCGAGACGCTTAGAACTTTATGTCAGTAATCGGAGACTGTTTCGAGGGCTTTGTATGCAGCCTCTTACTCTGAGGCTATCCAGGCTGTATAAAGGCTATTTATGCTCTTATATGGCCCCAAGGGGTATGAACTTTATGCGACTCTAAGGGCCATGAGCTCTATGCGGCTGTAAGGGGCATACACTTTATGCGGCCTGCAAAATTTTTATGCTTCTATAAGACCCCCTTCAAAGTTTTTAAAATGACAAGTTTTGAATACTTTGAATAAGAAGCATGGTCGAGCAATTTTGGTCGCATAGGAAGGGCATGCCGCATAATATCGTTGCCACATAAAGGGTTCTGACTAACTGACTGATCATTTAATCAGGATATTTGACCAGATTTTCTCGGGATTAGGGGTCTATCTCTTGACACGGGACTCGAGGAATCAATTTTCGAGGAGCTTAAAGGGGATCACGTAGATCGAGGCATTAGATTCATTCTCATAACTGCTTTCGTTCACTGCCTCGATCTCTACCCGTGGCCAAAGAGCCTATAAATAGGCAGGCTAGGGATGAGGAGAACTTGTATCTCTCTACTCTCCCCTCTTTTTTGAAAGAAGATACCAAGGGCTACTGTCTATCTCACCGAGGGGTTTGTCAAGAGCGGCGTCGATCCATGGTCGACTGATGTTGGCATTCTTTTTGGATGTAGGGGTATATACTTTGGGTATCGTAAAAGAGGTAATATGGACGTAGTATGATACCATAGTCATTTAGGGACATCCAACTGAGGGATCTTTGGTTGACCTATCACTTCTTGCGCATTGGAGTGAAAGTGGTAGGTTCGATACAAGCCCTGTCATAAGTGATATGGACGTAGTAGATTTTGTAAACTTAACTCTGCTGGTGTACTTAGAATTAAGTACCGGTGCTAAATTGAGATGACAACCGATATCAGAGGTAGTATGGACATGATAATCGATAGCCAAACCCAGAAGGTTTTGCTCAGAGGTAATATGGATATGGCAAACACGGTCGGGGAGAAATGTTAGGACATTAGTTGAAAGGTAATATGGATGTGAACCAATATCCAAGAACTCACTGAGGAGTGATTTGCTGGTTGTGGTCTACTCGGGAATGTAGATAGACCTGAGGTTTACTCCACTGGGGAGATTGTTACGTCGTAGCTCAGAGGTAATATAGACATGGCTAGCGTCTAACGAGACTGGTTTTTGAGTGGTCCCTACGGGAGTGTCCAGGTGGACCTGAGGATTTCTTCGCTGGCGAGCTTTTAAGGATCCATTATCTGTTGCGTATCCAGGACTCCTGAATACCGATAATGGCTTATTGTGCATAGGCACTTGCTGGAGATTGTTCAAGGAGTGGAACCATATACATCTTTGTTGTCATGCTGGAGATAGAGAGAAGTACAAACCTAGCCTTAGACATAGTACTTTTTCAAGAACGTTTTTGTTAATGGACATCATCAGCAAGTCGTTATTGGGTTTCGATGGTCTGTAGGTGCCCTTGGAGAATACGGATTCTACGACAAACGGGCCTTCCTATTTGGGTTGGAACTTACCGACTGCCTTGTGGATCATAACTATCGGCCTCCTTACTGTCAAGACGAGATCACCCACTTGGTAGACCCTCTTCTTAACCCGTTTGTTGAAGGCTCCCGAAAGACGCACTTGGTATAGCTCAATGCGTTGTTGAGCTAAGAGAAATTTCTTGTCGAGTGCTTCTAGCTCTTGTAGCCATCGGCAGTGATTATCGTCGACAGTTAACTGGTTGGAGAGAGCCACTCAGAGCGAGGAAATCTGGATCTCAAGGGAAAGGACTGCTTCACTCCCATAGACCAAGGAGAAAGACGTACTGTCGGTTGGTGTTCAGACCATTGTGCGATAGGTCCATAGACATTCATCGAACTTCTCTTTTCAGTCGTGCTTATTAGAAGATACGAACTTCTTGAGGAGCTTGATGACAGTTTTGTTGAACGCATCAGCCAAACCATTCGCTACTGGGTTATAGGCTATCGACGCTACATTCTGAATTCAGTTTTTGTCACAAAATTGGTAGAATGCATGACTTACAAACTGTGGACCATTGTCATGGACGATCCTTTATGGCAAGTTGAAGTGGCATATGACATGATGCTTGACGAAGCTGATCAATTTTGATGTCTTGACTTCTGCGAGTGGTATTACTTTCGCCCACTTAGAGAAGTAATCATTAATGGCCAGGATGAACCGATGTTCCTTGGACAAAGGTGGACTAATTGGTCCAATAATATCCATCCCCCATGTCTCGAATGGCCAAGACTCAACGGTCGGGTGTAGGAACTTCGGGGGTTGGGCATGCTTGGCACTTCCTTGCATATTCAACGACATCTGCTAGCATTTTCGGCCAATAGTAACATATTCTCCGGAGGTGGTCCTGTAGCTTGGGCCCTGGCTGATGGGCACCATAAACTCCGTCATGAGCCTCACGGAGAGCCTGCTTCGCTTCTGCATTCGAAAGGCATCGTAACATAAGACCGTTATAGGAGCGGTAATACAACATTTTACTAGGTGTATTATAATAGAACCGGAGGAAACCTCTTCTGATGGAAGTGGCTTTCTTTCGGTTATCGGGAATAATTCCATAGACTGCGTAGTCGATAAATAGAAGTCTCCAGTATTGGGAGTCGGTGCTTGTCTCTACGGAGTAGCTTAGGCACAGACAGAGGTTGTTATTTGGGCGGAACATCTCCTTACCGACCACGGTGATCATCTCATGAGCATTGGCTGGAATAATTAAAGAGGCTGCGAGACTAGCCAGGGCATCAGCCCTAATATTTTGCAGCCGATGGACGTGCTCTATGAAGAACCCCTCGAAGGTAGAATTTATTCCAAGCACGACTCGATGGTAGGGAATCAAATCTTTATTCTGGAATTTGTACTCGCCTTGGAATTGATTAAATATCAGTTTGGAGTCTTCGTAGGCTTCCAAGTAGTCAACTCCCACCTGTTTGGCGAGTTGGAGACCAATGATGGGAGCGTTGTACTTTTCCACATTTTTAAAGCATGGCTCTGTGAGAGAGTAGGCGTGGTTGATGACCAGGTTGTATGGGAAGATCAATACTAACCCGACTCCAGCGATGATATTGCCTTTGGTCCCTGTTCTCGAAGTATAATCGAAGAACATTCGCAAAATGGCCTCTGTGCTCGTCACTGTGTTGGAGTCTGCGACTTCGTCGGGGATCTCCTTGTAGAGTTTTAAAGTTTCTGGCACTGGGTGGGCGGCCAGGAAGTCAGCTAATGCTTGGCCCTTGACAGCTTTTTGTGGAACAAATGACATGTCGTATGGTGACAGCAGTATTGCCCACATTGCCAGGAGGGAGTTGAGTGCCCAGGGTTTGGTCATGAGCACCCTGAGAGGGTTGACCCGTGAGATCACGTGGATCATTTGCCCTGCCACATAATGCCGAGTTTTCTGGATAGCAAAGACTAGATCAAGGCACTCCTTCTCGACGGGATTGTATATTTGCTTCACAACGACCATCATCCTGCTGAGGTAGTAGATGGCCTGCTCATGATATGTGTCACTCTTCTAGGCTAGTAGAGCGCCTAAGAGAGTAATCCATTATCCGTACATAGAGCAAAAAGGGATTTCCCATAACTGGGGCTACCAATACTGGAGGTCTCATGAGGTATTCTTTAATGTTGTCGAAAGCGCGCTGGCATTCTTTATTCTAGACAAAAGAGACTCCCTTCTTCATGAGATGAGTGAATGGCTGACAATGTCCAGAGAGGTTTGATATGAACCTCCTGATATAGGTCAGTCTTTCTTGGAGGCTACAAAGTTCTTTGAGGTTCTTCGGTTGATGTATTTCTAGGATTACTTTAGTATTGTCAGGGTCCACGTGGATATCCTTCGAAGTTATAACAAAACCCAAGAATTTATCGCATGAGACTCCTAGAAAAGATTTGGTGGAATTCATCTTGAGCTGGTGTGCACGCATGAGGTCAAACACAATCTTTAAGTCCCGGAGGTGATCATCTTTGAAGTGACTCTTGACGGCTATGTCATCAACGTAACACTCTACCGCCTTGCGTAGATGCTCAAGGAAGATGGTGCTCATCGCTCGCTGGTATGTAGCACTCGCATTCTTCAGACCGAAGGGCATGACCGTGTAGCAGTAAACCCCTATCGACGTTCGAAATAATGTATGCTTCTCATCGTCAGGAGACATCTTGATTTAATTGTAGCCTGAGAATCCATTCATGAAGGACATATGCTCGAAACCACACATGTTATTGATCATTATATCTGGGATCGAAAGGGAAAACTCGTCCTTAGGACAGAAAGTATTTAGATCAAGGAATTTAATACAGATCCGGATCTTCCCGTTCTTCCAGACGACGGACACGATGTTGGCTACCCAATCTGGATGTTGTTCTTCGCGGACGAAGCCACTAGCTATCAGTTTGTTGACTTCAGCTTCGATGGCGTTCATAATGTCCGGCCAAAACTGCCGTTGATGTTGCTTGACCGGCTTAGCATTCGGTAAGATGTTGAGTTTATGGAGCACAATTTAGGGTTCCAGTCCTGGCATATCTTCGTAGCTCCAGGAAAAGACATCGATGTATTCCCTGACGAGCTGTAGCAGAGATTTTCGATCCTCATCAATCCGACTCTTGCTGATGAAGATAGGTTTAGGGGAGGATTCATCGCCAAGATTGACTTGTACGACTTTGTCCTGAGTAGGAGGTTCTCATTGTTTAAACTGTATTTTCTATTGTGCGTCTAGTCGTTGGGCTCACGATTCTACTTTAAAGAGTTCAGGTCGATCCTCGTCGTCTTCCTCAGGGTCAACTGACACCATATTGGCAGACAATGTTTGGTTTAGAATTTTTCTGATACTGATGTCGGAGTCCCAGGAGGAAGATTCTGAAAAGTGAGAGTATCGTAGTACAGTTATGTTTGAATCCCATGGTGTGGTCACATAATCAATCCTCCTATATGTCGTACCATAGTACGGTCCACGCTAGATACGAATCTACTTTGTTACTTGATAGCTCAAATTAAAATCATCCGAGCATGATACAACAAACAACAAATCATAGTCACGCTTTGGTATTTGACCCACATACCATGTCCATGCTGGAGAAATAATATAATAATATCATATGTCGCATAGTATAAGAGGTATTCTCGATGCACAACCCAAAATATATAATCTCATAGCACATATCACGTTATGTCGTACCTCAGTACACATTTATAACATATGTAAATATAGCACGTAGTAATTGTATCAGTAAAGATACAAAAAATTGGGTCGAATTACCAAACTTATAGTTGGTCGTATGAACCTTACCACATTGGGACACATAGCTCATGTTATGAACATAGCTAGTTATTCGCTTATGACATAGTCAATCCTAGCACATGGTCATGTCTAGAAAAAATTTGGGTTACTAAGTCCATTCTTCCTTACGATCAATCACAAGCAATCGTCAAGACCAACCACTTAGAATAAAGAAACATTCCAAATAAAATGGCTAAGCCGCATGCAAAACTTGGCGCATGAGACCGTTGCCGCATGGACTGTCGGCCACATACTACCCCAGGCGGCATATGGTTCCAGGCCGTATGCTAACCCAGGCCGCATGCTCCTCCAAGCCGTATATTCCAGACAAAATTCTACTCTCTTGGAACAAGTGCCGAAGTGATGCGTGTGTCAGAGAAAAGTAACTGAAGTGATGGATGTGATAAGCCATAAAGTGTCAGATAGAAAAAGACAAAACCATAAAAAGATGTGCCAAACAATCAGAGTCATGCTTCCGAAGGAAAGTGGCCGTATACTCTGGTTACCGCATATGACACTCGGTCGTATATTGCTCTTTTGGACTTAGCGAATTTCTTATTCGTTCAGCGAGTGAAAACACAAGAAGTTCAAGGATTATCTCCAGAACACTTGTGTAATGGCAGCCATGCTCTAACAAGATGGTCGTATTTTGGTCAATATATGAAAAAAGCTCAGGCCGCATAGCACTCTCAGCCGCGTAACTCACTGGCCGCATGAAGACTTCATCTTCTCCAAATAGCAGGTTCAGCCATGCTAAAAGCTCCAAAAACTAAAATTTTATTATGTCCATAAAATTCTTATTTTAAGTCCAAATCGAGTGAACCAAAAGCCAAAATACTTGAAATTGAAAGCTCTATCATGTAGCAAAAACTTGTTTTCAAAAATACATATTTATTAGACCAAAACAAAAAAACTCATCAAACCCATAAAAACTCTAAGTTAGAAATGTAGATCTACTCAATTTCACCCATCAAAGCTGAGAACTCCAAGTATTAAAAGTATTTAGAATCACATTGCACACATATTAAACTAATAAAATGCAAGAAAAGAACAAGAATAAAAATTAAGAGGTTTCTCCATGTAGTGCAAGGTGTACTTGCCTAAATGAAGGAAGGAGAAAAATAAGAGAATGAGGGAAGAGAGAGAAAAAAGTTAACATATATATGCTAGAGTTGAGATTTAGACCATAGGTTCACTCATGACCAAACCAACCAAACAATTAAACCATAAGTCTAATTAAACCAAAGAATAGGTCTAGTCTCCATGACATGCAACCTAATTACCATGCAAGCAATAAGTAATATAAGAAGAAAAAGAAATATGTTTCAAATACGTATATCGGGAACGAGGAGTGATATCTCTATCCACTTTAGAAAAATTCAGTCCTCGGAATTCGAATCCAAGTAATAGCTAGAGAAGTCAGGACAAGCATGATACAAATCTATTAGCAACTACACATGCAAGCAATATTCTAAAAATATTGGTGAAAGGATAGTATTTTCTGAATTGGATGAAAGGATAGTATTTTTCTGACTATCTCGCTTATTCCAGAAATGTTGATGATATTTATTTCAGCATCCGGAGACGTTCGTACATCTTCTCCTCTTTGTGCTATTGTTGACTTGACATATTCACTGCCAGGACATTATTTATTTTAGCATCCGGAGACGTTCGTACATCTCGTTTATTTATATTTTGTACAGCATGTTGCATTTATGTTACTTATTTATTTATTTATTTTCTACATAAACTGCGCATCCAAGATAGACATGGGTGCAACGGATTGCGTCGTCTTTATTTTGTTTACTATGTATATTGACCTAGAGTTATGTGACCACCCTATAATTGTGAGGTATTCTTATATCTCCATAACCTTGACATGTACTTTGTACATGCACGGATGTGTGATACGCGCGAGAGGTCACGGACCATAGTATTCGGGTCACACCCGATACGTAAGGGACGTGTGTCGGCTTAGTTCATATCTTGTTATTTAGGTGCATTCATTGACTTAGTGCTAAGGAACTGGACATGTCATATCGGGGATACGATCCGCACAGTCGTTTGGGTGGAAAGGATATACACGAGTTATTTGGGCTACTTTATACTTTTCTGTGAACGTACGCTCTGAGGGAGATGCGGGTTGACGACTATGGATTTATATAAGAGTAGTTGGCCTCTGGCATCCAAGGGATGCTTTACGTTCTGTGCATATGATTTAATAAATTATGTACATATAGACCTCTAGTCTCAGAGGAGTCTATGTCGATCTCATTTTAGCCAAATATCTCATTCGTACGAAGGTTATCCTCAATTACATTCACGTAGCTTAGTTAGTTTATCCAATACATATGTTTATATTCAATTTATGATTGGCATGCTTCTATGTATCTTGTTACGTCACTCTGAGGACCTGGTCTATTGCCAGGTGTAGACGATCATGATTATTCGCAGGAGCACGGACCAGGACTTGCTACTTCATTCTCTCCCGATGAGCTCTTCTCTTCGAGTCTAATTAGTTCGTAGTTGAGATTGTTATTTTCCTTTTGTTTATTTATCTTAGTAGTGGATTCTATTTCTATCTTAGATCGGTAGTGGATTTGTCTCAACCCAACTATTAGTTCTTCTCGACTATTTCATACTTGGTTCATTGTCATATTTGGTTATTTATTTCTATTTGGTTTTATGGATGAGATTGTTATTGCATGTGACTTGTGACATTATATACCAGTTGTGAATTATTATTCATTATACAGCATACCTATGTATTATGGTTTTCATATATTGGAGTTACCATATATATATATATATATATATATATATATATATATATATATATATACGGCTGGCATGCTAACGTATTCCTAGTTCTACGTATTTTGGAAGTGGGGCATGACAGAAATACAAGACAATTGATCTGCGTGAGTGGACAGAACTCCATTCTCTGATTCTTGCACGCCTTAATAAAGAATCTGAGTTTTCTAATGCTTGTTTGTTAAGTTGATAATGTTGCATGGGAATGATAGAACAAAAACCTGCTTGCTTAACTAGAGAACTTGAAATACTTGTCATTAAAATAAACCATTGTCATGCTAAGTAAAAGTATAGAATATTGTAAGTAATGTTGTACTAACACGGTTATTGAATGAACTACTGCCATGCTAATAAGAAAGAGTAAAAGTTTGCTTGAACTTGTGAATCCATAGTATGCTAAGTAAGAGTAGTATTTGCATGCTTAGTTATAAAAGAGATAGAATAACTGCAGCCATACTTGCTTAAATGGAGATTGCTTGCATGTTCCTTATCGTACTGAAAGAGATAGAAATTGTATGCTAGATTTATAGAACTATTCTTGCTTATTACTTGTTAAAAGAACTAGACTGCTTGAACATGTTTCAGTGATCGTACTATAAAAGATAGAACGGTATAAATAACTTGAACTGGTGCATCGAGACTAATAGTCCACCATGAGGCTTGAATAGTCCTTATTTACGGGAGGGTGTGGCTATTAGGTAAGATAATTGAGAGCACTAGCTCTATCACTTGATTAAAATATTTGTGTGTTCATGAACATGTGCATCCTAGAGATTATTTGATAGGAACTTGCATTCATGCATGTGGTCTGGACAACTTGTGCACAAGATTTATCTCTCGAGCGGTTCCTGGGGCACTGGAGATCGTTCGGCCTAGGAGAGATTTGGATACCCTGAGGCTAGAAGTCCTTATTTAAGGGAGGGTATATATAGGTCTATTAGTGAGATGGGCTTGTACGTCCCAACTGCTAATCCCGCAGAGGGGACCATCATATAGTTAGGACGCATGCTAGCTTAGCCTTTTTGTATACCTAACTGTTTGATGCAGGGACGGACAGAAAATAGAACTCTTTTGTTATATGCAAATTGTCGCTAACTTATATATCTATTGCAAGGATAACCGTTCGGGGAAGGATAAGAATCATTTAATAAGTGATGTACTAATTTCTGATTATGCTTAGATCTTGTATTGCTGCTAGACTTGTATGTTTAACTTGAATATACTATTGTTCATTGAACTGAATTGAATAAGTCCACTAGATGCACTCTGTCTTGTTCTGATATGAATAGTCCACTAGATATAGCTTATATTTCAAGGAGTTAGTACATATGGTGCACGATACATGATGCGCACTGCACGATAGGACACCGTCCCTATAGCATGTTCGAATGTATTGAATATGCAAACTGTTTTCAAAGATATATTTTCGAAAGAAGTAATCTGACTCAAATCTTGTGCTACAAGAAATAAACCTAGGTAAAAAGAAGCAAGATCACTAGTAATGTAATATTTTTCCACATGCTTACTTAGTATTGGTTTCAAGGAGTGTTGCTTCTGTTCGTTGCTTTTATACTTGTAAACACCCTAATTTTTAGAATTGAATTTAAAAATAACATTAATTATTAATGTAGAAAAATTTTATTATTTTTAGTTAATTATAATAAATGTTCGTTCAGGGATTCATATTTTTGTGTATTAAGTTAATTATTAAAATAGTACAAAAAATATATTTTTGGGTGTAAAACTAATATTAGAGTATTGTATAATTTTTCTGGAATTTATTGAGGTCCAAAACTATTTTAGATGGCCATATATATATATATATATATATATATATATATATATATATATATATATATATATATATATATATATATATTGATTTAAACTAAACCAACCCAAACCAATCCAACCGAATCTGAAATACGTATCCACTAACCCAATAACCCTTCAGCTACAGTAACAGAACCCCCCCCCCCCGTGCGACCCCACGATTCCCCGAAACCTCCCCGATCCCTCCTCTTCAGCTCCTTGTAACTCCCTCCTTGTCACCATATTTAAACCCTAGTCTAGCCGACCACCACCACCATCATCTCCTCTACCACCCCGACCAACCACAGCCGTCGAAGACCGCTGGACTGTCGTTGCCGCACGCCGCAAGACGCCTTCGCACAGCCACCAGAATCCCGAGCACAGCACACAGCGAGGTACACTACTTCTAGTCCCTGTATCTCTCTGCACAGTTAACTAAATATTGACCGTAGAATCCTATGTGAAGACTACATGACCCCCTTGAACCCTATGTAATTAGTTCGGTATATCGTGTCCTGTGTCGATCACAATTCGTGATGCAAAACAAAAAAATGACCCAGTTTGTAGTTCAGAAACTGTCCCAACCACCCATGTTCATGTCTGATTTTCTTTCAACCTAATTAATATTTTTAAATTTCACTTGAACAGTAATTTAGAAAACATAACCAAAATTTAATCTCTTCAATTAGTATATTTTAATACGATATATGTTGTATTTTATTTGCTGTTGAATTTGACCGAAAACTTGGTTTCTTAAATCCAAAATTTCCCGAAACGGGGTACGTCCCGCTAAACGAGGCAACTTCGTTGTGTGCGAATTACACCAAAAAGCATATATCATCAATGTGGACGTGTAGGATATTGTGGAAGTTGATTTGGATGTGCGTGCTCACCGAAATCAACGTGTATCCGTCAAAAAGTTCTGTATCGGCCTATTCTGATACTCGTCATAATTTTGTGTGTGCTTATCATTTCGCAACAAAAATTGTGCCATCGGATTCGCAGCGCTACGCTGGTCCTGTGACCCAAGTTTGGTTCAATTCTGAGAACGTTGACGAAATACCATCTCGTGGGCCCCACGGTTCCATTTGACGGGCGATTTCGCGACCGGATCATCGGAATCCAGTTCTGGATGTTCCGTTGGGTTCATATAATCATTTTGGACTTGTAAACACTAATTTGATGAATTTGGATAACTTTATCTCTGGCACATTTTTCGGTGTGAAGTAGGCCACATGTGGACCCCGCTTTGACCAGAAACTGTCAATTATATCCCTGTGTTCAAATTGGACTTATGGATAATCAATCCTAGATATTTCAAGTATTCTGAAAGCAATGGTGATGTTTGTTTCAGCATTCAGAGGCATACCTGGAGATTCCACTTATATCGGAGCAACTAACGAAGCTCAGAACATAGGCAAGTGTACCTTGCCAACTTGCAGTAGATCCTGTGATATTATTTGCTTTTATTATTTTTATATACTTGTGTGTTGTACCTGTTCAACCTAGAACCGTGAGACATTTCTTAACGTCCGAACAAGATTCGGATGTCGACGCCGTACGCGGAGTCGTGTAACGTCACTTAGAGAGTTGATACCACGATCATATATTTTCCGTGCTTGCTTTACCAAGTACGTCATACCATAGGACACTTGACACTATTCATGTGATAGAATCTTTCCTGAATTATTCGTGGTGATTCTGTATAGGCTTACAGAATTCGTATTATGAGACTTGCATATACATATATATCATTATGACTCGTTATACTAGCTAGAGGTCATGATCTTGCATGTTATGGACGTGAGATATTGTGGACATGAGATGTGAGATTACATTGGGTGGGGAGAGACACACAGGCTTCAAGCTGATTATATACATATATACTTTATTATTAACATGTTTTAGTCTCTACATCTAGATCTTGGCCCATTACGTGATATTCTTGCTGCTACGGGCTCCCTGACACAGAGCTTATAGTGGTCTCAGCTTGAGTACTAGTGATGCTCTCATTTGCATTTCATATAGCTGGTTACATAGCTTGCCCTGATGATCTATTTTTTATATACTGTATTTTATTTGGCTTGAGTTATTATTGTACCTTGCTATGTCCCCTCACTACTAAAAATTACGGGATTAGAGACGCTTTTAGCGACGTTAAAATAAAATGTCGCTGAATTATAGGTATTTAGCAACGTCAATATAAAATGTCGTAATATGTCGGTGATAACGACGTGGAGCAACGTTTAGTGACTATAATTATTATAAATATATATTATGTGGTTAGGTAGTCGCTAAATGTCGCTAACTTTTTAATTTTAGCGACGTTTATGTATTTAAGTCCAGTATATTATTATATCAGCGACGTTTAGCGACGTAAAGACCGACGTCGCTAATTTATTTCATATAGGGTTTGACGAATTTTTCTTCCCTCCATTTCGATCGAAATATCAAAAAATTTAAACCGCACCCCCCATCCCGGTGCCCCACCTCCGGCTCCCCTCCTCCCTCCGGCCGCGTCCTTCCCCCTCCGGTGGCTCCTCCTTCCTCCAACTCCCCTCCTCCCTCCGGCTCCCCTCCTCCCTCCGGCGTCCTCCCCCCTCCGGCGGCTCCTCCTCCCTCCGGCGTTCTCCTCTCTCCAATCACTCCGTGAGCTCCTATCTCTATCTCATTTCTCTCTCTCTCTCTCTCTCTCTCTCTCTCTCTCTCTCTAACACGACACAACACAATATGACACGACATGACCCACACTAACCCTAACCCTAACTCGGACACAAATATACGCACGTGGACACACTAACACATGCGGACACTAACCCTAATACTGATACGGACACACGGACACACACAAAGATAGAGACAGCTTTCTGGACACAGACCCTAACTCAGACAACTTTCTGGACATAGACCCTAACCCTAATACTTTGACTTGTCCTTCACTTTATTTATCATATTTAAGGGTGCACTCCATTGGTGCACTCTATTGTTTTAGACACAGACCCTAACCCTATCTCTCTTCTAGTTAGTTGTCTGAGTTGAGATGTAACCTTGTGTATCTGCAGCATATATAATACGATGTAGATCTCGACTCAAGGAGAGTTGTATACACGGACACGGGAATGACTCTTCAAAGCCGAGACACGATATATGGTATTGGCTTCTTCTAGAACTCGTATCCAACTTGGGTTGATGCTTCTTGCTGCACGAGATATTGTATTGGCTACTATAGACTGCTAAACCTATTGTTGAAGGCTCTGCAATGTACTGGCTCTGCTGCTACTTGCTGAGTTTACTTGCTGCTATGCATCTTTTATGTTGTGCACTGCATAGTGTTGCTGCACATTGATTCCTTACTGCTGCATTGTGCAGTATAGCTAGCTGCTACTGCTATAAACTGTTGTATGCTTCCCCATATACTGTGGTAGCACAGAGCTGCACACTGCTCAGTTGTGCTCCCCCTTGATGTGCTAGCACAGAGCTGCACACTGCTCTCCCTTCAGTTGATCACTCAAACAACCATACTTGAAGGTAGTAGTGAGTATCAGTGCATGTACTGTATTTAACGATGAGTATATATGCTAAGACTAGGAGTATCATTGCATATACTGTATTTAACGATGAGTATATACTTGAAGGTAATTGTATATTCATTTTTGCTGTATAAGTATCTAGAAATGGATATGAATTACTATCTGCGTCATTGTTCATGGATGTACAACTGTCATCCTGATGACATGTGCGGTGTGCAGGATAAATTCATTGAGGGTATACAGCAATTCCTGCAATTCGCCAAGGCATTCCCTCAGTACATGGACGGTACCAAAATTAAGTACCCGTATGTGAGATGTCGCAACTTAAAATATCATCCAGAAGTGGAAGTCACATATCATTTGTACTCGAAGGATTTTACGTTGAATTACTATTAGTGGACCGCGCACGAAGAACTTCTGTCTTTAGTATCGGAGTCGGAGCCTTATGTGGAGCCGTATATGGATGTCCACGACCATGCTGCTTACGACGACTTATGGGTGAACATGGTTTTTGATGCGGTGGGGCCTAGTTTTGATCCAGACAATCATGATACAGCTGAGGAGGCACCGAATACCGATGTTGCGAAGTTCATGGAGTTGCTGAAGAATACAAGGACTCCATTATATCCTAGTTATGAAGATCATTCACCATTGGAGGTTGTTACAAGATTGTTGAGCATCAAGTCCGATTTTAACATGTCGTAAGAATGCTATAACCGACTGATGGATTTGATTATAGAGATCATACGAGGGGATGCAAAGTCACCTAAAGACTTCTACCAATCTAAGAGGATGGTGAGATCGCTCTGGATGGGATATAAAAAAATCGATGCATGTCGCAACGGTGGCATGTTGTACTACAAAGATGACAAGGATAAAGATGCATGCAGATTCTGTGGTGCTGATCGCTACAAGGCTACTAGAAGAGGAAAGTATATCGGTGCAAAGAAGCCTATTGATTCGATGCACTACTTGTCTTTGACGTCGCGGTTGCAGAGGTTGTTTATGGTGAATGAGACTGCAGAAAATATGAGTTGGCACAGGCGAAAATAGATCGAAGGAGTATTGGATCATCCATCCGATGGAGAAGAATGGAAGCACTTTGATCGAGAGTATCCAGATTTTGCTTCGGATCCACGTAATGTCAGATTGGGGCTCTCCTCCGACGGTTTTATCCCATTCGGACTTTCGGGCTTCCAGTATTCGTGTTGGCCTGTGATCGTCACACCGTAAAATCTACCACCTTGGATGTGCATGAAGACTCCGTATATGTTCCTAACCGTTATTATCCCGGGTCTGAACAATTCGAAGAGGAACATCGATGTATATTTACAGACTTTGATAGATGAGCTGAATCAGCTATGGGAAGTAGGTGCCAATACGTACGATGTTTCCAGAAAGCAGAATTTTTATATGAGGGCAGCACTTATGTGGACCATCAACGAATTTTTGGCATATAAAATATTATCGGGATGGAGCACTCATGGTCGTCTCTCATGTCCGTATTGCATGGACCGTACTAAGACTTTCCGTTTGAAACACGAAGGCAAACCGTGCTTCTTCGATTGTCATCAACAATTTCTGTCGAAGGATCATCTGTACCGGAGAAACATGAATGCTTTTCGTGCGAACGTTGTGGAGAAGGCCAATCCACCGCCAAGGTGGCCCGGATACACGATATGGGAAGAGGTAAAAGATTTACCAAGTGCTATCGAAGAACCTGCTAAGGGGTACAAGTGTGACAGATTTGGTCGCACCCATAACTGGACGAAGAGGAGTATATTCTGGTATCTGCCATATTTGAGCACCAATCTGATCAGACATAACCTTGATGTCATGCATATCGAGAAAAATATATTTAATAACATAATTAATATTGTAATGGAGGTAAAAGAAAGACGAAAGACAATCCGAAGGCCAGGTTGGACTTAGAAGAAATATGTAGACGTCATGCGTTGCGTATTCATTGAGAGGTTAATTTCGATTTTATTTCGAGAATTCTTACCGCAGGTCATTTGGGATCCATTGACAGAGCTCAATATTTTCTTCAGAGATCTTTGTTCTACTAAGTTGCTCGTCGATCGTCTAGAAAAGCAAGAGAAGGACATTGCGGTAATACTATGTAAGCTCGAGAAGGCGTTTCCTCCTGGATTATTTGACTCTATAGAGCATTTACCAATTCATCTTTCCTATGAGGCACGTGTTGTGTCACGAACGATTCCCAAAATGCCGAGGGACTGAGCACGTGCGCAATGGCCAGCAGCACGCACCGATGGACAACCCAATTTAATGGATCCATCAGGGCATGCTTAAGCTGTAGTCTAGCAGTAATATGTACAAGTCTCAGGTATTTCTAATCTCATCCACAGAATAACACAGATTAATGCCAAAAATAATGCAGTGGAAATAATTAAGCAATATCAAATAAGATTATCTCGGGAAACAATCCGAGAATCAGTCTGTTACATTTAAGAAAATAGACAGGAAATAAAATACTGAAAATTGGAAATACTGAGTAGATGAAGCCGGTGCTCAGGAGAAATCTTCGGCCACTATCTCGTCTTCGGCTCCTGGTTCTGTTTCGAGAAGTGCTCCGGTTCCGTACACCTCTGGGTAGTTCTCTTCAGCTGTACCTGGGGACATAATCCGGATCCAGGTCCTCAGGGGACAGCAAGGTACAGAAAATACAAGCCAAAATAAATACAGTGCAGCAGATAATTAAACAAGAGGGTAAGCTATATAACCAGCTAAGTGATATGCAATATGAGAGCAACACTAGAATTCAGGCTGAAGCCACTACAAGCTCTGTGTCGGGGAGCCGGTAGCGGCAATAACTATGAATTACACTATGATATATACTATGTTTTATATATAATATCAGCCTGTAGTCTGTGTGTCTCTCCCCACCCAATGTAATCCCACGTCTCATGTCCACGATGCCTCATGTCCATGTCATGCACGATTAAACTAATGCAGCAAGTCTGAAAGCTATGAATCAATTGTTTAAGAATGTAAAGTCTATGTCATACAACATGCATCCTATACAGAATCACCTCGAATGACTCAGGAAGATTCTGTCTCATGGAATAGTGTCAAGTGTCCTGGGTTCTGGTGTACTTGATAGGACAAGTACGAGAATTATCGGGTCTCGATATCCATGTCTATGTGACGTTACACAACCCCGCGTACGGAGTTGGCACCCGACTATGATCGGATGCTAAGCACGTCACCCGTTTCCTAGGTTAAGCAGTTAAAACAAGTTTACATTTAATTCCACACGAAATCAAGTATAATACTATGTCAAGAATTACTGAGATTTGGCAAGCTTTACTTGCCCACTAATGCATAATTAAGTCCAGAAAATCAATAGCAAGCTGCAGGGTTTGGCAAGGTACACTTGCCTGTGGTTCCGGTTCCAATTGTTGCTCTGTCTTCAGGTGGAATTACAGGCGATACTCCGGTTGCTGAAATAAACATCACCATCAGATCCAGAAAATATCAATCAGCTAGAAACGTCTGTCCTTGAGTCCAATTTGGAGACAAGGGCAGAAACGGCAGTTTTGGGTCAAAACGGGGTCCGCACATGGGCCCGCTTTGCACCAAAAAATGCGTCCGGGTCAAAGGTCTCCAAATTCACCAAACTCAGTGTCAACAGGTCAGAAATGCTGATACGAACCCAACGGAACTTTCAGAATTGAATTCCGATGAGCCGATCACAAAATCGCCTGTCGAGCAGGGCCTGTGGGGCCCACGACACGTGATTTTGTCAACGTTTTCAGAATTGAACCAAACTTGGCTCACAGGACCAGCGTATCGCTACGAGTCCGATGGCGCAAGTTTCGTCTCGATCCGACGTGTGTACACAAAGTTAGGGCGCGTTCCAGAAAGTACGGATACGGGGCGATGTCCGCGGATACGCGTTGATTCCGGTGTGCACGCACACCCGAATCAGCTTCCGCAAAATCCCACACGTCCGTATCGACGACGCGCATGTATCTGTGACGACCGCGCGCGACCAAGTCGTCCCGTTTGGCGGGGCGTACTCAGTTTCGGGGTGAAACAGGGTCTGGTTTTTTCTGTTTTTGGATCGCGGTGTGCGATCACCACAGGACGCGATTCTCCGAGCGGTTTATCCGGACACCGAGAGGGTCATACAGGCTTCGCAACGTAATTTGCGGAATCGAAAACGGAGCTACGAGTAAAAAGTTACGCGTACCTGAACTCCGCTAAAAAATTAGGGTTTTGCCGTGTCCGACTCGACACGGACACTGTGTCCTGTGTCCGTGTCCGACACAGGAAACAGGAATTAGGGTTAGGGTTAGGGCTCAGGCGGCCACGCGGCGGAGGGCGGCGGCTGGACTGCGGCGGAGGGGCCGGGGGCAGTGCGGCGGCGCGCTGGGGACTCGTCGGCGGCGGAGACGAGCGGCCGGAGGCGGCGCGGGCGGAGGAAAAAGGAGGAGGAGGAGGAGGAGGAGGCGCTGGAGTCGGGGAGGGGAGGCGCTGGAGGCGACGGCGACGGCGGGCAGCGGCGCTGCAGGCGGTGGCTACCGGCGGGGCGGTGGCGGAGAGGAGACGGTGGTGGAGGGGTTCGACGGTGGGGGATCGAAGGCGGAGGAGAACAGGGTTTATATAGGGCTGGGGAGGGCCGATCAAGGCGGAGGGGAGGCCGGGTGAGGCGGTGACATGGGTGGCGTCGTGGGCGAGGTGGCCAGAGGACGCGGCGGGCGGCCCGGGCGGAGCGGCGCCGGACTCGGGCTCAGGGAGAGGGTCGTGCGGGTAGGGAAGTCGGGTCGGGTCGGGTTCGGGCGGGCGGATCCGACCCGACCCGCTAGGCAGGGCCGGATTGGGGCTGGGCCGGGCCGGCCCAATGGGCCGCGGGCCGGTTCGTGGGCCGGTTTAATTTTTTTTAAAAAAATAATAATAATAATAATAATACTAATACTAATAATATCCAGTAAGTAATAAATAATTAAATAATTAAATAAATAAATTTAGGTGTTTTAAAAATAGGTCCGGGCCCGATAAATTCCAGAAAAATTGTCCTAAGTCCAGTTTTTCATTTTACAACCAAAAATATTATTTCCATAATATTTTAATATTGTTTATTATTATTTAAAAAATCATTTAAATATTAAAACCCTGTTTTTAATTTTCAGAAAAATCCTAAAAAATTCCAGAAAATTGTGAAAAATCCAGTTTTGAAAATTTTGAAAAAATCAGGGGGTTTACAATCTACCCCCCTTAAGAGGATTGCGTCCTCGCAATCAAAGAATAACCGGTCAGCAGAGATGACATGGTCGCAGGTATCGTTCGCAGAACACATCGCAAGATACTTAGGGAATTACCGTTTTCCTAAAATGAAAGTTATTCACTTTCCAGAAAAACTAGTTAAAGCAAAAAAATTACAACTTTTATGAAAACTAGGTTGTTATTAACAAGTTGCAAATTACTAGGTTGGGGCTGAGGTCACGAACCAACGGGCACGAACTACAACCAGACTAGAAACAGAAAAACTACGAATCACTTACTCGCATCGGCTTCCTGCACAGTCATCGCGTAAGCTTGTCCTCGTCCTTGAGGTAGATTCCTCTGCTGCTGTTGGGCTTGTTGGAAGAGTGTCGCCTGAGGTGCCAGAGGTGGCCTCGGTGCTGGTGAAGCTGGTTGGTTTACCCTTGGTGCTCCATCTCGATGCTGGGGACAGTCCTTGGCTATGTGCTGATTGGTGCCGCAAATCAGGCACAATCCCAACTTGCGTCTGCAGTCCTTCTCGACATGACCTAGCTTACCGCAGTAGTGACAGGTAGGAAGAGTCTGCGAAGCTATCCTGGGTGGCTGAAGTGTGTGAGATCTCTTTGCAGATTCTCCGGGTGATGTTCGGTCTGGTGCTGAGGTGATTGGCCGCTTGTGGCGAGACTCCCTCCTGGTGACGCGTTCCATGCGTCGGGCTGCAGCAAGAACGTCTGAGTAGGAGGTAGGTGCGACGGATCCGATGAGTCTCTGTAGCTCGAAGTTCAGGCCATCGAAGAACTTCTCGGCCTTCTCTTCCTCTGTCGGGATCAGGGTTGGGGCGAAGCGGCTCAGACGAATGAATTCTGTATTGTACTCTTCCACCGTCATGGAGTCCTGAGTGAGGCGATTGAATTTGTCCCGCAGTTCTGATCGGGCGATAGCCGGAATGTACATCTCTTGGAAGATCCTGGAAAACTCTTCCCAAGTGACTCGGTCTGGTCCGAGTCGCGCCTCCTCAGACAACCACCAGTGGTGCGCGTTGTCTGTCAACTGCATTCGGACGGCAGTCATCCAGCGGTCCCGTGGAAGCTCAGCTGCTTCAAGTTGATGCCGTATGTTGGTGAGCCACTCATAAACTTCGGTGGGCTCCTCCTTTCCAGAAAAAGTGCGGGGCTTCAGTTGGCGGAAGTCAGTGATAGAGCCTGTAGATGGCCGTCGAGCTGGTAGGTTGGCCTGCTCCAGTACAGTTACGATGTTGTCCCTCCAGAAATTAGCTTCGCGACGCTGAGCCTCGTGTTGGACTTGCTGCTGAGCTTGTATCATGGCGTAGATCATTTGAAATATTTGTTGCCCGTCGATTGGTTGTCCTGGTGGGAACACGGGCATTGGTGGGACGAACTGCGGCGGAGGCGGGATGTCATCGGGCCGGAATCGGGAGGCAGGTTGACCTGCCGGCTGGCTCTGTTGAGTTATGGAAATTCCTCCGACTGGTGTCACTTCGTCGTTGTAGGTGACACCTGCAGCTTGTGGTGTTCTGGCGGGAGTCTCGTTGCATTCTTGTGGGTCCATTTCCCTGTATCCAAAAATACCCAATAAGAGGCGTACAGGAATTAAGGCAAGATGCAAGTTCAAATTAGTTCGAATACGATACAGATATCAAAAACGATTCAAGCAAGTGGATGAGATTCTAAAAACTTATCCTATCTTATTGCAGGCCTGTTCGGTCCCTAAGTTGAAACCGAACAATTTAGTCGGAGACCTGCATGGGCCACCATAAAAACCATGTCACGCACGATTCCCAAAATGCCGAGGGACTGAGCACGTGCACAATGGCCAGCAGCACGAACCGATGGACAACCCAATTTAATAGATCCATCAGGGCATGCTTAAGCTGTAGTCTAGCAGTAATATGTACAAGTCTCAGGTATTTCTAATCTCATCCACAGAATAACACAGATTAATGCCAGAAATAATGCAGTGGAAATAATTAAGCAATATCAAATAAGATTATCTCGGGAAACAATCCGAGAATCAGTCTGTTATATTTAAGAAAATAGACAGGAAATAAAATACTGAAAATTAGAAATACTGAGTAGATGAAGCCGGTGCTCAGGAGAAATCTTCGGCCACTATCTCGTCTTCGGCTCCTGGTTCTGTTTCGAGAAGTGCTCCGGTTCCGTACACCTCTGGGTAGTTCTCTTCAGCTGTACCTGGGGACATAATCCGGATCCAGGTCGTCAGGGGACAGCAAGGTACAGAAAATACAAGCCAAAATAAATACAGTGCAGCAGATAATTAAACAAGAGGGTAAGCTATGTAACCAGCTAAGTGATATGCAATATGAGAGCAACACTAGAATTCAGGCTGAAGCCACTACAAGCTCTGTGTCGGGGAGCCGGTAGCGGCAATAACTATGAATTACACTATGATATATACTATGTTTTATATATAATATCAGCCTGTAGTCTGTGTGTCTCTCCCCACCCAATGTAATCCCACGTCTCATGTCCACGATGCCTCATGTCCATGTCACGCACGATTAAACTAATGCAGCAAGTCTGAAAGCTATGAATCAATTGTTTAAGAATGTAAAGTCTATGTCATACAACATGCATCCTATACATAATCACCTCGAATGACTCAGGAAGACTCTGTCTCATGGAATAGTGTCAAGTGTCCTGGATTCTGGTGTACTTGATAGGACAAGTACGAGAATTATCGGGTCTCGATATCCATGTCTATGTGACGTTACACAACCCCGCGTACGGAGTTGGCACCCGACTATGATCGGATGCTAAGCACGTCACCCGTTTCCTAGGTTAAGCAGTTAAAACAAGTTTACATTTAATTCCACACGAAATCAAGTATAATACTATGTCAAGAATTACTAAGATTTGGCAAGCTTTACTTGCCCACTAATGCATAATTAAGTCCAGAAAATCAATAGCAAGCTGCAGGGTTTGGCAAGGTACACTTGCTTGTGGTTCCGGTTCCAATTGATGCTGTCTTCAGGTGGAATTGCAGGCGGTACTCCGGTTGCTGAAATAAATATCACCATCAGATCCAGAAAATATCAATCAGCTAGAAATGCCTGTCCTTGAGTCCAATTTGGAGACAAGGGCAGAAACGACAGTTTCGGGTCAAAACGGGGTCCGCACATGGGCCCGCTTTGCACCGAAAAATGCGTCCGGGTCAAAGGTCTCTAAATTCACCAAACTCAGAGTCAACAGGTCAGAAACGCTGATACGAACCCAACAGAACTTTCAGAATTGAATTTCGATGAGCCGATCACAAAATCGCCCGTCGAGCGGGGCCTGTGGGGCCCACGACACGCAATTTCGTCAACGTTCTCAGAATCGAACCAAACTTGGCTCACAGGACCAACGTATCGCTACGAGTCCGATGGCGCAAGTTTCTTCTCGATCCGACGTGTGTACACAAAGTTAGGGCGCATTCTAGAAAGTACGGATACGGGGCGATGTCCGCGGATACGCGTTGATTCCGGTGTGCACGCACACCCGAATCAGCTTTCGCGAAATCCCACACGTCCGTATCGACGGCGCGCATGTATCTGTGAAGACCGTGGCGACCAAGTCATCCCGTTTGGCGGGGCGTACTCAGTTCCGGGGTGAAACAGGGTCTGGTTTTTCCTGTTTTTGGATCGCGGTGTGCGATCACCACAGGACGCGATGCCCCGAACGGTTTATCCGGGCACCGAGAGGGTCATACAGGCTTCGCAACGCAATTTGCGGAATCAAAAACGGAGCTACGAGCAAAAAGTTACGCGTACCTGAACCCCGCTGAAAAATCGGGATTTTGCCGTGTCCGACTCGACACGGACACTGTGTCCTGTGTCCGTGTCCGACACAGGAAACAGAAATTAGGGTTAGGGTTAGGGCTCAGGCGGCCACGCGGCGGAGGGCTGCGGCTGGACTGCGACGGAGGGGCCGGGGGCAGTGCGACGGCGCGCTGGGGACTCGTCGGCGGCGGAGACGAGCGGCCGGAGGCGGCGCGGGCGGAGGAAAAAGGAGGAGGAGGAGGAGGCGCTGGAGTCGGGGAGGGGAGGCGCTGGAGGCGACGGCGACGACGGGCAGCGGCGCTGCAGGCGGTGGCTACCGGAGGGGCGGTGGCGGAGAGGAGACGGTGGTGGAGGGGTTCGACGGTGGGGGATCGAAGGCGGAGGAGAACAGGGTTTATATAGGGCTGGGGAGGGCCGATCAAGGCGGAGGGGAGGCCGGGTGAGGCGGTGACGTGGGTGGCGTCGTGGGCGAGGTGGCCGGAGGACGCGGCTGGCGGCCCGGGCGGAGCGGCGCCGGACTCGGGCTCAGGGAGAGGGTCGTGCGGGTAGGGAAGTCGGGTCGGGTCGGGTTCGGGCGGGCGGATCCGACCCGACCCGCTAGGCAGGGCCGGATTGGGGCTGGGCCGGGCCGGCCCAATGGGCCGCGGGCCGGTTCGTGGGCCGGTTTAATTTTTTTAAAAATAATAATAATAATAATAATAATAATAATAATAATAATACTAATAATATCCAGTAATTAATAAATAATTAAATAATTAAATAAATAAATTTAGGTGTTTTAAAAATAGGTCCGGGGCCCGATAAATTCCAGAAAAATTGTCCTAAGTCCAGTTTTTTATTTTACAACCAAAAATATTATTTCCATAATATTTTAATATTGTTTATTATTATTTAAAAAATTATTTAAATATTAAAACCCTGTTTTTAATTTTCAGAAAAATCCCAGAAAATTCCAGAAAATTATGAAAAATCCAGTTTTGAAAATTTTGAAAAAATCAGGGGGTTTACATGTTGGTGGTCATGTCGGTTATCGGTGAATGTACCCCTTCGAGTGGCATCTGAATTACCTAAAGAGAAAGGTAAAAAAATAAGACACGGGTTGAGGGCTCTATTTGTGAAGCTTATGTTCTCGAGGAGATTACAAACTTTTGCTCGACTTATTTCAAACCTCATGTTGCTACTAATAGAACGAGAGCTACGAGAAACGACGACGAATATCAGGAATCTAATGATGCAATACTCAAAGTATTCAATGCGTCCGGAAAGCCTTCGGAAAAAATAAAGAAGAGATATTTGAATGACGACGAGCTAAGGGCTGCTCAGTTGTATATATTACTCAATTACGACGAGGATGAAGTGGAGAAGCTAGAGGGGTAAATAATTAATACGTCCATATTTACATTATCTCAATGTAATAGTATAAGCTACTATTATGCTACTAATCAGCGGTTGCTTTGTTGTTTTTCAGCACATATAATGATGAGTTGAGGTCGGTTGGACCCTACATAACAGACGAAGAAGTAGAACAAGAAATAAGATGCCATTTTCCTTCTTGGTTGAGCGCATATGTAAGGAGCTTGGTAATTACTTTTTCTTTCTGCACTTGCACAATAAATAACTTACTATCGCTACTTTGGTATTTAGGTCAATCGTCTAATAACACCCGAGACTGAATCTATTAGAACTCTAGCCAAGGGACCAATTACTGTCGTCAAAATATGACCAAGTTTCTGTGTGAATGGATTTAGGTTCAAGTCAACAAATGTTCCGATCAGAGACAACTTTATGGATCTTGATTCCACAAAAAATAGTTGTTTGTGTATCAAATCTTCGAACTATAAAGACGTCGATCCAGGAAATAATTTCTTTGGCATCTTACGAGAGATTATGGAGTTGACATATAATTATGGTATAGAACCTACTAAGATCATGTTATTCAAGTGTGAATGGTTCAATCCGATTCAAGATCAAGGTTAGAAAATTGACAAGCATGGCCTTGTGGATATAAACTACAAGCGTATATATCAAGGCTACGAATCATTTGTCCTATCAAGTCAGGCTCAGCTCATGTATTTCATAACTTATCCTAGATGGGGGACAGCGAGGTCGGATTGGTGGGCAGTATGTAAGACTAAAGTTAGAAATACCTTTGACATTGACGAAATAGCTTATCAGGAGGACGAGCTACCTCTTGTAACAAATATTGTAGATATGGACTCAACGGAAGTTACTCATTACACGAGTAATAATGTAGAAGATATAGAATTATCCAAGAGGAAGACGAAGACGAAGTAGATGAAAGTGGAGATGAGGAGGAAGAGGAAGAGGAGGACGAGGAAGGCGAATAAGATGAATTTTCTGAAGATGATTAAAAATAAAATATTTTGTCTGTAGAATGTACTATATTTTGACTGTAGAATATATTATTTTGACGAAGATATGTATTATATTTTGATTGTTGGATATACTATCCATTTAGACTTGTGACACCACTAGTTATTTACTGTACAATTCTATGAATGCTGTAAGATATGCATAACATTTTGACTGTAGAATGTACTATATATTTGTGTATTTCTTTATTCATCATATGTTGTTATCAGCTATGACAGGACAACGCGGAGGGTTCGGCAGGTCCCGAAGTAGACGGAGTACTCCTCCGGTACTGCCTACTGTTGGTTCTGGATCATCGTCGCCTAGTACTCCAGTATATCGATCAATCACATCTCCGACTGTGACGACGTTACGTGGCATCACTCCTGGGATGAGTAGTTCCAGGCCTGATAGTACTCCCTCGTCCAGCGTTCCTCCTGTTGACGGAACCATGGAGACAGATGAGCATATGGAGGAGGTCGAGCCGACGTTGTCCCAGCATCAGCTAGATCTTCCATGCACACCTCCGGAAGAGACGAGGACAGAGATTTGGGCCAACGGTACAAAGTAAGTTAATTAGATAGTTTAGCATCATATATATCGTATATTTCTTTATTCATCATATATTGACTTTTTTGATAAAAATAATTATCTTTGTATAGATATCGTCTCTCGTCGGTACAGAGACACCTGGGCCTCTTTCTGAGAAACAACTATGGTGGCCCTTGGATCAACTACTCTAAAGCTTCGGAGGAGAGGAAGGCATTCTGGTTTGCGCACTTCAAGGTAAAAGTATATTATATAAATCCTCTAATTTATGCATATTATATAACTTACTAAATTATTTACTGTAGCAAACATATTTCTATCCTCTGTACCGGGCCAAGTTGATCGAGCAGATATTTCCTGCCGTTGTCGCCAAACTTATCCGTGATGCTCTGGATGACCAGAAGGCTCGTGATCGCGTTGGAAAACCGATCCAATGTTGGATCACGCCTGAGCAGTGGACTGCGATGAGGGATATATTCGATGATCCGAGGTACAAGGAAAGGTCTGAGAAGGCCAAGGCGGCTAGGCAGAAGGCAGCAAAGTGGTGTGGTGGCTCGATTCCGATGACGAAATATTTTCGTCATTTGGTATATTTTTTTATTTTAGATATATTATTTTAATACAAGTACGATAAAATGGTAGTAGAAAAAAATATTTAATTTTAGTACTAAATAATATATTTTTAACACGTACAGAGGGGTGAGGATGCAAATATGGTGACCGTCTTCCTGGCCACCCATCGAAAGGGCAAAAATCTCATTGAGGAGAGGGCCTCCCAGACCTATGTAAGTATTATTTTACTTTGTGTTAATTTTAATATAACTTAGGCAATTATCGAGTATCCAAACTTTTCTAGGCCGAGTATCTTAGGCTGCGTGAGCGGGCGACTGCTAGTGCACCTACAGCGGGAGAGGCTGGTACTTCCTCGCAGCCCTCTCCAGCTCGGTTGGTGGACGAGCTGTGGGTGACCGCCGTTGGTGGTCTCCAGAGGGGTACGTACTACGGTACGGGATCCTATGGTGCCCTTATTGCGATGTAGTCATCTAGGGCCTCCCCGATAAGTGTGCATTCTACACAGCCCTCACAGTCGTCGGCCCGAGTCCAGGAGGCCGTTGACCGTCAGATTGCATCTCTCTGTGACAAGTTGCTGCGAAGGATAGAGGAGCAGCCCTTGTCCCAGCCACAAGAGGACGATGCAATGCTCATCGCACGATTTGATATGCTCGAGCGCAGCATCAAGGAGCTCCAAGATTTGACAGCTGATCTTAGAGCGTCGACAGAGCGCAGCATGACGGAGCTGCATGCATCACAGCTGTCCATGGACGAGAGGCTAACGATGATGCAGGATTCAATGGTTCATAGCAGTACGAGGCTGTTATCTACCATAGATTTATACAAACAGCGACTAGCATAGTTGGAGCGGATAGGTCCTTCTGGTGCGCCTACAATGACACAGACTCCATCGATGTCACTACCTTCTCCATCGACATCAGTGTCGATTTCACGGGAGCAGTATGATCTGTTTCATGTGCACCGGTGGTCATCCTCCTGCAGATCCGCAGTAGTCCTAGTTAGGATAGTTTATCGATTGTTTGTGTTTCAGACCTATGATATTTGGTCATTTATGAATATTTTTTATTTTTGAGGCATTCAGACATTATTTCTTGTATTATTTAGGACAAGGCTTTCAGACTCAGTTCTGTGGATATTTTTTGTATTCTTTACGACGATATTTTCTCCTGATTCGGTTTGTAATCTCAATATTTTGTTTTCTTCAAATTTTATTATATTATTCATATTAAATATATGTTAATTTACCGGTGTTGAGTGTTCAACCGAAGGAGGTCGGCGAACCCAGCAAATTTAACGGAGGGTTGCTCCGGGTCTATTAGTACAAAGTGTGAATTCATAAACTACAAGAAGAATAGTTTGAAAATAATTCAGTATTCATTTTTTTATTTTTGTACTGTATCTTTAGCGACGTTTTTAGCGACATTTTGTAACGTTTAGCGACGTCTACTCACGTCGCTAATTACGTCGCTATATTCGTCGCTAAATACGTCGCTACACATGTCGCTAAACAAGTCTCTGTCCGTCGCAAACTGCTGACATGGCAGTATTGCCAGGTTATAATAACGTGGCTAAATTAGTCGCACAATGTCGCTAAATGAGTCGCACATACGTCGCTATAAAAGTTGCTATTTACGTCGCTACTAACGTCGCTATCTACGTCGCTAATTTAGCGACATATAGCGACAAAAATATATGTTGCTAATTTAGCAACGTTGCGTCGCTGCACGTCGCTAATATAGCGACGCGTATACGTCGCTAGTAAACGTCGCAATAGCGACGTTTGACGATATTTTTTCTGTCAGCGACTAGTTTAACGGCGACTTCAACAAAATGTCGCTAATTAAGTCGCTAAAATTATTTAGCGACATTTTTTGGCCATTTAGCGACTTTTTTTATGTTGCTAAATTGACTTATTATGGTAGTGCCTAAGGACCTAGATCCGGATTATGTCCCCAGGTACAGCAGAGGAGGAATACCCCGAGATATACGGGACATGAGCTGACGCTGGAGCAGTACTGGCACCAGAGGACGAGGTTGTGCTGGAGGATTTCTCCTGAGTATTCAGTTTCATACTCAGTTATTTATGCTTTCAGTTATTTCATATCTTGACTCATGGACTTATGTATTGACTTATTCTCTTTTCTTATTTTATCGGATTGTTCCCCGAGACACTACATATGTTGACTTAATGATGGACTATTTCCTTTATCTATTATCTTGATTAGTCCATCATATTGAGTTATGTTTATTTTTGTGGATGAGATTAGAATTATTCTATGATAGACGGTGTAGACTATATTTATATTTATTACAGCTTAAGTACACTCTAACGGGTCCATTAAATTAGGTTTGCTCATTGGAGTTATGTTGCTGGCCATTTCCACGTGGCTAGTCCCTCGGTATTTTGGGACTAAGGCGTGACAATACTCACCAGTACTTTTTCCAAAGTGCTGACCCCAACAGTTTGCTTGTTCACAGGTACTGGATCGTCCGAAGAAGCGATAGCATATCCTCATCCTCAAGAACCGAAGAATCTGGATCAATGTCTTGAGCCGTATCGAGATATTTTGAGCTACTTTTATATAAAGGGATGTAATATATGGAACGACGTCATTGTAATCGAGAGAAAGAGAGCTTAAGTGAATTATAATCTCTGTCAAGCGTCGCTTGTAACACATCTTGAATATCAATAAAGAGCTTATTTTCTTATGTCATTGTGTTTTTTACTTTTCTGCAATATTGTGTCGCTGCTTCCGTCTTGAATAGCTTACTGGCCCTTGTTCAAAGCTTTGGCCTTGTGAAAGCACAACTTAGGCTTGCACGGCATCACGTACATGTGAGGATGATCGATTTCGCAAGGTACCATGTGAGGACGATCGGCCCCTTGCGGGAATCGGGACATGACACCATGTGCCGCATGCGCCCCAACAACAGACCATATCCCCTCCACATGCGACTCGCTCATACAAACTCGTTGGCCGCATAGCGCTTGGATGCATAGCCCTTGGCCGGATAGCCCTAGTCTCATAGCTCCTGCACGCATAGCTCATGGACGCATAGACCCACGAACATGCAACTCGCGCATAAAAAGAACACATGAGCACCATACGACGATGTTAAGTGCAAAGTGTGCCAACAAAGCGCCACTTTGCGTCCTTGAGTCCGAATTCGAGTCGCAGCTCCTAAGGGAATCTTCTTAAAGGTGGTGACAAAATTAGGATTGTCATAATGGGGTTCACACTTAATCCCTCTAGGAATGTCAACCCACATGGACCACCACCCCATGTGAATATACCAATACTAAGCATAGCTATATATTGAGATATACACATTGGTGGTTTTCCAATGTAGGACTAAAACTCCCAAAGCTAAGCGAAAAACACCAACAGGAACAACATCATGGCTTGTAACGGGTGCCGCATTCTTAGACAACTCATATGGAGGAACTTCCATGACAGCTTGGGTTGTCCCCTTCACCTCTTTCACTACTAAAGTGAAAGAAGCTTGTTCACGGCAGTACCTCTTCCAATTCCTCTCATATCTGGATCGAGGCTATCGCCGATCTCGTCTTGACTCTTTATATTCTAGAGGGACTTAGAGGTACATTGGTTACATAAGTTTAAATTAGATATCCAAACAATAGGTCTTACTACCTACAAAAATGGTCATGTAGGTTTAAATTACCCTGGTTGCTTGGTTAAACTATTTGTCATGTAGGTTTTTGTGGCATTATGCGTACTCATATCTATTTAGTTATAAAAACTTTGCAGTAAGTTAAGTAATGAAACTTTGTTCTCCATATATTTTCAATGATGTTATACATCTGCTGTAGCAAAAAAAAAACGTACAAATCGGATAATTCTCTATATGCTTTGTTTACATCACAAACTGTCTGTATATATACAAATAACTTGAATATATAATATATATAAAGAGTCGTAGCTACAACTCTCATCAGTAGAAGAAAAGAAGAGGTATATTATAAGATACGTATTAAGCAAGTACCTTATGGGGAATAATAATATAGCCCATACTGTGTTGTGTTTATTCAAACAAGTCAGATTGCTGCTGTCAGAGAAGCTAGAGAGATGATTAGAAAAGGAGCATTTTTAAGAAGGAAGGAACATAAAATCGTGGAAGATGATTTGAACCCACCCTTACAATAATACACCCTACAAAAGATGATGAAATGGTTGTTGGAGAGAGAGAGAGAGAGAGAGACGATGCTAGCTAGCTAGCTAGCTAGCTAGCTAGCTGTACGCTGTTTCAGAAGATCCATGTAATTTTATATACTCAACATGACATAGAAAATTGTTTGCTTTAAAAAATTCTTAATAGTGATCAATATGTCTCCATAATGAAGTTAAAGCCAAGAATATAAAATGAAATGACAGTATATGATGCACATGGTTTACCTTTTATTAAGGATACACTCCCCTCTTAATGCATGTTACCCGTCTTAAACTGAAGCATGGAAATAGGGCTCAGTTCAGAATCAAGTTGCAACCCTTCTGTTATATAGTAAGGGGATGAGCGTTGAATATTTATGTTATTCTAATTTATCTTCATCAATAGAAAAATTCATGCATTGGTATATTATTTTTATAAAATTCACTTAAAATATGCACTAAAGAAGATTACCCAAGGTAAATTTAGTAGCTTTCTTGAGGGAAAATAAGATTTTACACTACTAGAATCTAATATAATGATTGAAGTTGTACCGAGTGAACGAGGGTTTTTTTTTTCTGCGGAAAGTAAAGGAATTGTTTGAGCATTTCTCCTATCACACTTTTTTTTTTTAAATCAATATAATTATCCTTTTTTTTTAATTATATTCAGTTTTGGATCGAAAAACCCAACCAAATAATTGATTCGATTCAGTTTCGATTTTGGAGTTAGGTTTTGTCCAAAATCGAAAACTAAATAAGAACCATGCAATTATGTAAATAACTATCAGTTTTATGCACATTTTATGAATAATAATGTGTATATTTTGAAAACAATAACTATATGTATGTGTTTTAAAGTCCAATTTTTGTAATTTAATAACTAGTCCAAGTTTAGGCCCAACCTTAAAATACAACAAACATATGTATAAAAATTGTACTTTCAGTATAATTTAACCACAATTTCAACTTGGACCCGACCGATTAAACAATAAAAAATAGTTCAACCATACAAACCGGATAAACCGAATCAATTATCGATTAAGTTCGGTTCGATTTCGATTATGGCTAATTTTGGTTCGGTTTTTTATTTTTAGAAGTTCAGCTTATTCGGTTTTGATCCTATTTCGATTCGGTTGAAACCGAATAAAGTTCAGCCTTCAACCTATAGAAGAGTTTGGCCTAGCCAATGTGAGACTAAAAAAAAGTTGGTTTTTTCAAACAAAATATGCAACAATCTGATATTTGAGTCTTAAATATTAAAGGATAGAGAGAACAACATACTTTAGGTAGCAAGTAATTGAGAGCTCCACCTGTGTATATATAAATAAGATAATAGATTAATACAGTTAAATAGCAGTACAAACAAGGGGATTGCATATTGCAGGAATGTAGTCCTTTCTTCCACTAAACAATGTTTTCAGCCAGCTTACATAGAGTATGACCTTTCTTCCACAGGCAGAAGGCTTCCACATGTTCCTCTTCATTTGCATGATACATCATACATATAATGAGCTTTTCTGCTAATATACTAAACCAGCCGCTCCTAATCTCCAATACTTAATCCTTTTTTTTCAAAAGTTCCGTACTCTTTCTACACAAACTAATATATTTTTGGCTTAGGCAATTGATACTGATGCTCTTCCATCACTCTACACAATTGGCCACATAACTCTGCAACTATTAACTATGCGTTTCACTTTTCATCTCTTATACATATGCACCTCTCCCCTGACTTTTTCTCATCTTGCTCTTCTTCAGCTCCCCATTGCTTGCAGAACCTCCATGCAAGCTTTCTCTTGGCTTGTGTTGCGCAATTCCTCTTTCCAGTATTGCTTGTGTATTTGAATTGAGTTTGTTCCTCTGAGAAATTATATTCTTCTATAGGCTTGAATCATGTAAATTTGCTTTCCTTCGGTCTTGTTGCAAGTAGAAAGTAGGCAGTAGCAATTCCATACTGATCATTTTTCGGTTTGTTATGTGATTATTAAATCTATGAGCACATCAGCATCGGATTAACCATGAATTTCCATAGGCGAAGCCGACCCTCATAACCTACTCCCTTGATTTAAGTACTAGATAAGATATACTTGTATAGTTAACCTTTGGTTCCATCCCCATAAATTATATCTACTATTAGCAAGCATTCAACACAAGCATGGAGGAAACTTTTGTGCCACTGAGGGGGATCAAGAACGATCTCCGAGGCCGACTAATGTGCTACAAGCAAGACTGGACTGGAGGTTTCAGCGCTGGCATCAGGTATATATTGCAATCGTCTTGATCTACTTCTTGTTCTAGGCTTGAATTTTGATGCATATATTTATATGATGCTTGAATGTCATTTGATCCTTGATTCAGGATCTTGGCTCCTACCACCTACATATTTTTTGCGTCAGCAATACCGGTCATATCATTTGGGGAACAATTGGAGAGAAATACCGGTAACAAAATCAGACTAGTGCTAGTTTTACACACCAAAAATGAGCTTGATGAAATTAACAAGAACTTGGTTTTTGGCAGACGGGATTATAACAGCAGTGCAGACGTTGGCATCGACTGCTATTTGTGGGATCATACATTCGATCATTGGAGGTCAACCTTTGCTGATCCTTGGGGTAGCAGAGCCCACTGTGCTTATGTACACATTTATGTTCAACTTTGCCAAAGAGAGAACGGACTTGGGGCCAAAGCTGTTTCTAGCATGGACTGGATGGTGAACTCTTCTGAAAACTGGCTTGTGAATGAAAATTTAGAAGAGATTGTTTCTTGAAAGAAGATTAATACCTGTTTCTATTGACAGGGTATGTGTGTGGACAGCATTCTTGCTGATTTTACTGTCAGTTCTTGGTGCATGCTCCATTATCAACAGATTTACTCGTATAGCTGGCGAGCTGTTTGGTCTGTTGATCGCGATGCTCTTCATGCAGCAGTCAATTAAAGTAAGAACATTATGTTTCCTTTTTATTCTTTTTAAGTTTCAGAGAACTAGATGACAGTTTTTGGTTCTGTTAGTTACCTGCTAGGAAGCACAGAAAGTCCAAAAATGTGGGCCAGTGTCGTGTCGGACACGTATTGAACACAATCCTGACACTCCAAATACACTAGGATACGCCGACATAGGTGCGGTGTCCTTGTCGCTGTGTCCTTACTGTGTCGTGCCGTATCCGTGTCGTGCAGCATATATTACCTGTCAGTTACTCCTTCCAATGAATAGGTGAGGAAATGATATAATTTGAGTCTTCCAATTACCAAAAGAACACAGCAACTTATGTTATTGCATTTTTTTTTTCTTCGCAAATCTGTTGAATATGAACTTATAGATGATCTAATATTGATGAAACTAGTTGGTGTACTGGTTTCTGTAGGGCCTTATAGATGAGTTCCGCATACCCCAAAGGGAAAATCCAAAGGCATTAGAATTCGCTCAGTCCTGGAGATTCAGCAATGGGATGTTTGCTCTGGTTCTGTCATTCGGTCTTCTACTCACCGCGCTGAGGAGTAGGAAAGCAAGGTCATGGCGCTACGGAAGTGGTACGTATGGCATCTAATTGTACCCGAAACTCATTACATCCAAGGTTCGCAGTATCGGTATTGGAATCGGTATCGGACCATTTCTATGAGTATCATTATCGACAGTATCAACGGTTTCAGATTTGAGTATCCGATCTTCTGGTATCGGAAAGGAAATGATTATTAAAGAAAATATATTTTATACATTTAGGCATAATTTTAACTATTTTCGGTATTGTTTTTAGTAGTTTTGAAATTGCCCCCTCCAAATTGGTGTACATGCGATAGATAAGATTTCTTCTTTTACTTTTACAACCTTACTATGCTCTTACATCCATGCCGATTGGTATTTTTAGTTCAAAAATTTTCGTCGAATCGACCGGAAAAGCGATCCACAATGTCGGTATCGGTCAGTATCGGATATCGGTCGCTATCGGATCGGTATATGCCAAACCGTATCGGTATCGGCCGTATCGGGATTTGAAAAGAAATTACATGTTTGTTCATATGAAAACTAATTAGAGGAAAAATGTTTCTTCCACAGGCTGGCTACGAGGCTTGATTGCCGATTATGGGGTGCCCCTGATGGTTCTCGTCTGGACTGGCATATCCTACATACCATCCAGTAGTGTTCCCAAAGGGATTCCGAGACGCCTCTTCAGTCCGAATCCGTGGTCGCCTGGTGCCTATGAGAACTGGACAGTCGTCAAGGCATGTTCTACTAACCTAGATGTTCTTGTAACATACTACTAAAGGAGCAAACTTAATAAGCATTGGTTTAATGGTTTCTTCAAAGTCCAGAAATATGTTTATATCAAGGTTTCCAGTATCGGAATCGGTATCAAACCATTTCTACATACAGTTTCGGATCGGAGTATCGGATGTTTTGGTATCGGAAAACAAATAAGTACTAATAAGTTATTAAAATTTTAGGAAAAAAAAAATATTTTATATATTTAGGCACAACTTTAAGTATTTCTTGTGTTGTTTCTTTGTAATTTTGGAATTAAATGAAATCGTAGTCACCCTTGCCGATTGATTTACCTGCAATTGATAGATTTTCTTTTAGATGTTTCTACAACTTTGCTTTTACATACTTGTTGATTGGTATTTTTAGTTCAATTTTCTTTGCCGAATTGACTGAAAAAAAGGTCCACAAAGTCAGTATCGGTAGGTATTGGATCGGGACATGCCAAACCGTATCGGTATCGACTGTATCGGATTGGTATCGGCTGATACTGCAAACTATGGTTTATATGTTGAGAAATTAGAACAGCGTCCACCAGATAGATCATGATTTTCTTACATTCCTACAAATATAATCTTAAACTTGACAGGACATGCTGAATGTTCCCTTCCTCTACATAATTGGAGCTTTCATACCAGCAACGATGATAGCAGTCCTGTACTACTTCGACCACAGTGTAGCATCTCAGCTTGCACAACAGAAGGAATTCAATTTGAGAAAGCCACCTTCATTTCACTATGACCTACTTCTTTTGGGTTTTCTGGTACCCCTTTTCTCTCTCTCTCTCTCTCTCTCTCTATATATATGTCTCTCTCTCATTATTAAAATCAGAAAATTGCGTATAGAACATTAAACTTTGCTAAAATTACTGTAGAAGAATAAATTTTGCTAAAATTATGATAAGAGCATAAAAACGTCCTTTGGAAGCACGTTTTCATTGATTTGTTAGAGCATCTCCAACCATGTTATGAGTTAGAAAAAAATGGTTGCCATGTAGGAATCACAATTTCTTATTTCAAAATTTCTTCTTTAATGCAAATGTGAAATAAATTGTGAAGTTGACATGTCAATGACAATATAAAGTAATTGGTTGTCTAGATCTAGACAATAGACTTCACATTGTTTTAATTCCACATCATCAATTATGAATAAAAATCTATTCTACTATATAATGCCAAAACTAGGCTTCACCGTGAAAATTTTTCGTTCCAAAAATACCCTTCATTACATTTCAATATATATTAACCTTCATAAGGATATCTAAGTAATTAAAAACAGTAATTAAATACATATTAAATGGATGTATGCATGCATGAGGCAATTTGAAAAATGATAGTTAATAAAACAAAGATATGCATGTATGCAAAGTAGGTAGTTTGGAGAATAAAACAAAAGTTAATAAAGCATGCATGCAAAGTAGGCACATTAACCCAAGAGATAAGAGAAACCTTTCCTATTCCCGTCATTTAATTTCTCCCAACTTTCATGCTCCTGCCTATTATATTTTCACCTATAATAAAATTAAAAAATTATCGTTTGCTCTTTTAATAAACTATTTTTTTTTCAAGTAATATGAAATACGTGCAACGCACGTGCGTATATACTAGTATTTATAATAAAAAGGAAGAAGTGAAAAAATTGTCTTGGAAGTTGGAAAAAGTAGTTTTATTGTCTTCTCAATACTTTTGCATTGGAGAATACATTTCCATCTCATTGTCTTGTGTGAATATAATCTTGCCACAAAGGAAAGACATTGTCTTGTGCCTCATTCTACATAGAAATCACAACACAAAACAAGACAATAAGGTTGGAGATGTTCTTAGAAAAATGTCCTTTAATGCAGACTATATAAACAAAGTCTTTAAAGGATGATTTCTTTGCTTAATTGTTAGAAAAAACATCATTTTAAAGAACGTATTTTTGACAGTTAAGTAATTAACCACTTCTTTTCCGCACACATTTCAACACACACAATTAATTATATGTTATAAAACACCCATCAGAAGAACGTTTTTTGCACAAAAGGGTCCTTCCGATGGACGTGTTTTTTTATCCAATTTTTTTTTAAACATTTAGTCATCCATTACGTCTATCCGAAAGTTGTTTTTGTTCTCCCAATATAATTTTTTTTAAATTGTGTGTCACAGTAATTTCAGTAAAGTTTAATGCTCAACATGCAATTTTCTGAAATATGAAAAAATAGTCTTCAAAGTGTATGTAGCGCTTGAACTCTCTTTTTGCACTTGGCAGACCTTACTATGTGGCCTAATTGGAATACCTCCATCCAACGGTGTCATTCCGCAATCTCCGATGCATACGAAAAGTTTAGCTACTCTCAAGCATCAGGTATTTTGCTAATTCAGTACCATTTTCTGAGTCTATGCATGTCGAGGTATTGTTGTTGCGTTAAGTTTATTTGTACTCTCGATCTTCAGCTTCTTCGTAATCGACTAGTTAGCACAGCACGCAGAAGTATGCGTCAAAATTCAAGCCTCGGACAAGTGTATGGAAGCATGCAAGAAGCTTATCATCAAATGCAGACCCCACTGATCTATCAAGCACAATCATCATCATCTCAAGTCGGTTTTCGCCTTCATTTGTGTTTTCCATATCTAGACCTTCTTTTCTTTTCATTCTTTATATTCATATGAATATTTTGAGCACAGCAAGGATTGAAGGAACTAAAGGACTCGACAATCCAAATGGCTTCGAGCACGGGCCACATAGATGCACCAGTCGACGAATCAGCATTCGACATCGAAAAAGAAATAGACGACCTCTTGCCGGTCGAGGTGAAAGAGCAGCGTCTCAGTAACCTGATGCAGGCTGCGATGGTGGGAGGCTGTGTCGCAGCGATGCCGTTCCTGAAGATGATTCCGACGTCGGTTCTCTGGGGCTATTTTGCCTTCATGGCCATTGAGAGCTTGCCCGGAAACCAGTTCTGGGAGAGGATCCTGCTGCTCTTCACTGCTCCGAGCAGGCGATACAAGTAAAACTTAGTTTCTAACCCATTTATCTTGTGATCGTATGTTTACCCTGTTGCACAACACGGATACGACACTAGATGGTAAGGATACAGCAATACGGACACGGAACATATTTTGGTGTGTCCTAGTGTAATTTTCAAGGTTCGCAATATCGGTATCGGACCAATCCTATGAGTATCGGGATCGGTATCGGTATCGGCAGTATCGGTAGTTTCAGATCGAAGCATCGGATTTTTTGTTATCGGAAAGCAAATAATTATTAATAAATTATTAAGATTTTAAAATATATATTATATACACTTAGATTTAATTTTAAGTATTTTTCAGTGTTGTTTCCTTTTAGTTTTAAAATTTAATGAAATAATAGTCACCCTTGCCGTCGATTGGTTTACATGCGATAAATAAGTTTTCTTTTTTTTTAACATGCTTTTACAACTTTACTATCTTTTACACCTTTATTGATTGGTCTTTTTCGTTCAATTTTATTTGCCGAATTGACCGGAAAAGATACTTCCAATGTCGGTATCGGTTGGCATCGGATCGAGACCTGCCAAACCGTATCGGTATCAGTCGTATCGGATCGGTACAGTCTGATACCATAAACTATGGTATTTTTGAGTGTTCGAATAGTTTCCAATACGTATCCGACACGACACCGCCCGTATTTTTTGGAGTTTGCATGCTTCCTAGATGTTACCATATGCTTATTCAACTTGTACTTGGCAGAGTGCTTGAAGAATACCATGCCACCTTCGTCGAGACCGTGCCATTCAAGACGATCACGACTTTTACTCTCTTCCAGACGGCTTATTTGCTGGTCTGTTTCGGAATAACTTGGGTTCCGATAGCCGGGGTCCTGTTCCCGCTCATGATCATGCTTCTGGTTCCCGTGCGGCAGTACTTCATGCCCAAGCTCTTCAAAGGCGCACATCTGACCGACCTAGACGCTGCAGAGTACGAAGAGTCGCCGGCTCTGGCGTATGACTTAGCGACAGTAAGTGCCACTGCTCTATATCTGGTTGTTTAGTTTCGGTACTAACCGTGACAACAATGGTTCATTTTGGGCAGGAGTTCGACACGGGAGTGACGCCTTCACGCGCAGAGGGGTCGGAGATTCTCGATGAGCTAGTGACGAGAAGCCGGGGGGAGATCAGGCGAGTTAGTAGTCCTAAGGTGACTAGTTCCACGGGGACACCAGCCTCTGGGACTTCAGAGAGGGGGTACAGTCCTCGTGTGAGCGAGCTGAGACGAGAGGCGAGTCCCCGACTAGGTGCAAGAGCGCAGCAACTCAGTCCAGGGAGTACTGGAGAGACGAGGCCGTCGAAGCTGGGAGAAGGTTCTCGAGGTTCGACACCAAAGTAAGGCAAATTAAGGATCGGCGTCAATATCCTTCCCACACCCCCTCTTGCTCGGTTCCAAAATGTTTGCGTAGCTATGCTTGTGTTGTTGTTGTTGCTTGCGATATGGTTTTTTTTTATTTTCTTCTTTTATTGACTTGGGGAACTATTAGGTAAGATAATGTAATTCTGAATCTTATAAATAATAGTGAAATATTGGTTTTTCTAGTTCTGAAGGAAAATATATTTGTCATATCTTTGAAGGAGATTGACTAATATATTTGACTATAACTTTGAAGAAGATTATTTTTGACCATTTGGCCATATCTTTGAAGAAGATTGATTTTAACCTTTGACAATATCTTTAAAGAATAATATTGGTTTCATATTCCTACATAATGTTTGATTTGACCATATCTTTGAAGAATAAGATTGGATTTCAATTCCTACATTATGTTTGATTTTCATGTATAGACATATGGTATGCTATATAAAGGGGCTAAAGGTTTCTCCTTGAGACATCTCAAATTTTTCTCAGTCTGAATCCACATATCCACTGACCTGACTAAAGTCTCCACCAAAGTGTAATCATGCGTCAATGGTGTCCTTCAAGTACCTGAATATCCACTTCACAGCCCCTAGTGCTTCTTTACTGAATTAGCCATAAAACGAATAACCACACTTATGGCATGTGCAATATCTGGTCGAGTGCACACCATAGCATACATCAAGCTGCCAACTACACTCGCATAAGAAACTCGAGCCATGTGCTCCTTCTCCTCATCTGTAGTAGGGGATAACTTGGCTGAAAGCCTAAAATGACCAGCCAATGGAGTAGAAACAGACTTTGCATCTTCCATACCAAAACAAGCAATGATCTTCTCAATATAGGACTTCTGAGACAAAGACAATCTTCTTTTCTCCCTCTCTCTTTTAATCTCCATCCCCAAAATTTTCTTTGCTCCACCCAAGTCCTTCTCAAACTCCGAACAAAGTTGGGACTTCAGTTTATCTATCTCTATCATGCTTTTTGAAGTAATAAGCATATCATCAACATAAAGCAATAGATAGATATAACCTCCACCACGAAGTTTATGAAAGTAAACACAACAATCATACGTAATTCGGATAAATTATGGCGTGTCATGAAGGTGTCGAACCGCTTGTACTTGTACCACTATCGTGGAGATTGCTTCAACCCATATAATATTTTTTTCAACAAACACACATGATTTTTCTTGCCAACCATCTTGAAGCCTTCCGCACCAACTTGAAGCCTTCCGCATATAAATCTCTTCGACAAGGTCGCCATGAAAGAATGTCGTCTTCACATCGAGTTGCTCCAACTCGAGATCATGATGAACTACCAACCTCAACAATACGCGAATAGAAGTGTGCTTGACCACCGGAGAAAATATCTCATTATAGTCCACCCCCTCCTTCTGTGCGAAACCCTTTGCTACTAATCTTGCCTTGAACCGAGTGCCACCTGACTCTGGAGAATCTTTCTTCTTCTTGTACACCCATCTGCAGCCTATAGCTCGCTTGCCCTTGGACAATGGAACCAAATCCCATGTACAGTTCTTGTGGAGAGACTCAATCTCTTCCTGCATAGCTACCATCCATCTCTCGATGCTAGTATCTTTGATATCATGTTTGAAGGTGATAGGCTCGTCATTCTCTACTGACAGTGCATATGCCACCGCATTCAATTGTCCATGGTGATTGACTGGTTCATCAAATCCATACATGTGCACTGGCTTGACCAGTCTCCTTGGCCTAGTAATAGCCAAAGAATCTTGTTGCTGGTGTTGCTCTTCCTCTTGTTGTTGTTCTTGTGAGGCTTGATGAACATCTTCATAAATCTCCACCTCATCTGATGCATCCTCATATGACTCAATCTCAATAGTTTGAGATTTACTAGATTCACCACTATCCTTATCGGACTCACTCTTCTAGCTTAAAGTCAACATTGAAGACTCATCGAATGTGACATCCCTTATCCTCCAGATAGTACAGACAGTATCCCTTTACTCCTTGTGCATATCCCAAGAAAATGGCCTTCTTGGCTCTCGGATCTAACTTACTATCGTTGACATGATAGTAAGCTTTGCATCCAAACACGCACAAAATATTATAATTTGCTGGTCTGTCGGTCATCTTCTCATATAGAGTCTTATAGTTTATAGCTGGAGTTGGTGATCTATTAATTAAGTACCGTGCCATGTGTATAGCATCCGCCCACCATTACTTGCCTAAACCGGCATTGGAGAGCATACATCTTGCTTTCTCAAGCAAGGTTTGGTCCATCGTCTCTGCTAACCTATTCTGCTGTGGCGTATTTCTGACAGTCCAATGTCGCACGATGCCTTCTTGAGCACAAAAATTTTTGAAAGGTCCATAGGTATATTCAATACCATTGTCAGACCTCTGTTCTCCACTATCGCTTTCCACTGCTTAAACTTTTTGAACACTTGATCTTTGATTTTGATGAAATACAGCCAAATATAACGTGTATAATCATCAATAAAAGTAACATAGTACCTCGCTCCTTTCTTGGAAGGAATCCTGCCATGTCCCCATACATCTGTATGCACATAGTCGAGAATACCTCTTGTCTTCTGCTTGCTTGTACTGAAGGTCACCCTTGTCACGTCCCGATTTCTGCAGGGGGGCGATCGTCCTCGCATGAAGCCTTACGGAACCGATCGTCCTCGCATGGGCGTGATGTCGTGCAAGCCTAAGTTGCGCTTGCACAAGGCCAAAGCTTTAAACAAGGGCAAGTAAGCTGTTCAAGACGGAAGCAGCGGCACAAAATTGTAGAAAAGTAAAGAACACAATGACATAAGAAAAATAATCTATTTATTTATATACAAGAAGTGTTACAAACGGCACTTGGCCGAGATTACAAAACTAGTGAGGGGGTCAGCACTTTGGAGAAAGTACTGGTGAGTATAAAATCAACGAACCGAAGCAACACTCTCTAAAATCAACACTAAGTAATCATGTGACAAAATATTACATCACCAGTGATCTTACTACTTTTTACCTAGGTTCATTTCATGCAGCATAGGATTAGGGTCAGATTACTTCTTTTCGAAAATATATCTTTGGAAACAATTTGCATATTCAATACATTCAAGCATACAGTAGGGTCAGTATTCTATCGTGCACTGCGCAACATGTATCGTGCACCATATGTATTTCTTAGGAACATAAACTATCTCTAGTGGACTATTCTTCTCAGTTCAAGATAAACTGCATCTAGTGAACTTATTCAATTCAGTGCAATGGATAGCAGCATATTCAAGTGAAACATATACATCTTATGTAAACTCCCTCAAAAATCTTTATTTTAGGTAGACTAGATATGGTTAAAAATTTTGGTTTAGCATCAGGGTGTTTAAGGTTTAGAAATTTGGTTGCGTAGACTGGTTCTTTAATTGAAACCCTTGGTGCACCTTACCGTTGCTACAATAATTGGAGCCCAACAATAGCCTTTAATTTTTAACAAATTATTGTACTCTTGACCTGACAAGCCAACCTAGGCGCTGGACATTTCTGTCACTCACAAACACCCTCCCTTATGCTCTAATTTAATTGCACAACTTTTCAGTCATAAAATTAATTTGTTAATCCTATGTCGCGTACCTATGTCGTTGCCATCGATTTGGGGACACAAACTCAACCCATTTCACCGAACAAATTAAAGGGCCCAAGACTGACACCTAACCTACACCATTCATGACCTTTGTGTCACTTCTAATTGAGACCCCATGTGCCCCCATTTAATTTAAGAGCACATGATACTTTATTTAATTAAAATGGGGACATCAACTTAAACTAATCCTAACCTAACCCTAATTTAACCCAATACCCCTTTCATGAAGCCCATGCAAAACACACAACACCCCCTCACCCTACAAAATACCAAACACCACTTTCCATACCAAATCCTCATCATTTTTCTTCATGTGCAAATACCCAAAAGTTAAGGGGCTTAATAGCAAATATGGTGCTAGGTGTCACCACCCTATTGGTTAAAACAAACGAAGAAAAACCCCCAACCTCACATGTTTAGTCACTCTCCTCCATGCTAGGTACAACTCCCTTATGATAAATCATGACCCTTGATTTAATTCTCCACTCCATCACAACCACATACTCCCTCTATTTTTAACACACACACATCCCAATGTGGCCGGCCATAATCCCAAGACAACCTAGGTCTTCTCACCACCCTCTCTCTCCTCCCCTCCCTCTACTACCAGCTGAATTCTTCTTTATTTCTTCTTCTTCTTCTTCTTCTTCTTCTTCACTCCATGGCTGAGCTCCGGCCACCTCCCTCACAACGCCTCCACCCTCACTGCACCAACGTTGCTGCCATCTCCGGCTACCTCCACCCGTGCCTTCACCGCAGCAGCCGCCTCCCTCACCACAGCCACCGTACCAGAGCAACCCAATGCCTCCACTGCCATCTCCATCACCCGAGCCACCACCACCTCCAACCAGCTTTACCACTACCACAACCACCACCCGCAAGCACCATCCTGACCTCCACCCAGCTTCACCACCACCACGATCACCACCTCCAGCACCCCGGCCTCTGCCTCCCAGCTTCACCACCCCCACGACCACCGCCTCCCAGCTTCACTACCCCCATGACCACCACCTCACAGCTTCACCACCCCCACGACCGCCACCTCTAACACCCCGGCCTCCGCCTCCCAGCTTTACCATCGCCTCCCAGCTTCACCACCCCCACGACCACCACCTAACAACTTCACCACCCCCACGACCACCACCCGCAGCCATCACCGCCTCCACCGCCATAGCCTCACCCGAGCTGCCACCGTCTCCACCACGAGCCACCATGATCCGCACCACCTTCGCCACCTCCACTGGAGCACCACCACGGATCACCATGACCCGCCACCACAAGTCGCAGCCTTCCTGGCCCCTCCCCGAGGCCGCGAGGAACCGAGATTCGACCCCGTATTCAGAAACCTGAGTTCAACCTCCCCGATTCACGAAGTGATATCTCCCTCCTCGCACAACCGATCCTTAAACCAATTCTTCAGGTATGAACCATATTTAACCCTGTTGCAGTGTGTTCAATTAGAATATTTTATCTTGCATTCTATTGTTAGTAATTAGAGTTCCAATTCTTGAAAAAACTATTTTGTAAAACAATGATACTTTTCGATACGGAGTTGGTTCCGTCAATCTGGGCAACCTCGTCGCGTATCGATTGTACCGAAAGGTGTGTATCGCCAATGTAGACGTGTGAGATTTCGCGAAACTTGATTTGGATGTGCGTGCATATCGGAATCAATATGTATCCATCGAAAAGTACCGTATCGACGTATTCTGACACTCATTCTAATTTCGTGTGTGCCTGTCGTTTCGCATCGAAACTTATGCCATCAGATTCGTAGCGTTATGTTGGTCCTGTGACCCAAGTTTGGTTCAATTCTGAGAACGTTGACTAAACATCGTTTCCTGGACCCCACAGTTCTACATGACGTGCGATTTCGTGATCGGGTTATCGGAATCCACTTTTGGATGTTCTGTTGGGTTTGTATCGTTGTTCTGGACTCGTAGACACTAAGTTTGACGAATTTGGAGAACTTTATCTCTGACATATTTTTCGGTGCAAGACGGGCCACTTGTGGACCCCGTATTGACCAGAAACTGCATTTTTGCCCCTGTGTCCAAATTGGACGTATGTATAAACTTTTTTGAGTATCTCACTTATTTTAAAACCGTTGGTGATATTTGTGACAGCATCCGAAGACATCTGCTCCAGTTTCCATCTTGAGTTGTTACTTCCTTGGCGAGTTCGGGTTCGAATCTTCGCCTGGCTTCCAAGCATGTGTATCTTGCCGTCATGTATCTTAGTTTCCAGATTACTATTTATTTTATCTATGCATTATGTGCGCATTGGATCAAAATGGTTACTTAGCGTCTGGGTCGTAACTGGGTGCAGACGTTCGTTGGTAACGTCTGGTATCGATTGATAGATGTTCGTGACACCTTGATGTACCTACTTGGTTACATCGAAACCCTATGACACATTCAGACACTGTCATCGTGCTAGTCTTCTTGTATCCTGATACTGTCAGCATGACCAAAATCTGGGATGACTTTAGGGTCGTGATTGTTGATAGTTAGTTCAGTATGACGAGACTGTCAGATAGAGGTTCAGGTTCAGCGAGCACTCGTTGACCGCATTGGGAAAGAAAGACAGTTACTAGACGTTTGGGCTACTTTGCACGTGATATATATATGTATATGTTCATATTTATGTAGTGATCTTGTATCCGGAGTCGTAGTATCACCCGTGTGACTCTGTGCTCGGAGCTACGGTACGTTCCGTATGTCTCTGTGCCTCGGAGCTACGGTTTTATATTTGAAAAGCCCACGCGTCGAACATTATCTTCAAAGTTGTGTCTCACTTAGGTGGTTATGCTAGATTACACCGATGTTGCACATATTTTCTTTCTGTTTTACTATGGCATATTATTTTTGTACCTTGTTACGTCCCTCTGAGGACCTGGTTTTCTGCCAGATTGTAGGATCGATTGTTGATGGGAGGCTGGAGCTGTTGATGAGTATTATACCGGCATGCAGGTATTGTTACTCATTATTTGTATTCACTTCTTCATTGTTCATCTTTGCTTATTTTTTGCCAGTATAGCCCAGTATTTGTAGACTCATATTATTTTCTTCGAGTCTATTCGGACGAGTGTAGTGTGGGGTGCACATCATGATACATGTTGTCCTTTCTTTATTACATATCCATGTGGTTTGAGACATAGACATATAGACCGTGTTATCTAGATAGTAACCCTCATTTATAGCTTATACGTATTCAGAGTCGGATTGGAGGCCCCTTGGTACGTAGCTGGCCATTGCCACGTGGACTAGTCCCTTGTATTTTGGGACTGGGGCGTGACATCTTATTTTCAATTATGATAAGGAACTTAAGGAATATGAATGATCACTTATTTAGTGATCCTTACCCACGGCCGAACGGTTATCCCTGCAACAGACATACAAGTTAGCAATAATTTGCATATACAAATGAGTGTTATTTCATGTTCATCTATGCATCAAACAGTTAGGTATGCAAGAAGGCTAACCTAGCATGCGCCCTAACTATATGATGGCCCATGAAAACCATGATTAGTAGCGGTGTTATCACGGCCCAGCACTATACCAAAAATACGCTCAAAAATGGCTGCTTTGACACGTGAACCAGCTAACTAATGACATAAACACCCACCTAATAGCGAGGACTTCATTGCCTCAGGGTGTTCGGATTAGCCTCTCCCAGGCCGAACGGTCCCAGTGCCCCAGGATACCTCTCGAGAGACCCTATTCCGTGTGCACAAGTTGTCGAACCGATGCATGGATGCACTCCTATCAGATAATTCTATAAAGCAAGCAAGCAATGATCAAGAAAACTTCTATTTCTTCTCTTATCAATTGATCGATAGGTTCAATTCACGGCCCAGTACTATACTAGTATATGCTCATACTAGCTGCTTTGACACGTGATCAAGCTATTCTTTGAACGAGTTCAATAACAAGTCTATGTTTCAAGCAGTAGTTCTTTTAACACAAAATAAGTAAGATAGCAATTCATAATTCTAACATGCAATATTTTACAGTTCTATCTATTAAGCATACAGATGTCTCTATTTTAACAAGCATACAGTCCTACACTTGTTTAGCATATACAGAAGGAACATGTTCAAGAATTTTTTACTCTTCTTATTAGCATGGCAATGGTCCGTTCAATAGCTGTGTCCGTGTAACTTAGCATGCAGCATTCTATTCTTTTACTTAGCATAGCAAGGATCTTAGCATGGCAAGGTTCTGTCGGTAGCGGTGACCGTGTAACCTAGCATGCAATATTTCTATCTTGACTTAGCATGGCAATGGTTCTATCTCTTTAAACAAGCATAAAGTTCTCAAGTTAAGCATGCAGGTTCTCGTTCTATCATTCCCAATGCGAACATTCTCTACTTAGCAACAAGCATTACAAAAACTCAGATTCATTATTAAGGCGTGCAAGAATCAGAAAATAAAATTTTGCCCACTCACCCAGATCAATCATCTTGTGTTTCGATCGAAAAACTCTTCGAGAAGGCTTTCGCTCGAGCCAGCAAAGCGATATCTCTTGTACATATTGCCAACGCGGAGTAGGGTACTACAATCATGTGTTGCTTGCCATAAATACAATGCTCACATAAATCCATACTCGGCTTCTTCAAGTTCTTCAGTAACCCCTGCTTGCTTAGTAAGGTCGGGACCTTCTCACTTATATGCCCAAGCCGCATAGGCAAAAGACGTGTGCTATCAGACAAATTCGATGTACTGACTGCTAAAGTCCCAGTCACAGTATTTTCCAATAATATATAAATGTTACCATATCGGTGACCTTTCATCACTACCAAAGAACCACGAATAACCCGTAAGACTCCACCCTTGGCAACAAACTTGTTACCATTCGAGTCAAGCATACCAAGAGAAATAAGATTTTTTTTTAAGTTCGGAAACATGTCTGACATTGGCCAAAGTTCACACAATTTTATCATGCATCTTCACCTTGATAGACCCAATTTCAACAGCCCGACATGTGTTGTTGTTGCCCATCAACATGGAACCACCATCTGTCGCCTTGTAGGAAAAAAACTACTCCCTTTTTGGGCACATATGGTAGGAGCATCTAGAATTGAGAACCCAATGGCTACTCATGTTGTCATGTGCCACCAAAAAATAGACTCCGTCACTGTCGGCTTCTGAAGCGCAGTTTGCTTCATCACCTTCTCTTTATGTCTTATTCTCCTTTTTCTTGCTCTTCTTCTTTTTACGAGGACACTTATTTGCATAATATTATTTCTCATTATAGTTGAAGCACTTAACATTCTCAATAGGTATCTTGGACTTGGATCTTGACCTTCTGCGGGAAGATGCTCTATCGTTCGTCCTCCCTCTTACCATCAAACCTTGGGCTTGATCTCCACCGTTTTCGCCATTAAAAGCCAACCTTCGTACCTCATTAGATAATAAGGCACTCGTAGCTTCTTATATGGAAATTGAGTCATTTTCATGTAGTAATGTTTGAATAAGATTCTCATAAGAATCGGCCAAAGAAAATAATATGATTAGTGTCAAACGATCATCATCTTCATATATGTCAACATCCTTTAAGTCAGAAACAATTTGATTGAATTTAGAAATATAATCTCGATACCTTCCTCCATCACCAGTCTGTAGAGCGACTTTAACATATAAAGTCGGTTGGTAAGTGTCTTCGTCATGTAGAGTGATTCCAACTTTAGCCAAAGTCCAGCGGCGGTAGTTTCGTCCTTTACAGAGTACACGACATCACTTTCCAAATAGAGACGAATAGCGGCACATGCTTCGAGATCTATGTCATTTTAATCATCATCGGTCATGTCAGCGGACTTCTTTGACTTTTCCCGTAAAGCCATGTGAAGCTTTTGAGATATGAGAACGTCATTCATCTGGCTTTTCCAAAAGCCAAAATTATTCTTCCCATTGAACTTTCCAATTTCGTACTTTTCAATCTTGCTTGATGGAGCCATCTCAAAAATCTACCCAATTAATTTTTTCTGAGAACTCCAAATCTCTGATACCAATTGTTGGACGCACAACGAAAATAGACCCAGGAATTATAATTGCTCTCAACACTTCTCTCCTTGCTCTCAAGAACTCTCTACAAAAAAATTCTCTCAAAACTTTTCTGTTGAACTTATTCAACATTTTTTTCTCTCTTATGTCGAACTTATTCAACAATCATTTAGCACAATTTGAGATCTCAAAGAGAAACCTTTGGCCCTTTTATATAGCATATCATATGTCTATACATTAAAATCCAACATAATATAGGAATATAAATCTAATTTATTCTTCAAAGATATGGTCAAATCCAACATTAAGCAGGAATAGGAATCCAATCTTATTCTTTAAAGATATGGTCAAAGGTTAAAGTCAATCTTCTTCAAAGATATGGTCAAATGTATTAGTCAATCTCCTTTAAAGATATGATATATTTTCTTTCATATCTCCACCTCGACAAGATTTTGCCACAAAATTAAGCCGACATACTTCTCCACCGCACAGCTTCACCAAATCAACCACTCGTCAATCCTACCCCGAACGGCTTTCAAGCAATTGGAAGGACTTGGATCAAGTCCAAGCAATATTGGAACTTGGCTCCAGGGACAACCTTAGTCAAAATATCAGCGGGTGTAGAAGCATAAAATATGCTGGAGAATTGTTCGCGTATTTTTACAGTCAAAATCTCCAACCTACATGAAGTCACTGTCCGGCGTAAAGTATGGCTTCAAAGCTGTCCGTCGTAAAGCATGGCTTCAAAGCTGTCCGCGTAAAGCAGAGCTTCAGGGCTATCTGGCGTAAAATATGGCTTCAGAGCTGCCCGCGTAAAGTTCAGAGCTGTCCGCGTAAGGCAGAGCTTCAGGGCTGTTTGGTGTAAAAGGTTGTTATATCTTCCTGCGTAAAGAACGGCTGTGATGATGATTTTGCACAGAGACCCAGAAATGAGCTTTTACGCTCAAGATAAGACAAAATTAGCTGCCACGTCAAAAGTTATTTCCTGCATAGAGCTCGAGGCATATCTCTGTATTTAATGCACGAGATGGAGGCACATCTCTGCATTTAATGCACGGGTTTTGTTCTATTCTTCAGATTTTGTCATGACTGGAGAGCTAAAACTGTGACTAATATGCTCACATCACCATTCTTGCATTTTACGCCAACCAGGCTATTTTCAACTATAGGAGTACGTCGTATGCTATCTCCTCAAAATACGCCAACTAGGTTTTTACGCCAGGCTATTTTCAACTATAGGAGTACGCCGTATGATATCCTCGAAATACGCTAACTCGGCTATATTTGCAAAGGTACATGATAAGGCTATTTAGTCCAGAATACGCTCAAGACCTCAGTCGTGAAGGATAAGTGGCTATTTTACGCTGGTCATCTATTATTATCAAGTTTTACGCAGGGGAAGTTACCTACGTGGCTTGCATGCCATGATCTTCGAGAAGCAGTTATACACGTTACCTTATAAAGGAATACGTGTCACACGCAGATTCAGAAGATTATTTGAACGTGGGTAGCAGTTGTCATAACCGCAGCGTAAAGGAAGTCTTCTTCTTCACAGTTTGGCTTTTACGCCAAGGAGACAACTATTTGGCTTTTACGCCAACCAGGCTTTTACGCCAACTTGGCTTTTACGCCAACTAGGCTTTTACGCCAACCAGGCTTTTACGCCTACAAGACAGTTATTTGGCTTTTACGCCAATCATCTTTACGCAGGGGCAATTACCTACGTGGCCTGCATGCCGTGATCTTCGAGAAGCAGTTATATGCATTACCTTATAAAGGGATACGTGTCATACGCATATTCAGAAGATAATTGGAACGTGGGTAGCAGTTATTATAACCGCCGCGTAAAAGATGCAACTTTCTTCACAGTTTGGCTTTTACGCCAACTAGGCAGTTATTTGACTGATCTCTATAAATAGAGACCCCTGGTCACAGGAAAAAGAGATCAGAAGAGGGGATCAGACAATCAGGAAAACGATCAGAGAGGGGGATCAGACAATCAGGGAGACGATCAGCAAGAGATCAGCAGAGAGGCAAGAGATCAGAAAGGAGGAGGGGGAGGAATCATATTCTATCATGTCCGTATGACCTCTGAATAGATATGTTTAACTAATTTGAAATTTCAAAACCTATCATGTCCATATTACCTCTGATAGTATTTTGTATTCAAATTGAGTTAAATCCTACCTGCAACTTTCCTTTGACTGGCTTTTGCCTTCAGTTCTGAGAGAGTTTGAAGCTTCTTCTACAGCACTTCTTCATCATCGTGTGGTCCAAGGGACAAAGTGATCGACCGCAGATCATACTCCTATAGCAATACTTCCCCAGAATTATTCTATTGTACTTAACATCCTCGTATAGGATTAATTGTACTATTTTTCTTGTTTGTAATCAAAAAGAAAGGTTTCGTATAAACCCGCTTCTTCATTTGTTTATCATCAAACAAAATGGCGACTCTGCTGGAGAATACTTTCTCCTCTGACGAGAAAGCAATTGCTTAACACGATGTTATATCCATCGGATCGACGAAGAAGACTTTGGTTGCCCAGTTCGACCAATCTGCCTATGAAGATATGCTTCATGCAGGGGGTAGTTCTCATTCCTCCTCTGTCCAGAACAACAGGAAGCTGCATAAAGTGTGGATGCCTAAGACGTCATCTACCCTTCCTGTAAGCTCTCACTCTCTGATCAACAAAGTTGTGACAACACAGCCAACGTGCCCCGTGCATAAAAATTTGTCTCATATTTGTAATGTGGCAGACAAGACTTCTGGCAATGCCTCAGTGCCAATCCAGAAGTTTCAAACGCGCCCCGCGCATAAAAATTTGTCTCTTGTTTGTAACGTGGCAGACAAGACTTCTGGCAATGCCTCAGTGCCAATCCAGAAGTTTCAAACACGTCCTGTGCGTAAAACTTTGTCTCCTGTCTGTGACATGATAGACAAAATTTTTGGCAATGCCTCAGTGCCAATCCAGAAATCTCAAATACGCCATGCGCGTAAACCTTCGTCTCCCGTCGGTGACGTGGTAGACACAATCTCTGGCAATGCCTCAGTGCCAATCCAGAAATTTCAAATATGCCCTGCGCGTAAACCTTCATCTCGTGTCTGTGATGTGGTAGACAAAACTTCTGGCAATGCCTCAGTGCCAATCCAGAAGTCTCAAACATGCCCTACGCGTAAACCTTCATCTACCGTCTGTGATGAGGCAGATGTACCCTTTGATCATATCAAAGGAACAGACAATGACAGGCTGAGGGGGAGTCATCCTCGAATAGTCAGAGCATCATCTAAAACTGAGTTTGAAGATGATGCAACTATAACCGTCTTTTCTGAGGACAGTACGACTCAAGAACCCAAGGTGGAAGGGCTCAGCGATCGCCAAGGACTCGATGCTCTTGAGGTAATAATGCACACCATAAGTTCCCCGATGCAAACTCTGGCAAACATGGTCCTGCTGACCTCAAGACCCGCAGTAACTCTGCAAGCCGTACTTAATTCTAAGTACGCCAGTGGTGTTAAGTCCACAAAAGTTTGCCATGTTCATATTACCTCTGAGCAAACCTTCCAGATTTGGCTATCGATTTTCATGTCCATATTACCTCTAATATCGGTTGTCATCTCAACTTAGCACCCGTACTTAATTCTAAGTGCGCCAGTGGTGTTAAGTCAATAAAAGTTTGTCATGTTCATATTACCTCTGAGCAAACCTTCTGGATTCGGCTATCAATTTTCATGTCCATATTACCTTTGATATCGGTTGTCATCTCAACTTAGCACCCGTACTTAATTCTAAGTACGCTAGTGGTGTTAAGTCCACAAAAGTTTGCCATGTTCATATTACCTCTAAGCAAACCTTCCGGATTCGGCTATCGATTATCATGTCCATATTACCTCTGATATCGGTTGTCATCTCAACTTAGCACCCGTACTTAATTATAAGTACGCCAGTGGTGTTAAGTCCACAAAAGTTTGTCATGTTCATATTACCTCTAAATAAACCTTCCAAGTTCGGCTATCGATTATCATGTCCATATTACCTCTGATATCGATTGTCATCTTAACTTAGCACCCGTACTTAACTCTAAGTACGCCAGTGGTGTTAAGTCCACTAAAGTTTGCCATGTTCATATTACCTCTGAGCAAACCATCCGGATTCGGCTATCGATTTTCATGTCCATATTACCTCTGATATCGGTTGTCATCTCAACTTAGCACCCGTACTTAATTCTAAGTACGCCAGTGGTGTTAAGTCCACAAAAGTTTGACATGTTCATATTACCTCTGAGCAAACCTTCCAGTTTCGGCTATTGATTATCATGTCCATATAACCTCTGATATCGGTTGTCATCTCAACTTAGCACCCGTACTTAATTCTAAGTACGCAAGTGGTATTAAGTTCACAAAAATTTTCCATGTTCATCTTACCTCTGAGTAAAGTTCGGCTTTTTTTTTAACTTTCTACTATCACGTTCGCATAACCCCTGATAGTGCTAGTCATTTCATCTTATTACTCGTACTTAAGGTACGACATGGGTAATAATTCCACAACCCAAGAGTTTGCCATGTTCATCTTACCTCTGAGCAAACTTCCCTATTTGAGTATCGATCACCTGTTCCTCCGACTTAACTACGTGTGGGGGTAGACATACCACCTAAACCAATATTGTTAAATGCTAGTCATGTTCATATTTACCTCTGAGCTATCATTCTAACATTCTCTTGGCCATTAGTTCACGTCCACATTACCTCTGAACTACTACCCTCACATCCTCCCCAGTAGCGCTAGCCATATACCTATTACCTCTGAGCTGTCGTCCCATAAATTTCCCCAACGGAGCATTCCTCAGGTCCACTTGCACACTCTCGCAGTGACCACTAAAACCAATCTCATTAGACGCTAGCCATGTTCACATTACCTCTGAGCTATCGTCCTACCAATCTCCCCAACAGATCAACCCTCGGGTCTATCTTCATTCTTGGATAGACCACACTCAGCAAACCACTCCCCGGTGAGTGTCCTAGATATTAGTTCACGTCCATATTACCTCTGAACTATTTTCTAATATTTCTCCCCGGCTGAGTTTGCCATGTCCAAGTGACCTCTGAGCAAACATTCCTGGTTTTGGCTATCGATCATCACGTTCATATTATCTCTGATATCGGTTGTCATATCCGCTTATCACCCGTCCTCACCAGGGTACACCAGCAATGTGAGTCCAGAAAAACTGCCACATCCATATTACCTCTGGCAGGGCTTCTCTTAAACTTATTACTTGCACTCTCGTGCACAAGAAGTAATAGGTCCACCCAAAAACCCCCCGGTGGGATGTCCTCAAGGGAAACGAATGGTTCAAGTCTGCATTACCTCAGAACTACTTCCATTTTCCCCAACAGAGAAAAAGTCAGTTCTTGTTCACATTTTCTTTGAACTACGTCTCGCCACTATCCCTACAGAATAATATCTTACCATGTCCACATTACCTCTGAGTAAGATATCCACAGAACTTTTCCATGTCCATATTACCTCTGAGTAAAGTTCTTCTCTTCGACTTTCTCCTATCACATTCATATTACCTCTGATAGGGTTTGTTTCAAATCTATTACTCACACCCCAAAGTGTGCAACAGGGTAATAGGTACACAAAAAATCCCTCAGTGGGATGTCCTCAGGACCGTACATAACCTCTTGGTATGGCCATTGATCAGCTCACGTCTATGTCATCTCTGAGCTATCGTCCCCACATACGCTAACCTGACGAACTTAGCAGAAAGAGGCGGACAGTGGATATGTGCCGATTTCATGCTTCTTATTCAAAGTATTCCGGACTTAGCCAAGTCCGAAAACTTTGAAGGGGGTCTTGTAGAAGCATGAAATATGCTGGAGAATTGTTCGCATATTTTTACAGTCAAAATCCCCAACCTACATGAAGTCACTGTCCGGCGTAAAGCATGGCTTCAAAGCTGTCCGCGTAAAGCAGAGCTTCAGGGCTATCTGGCGTAAAACATGGCTTCAGAGCTGCCCGCGTAAAGTTCAGAGTTGTCCGCGTAAAGCAGAGCTTCAGGGCTGTTTGGCGTAAAAGGTTGCTATATCTTCCTGCGTAAAGAACGGCTGTGATGATAATTTTGTACAGAGACCCAGAAATGAGCTTTTACGCTCAAGATATGACAAAATCAGCTGCCACGTCAAAAGCTATTTCCTGCACAGAGCTCGAGGCATATCTCTGCATTTGATGCACGGAATTTTGTTCTATTCTTCAGATTTTGTCATGACTGGGAGAGCTAAAACTGTGACTAATACGCTCACATCACCATCCTTGCATTTTACGCCAACCAGACTATTTTTAACTATAGGAGTACGCCGTAAGCTATCTCCTCGAAATATGCCAACTAGGCTTTTATGCCAGGCTATTTTCAACTATAGGAGTACGCCGTATGCTATATCCTCGAAATACGCCAACTCGGCTATATTTGCAAAGGTACGTGATAAGGCTATTTAGCCAAGAATACACTCAAGACCTCAGTCGTGAAGGATAACTGGCTATTTTACGCTGGTCATCTATTATCATCAAGTTTTACGCAGGGAAAGTTACCTACGTGGCTTGCATGCCATGATCTTCGAGAAGCAGTTATACGCATTACCTTATAAAGGGATACGTGTCACACGCAGATTCAGAAGATTATTTGAACGTGGGTAGCAATTGTCATAACCGCGGCGTAAAGGAAGTCTTCTTCTTCACAGTTTGGCTTTTACGCCAAGGAGACAGCTATTTGGCTTTTACGCCAACAAGACAGCTATTAGGCTTTTACGCCAATAAGACAGCTCTTTGGCTTTTACGCCAACCAGGCTTTTACGCCAACTTGGCTTTTACGCCAACTAGGCTTTTATGCCAACAAGGCTTTTACGCCTACAAGACAATTATTTGGCTTTTACGCCAACCATCTTTACGCAGGGGCAGTTACCTACGTGGCTTGTATGTCATGATCTTCGAGAAGCAGTTATACGCGTTACCTTATAAAGGGATACGTGTCATACGCATATTCAGAAGACAATTGGAACGTGGGTAGCAGTTATTATAACCGTCGCATAAAAGATGCAACTTTCTTGTAAACTCCCTCGACCAGATTTCAGCAACTAAAAATTATTTTTATCAATTTAGGAATTATTGCAATATTTTAATTTTTTTTTTGCTTACATATCCTATTTATTTGTGCACCTGTCCATCACCTAATTAATTAGAGCATTACACTGACTGTAATCCCCAAACAAAGTTCACATACCTCTCCTAGACATGTTAGTCTATTTTTTGAACTTTGTGCAACTCCCAGATACTTTGTTTTGAGCCTCGTTTTAGACGCACAAATATCGTTACAAACGTACGTATTTATTTTCTATTTAATTTCCTGATCTATACCCATCTTTGTTCCCATAAAGAATAGAGGTCCAATAGGCACCTATTTTGTCCAAACAAAAATACGTTATTATTCTACATTCAGTATACTACATTTAGTATATTGACACCGTAATAAAATTATGGCCCTACCTGCCTCTAATTAATTAGTAAACACCATGCGCAGTATTTATTAATTAATAAATACGGTGACCCGTATCACCCAGAAACCAGGCCCAGCCCCTGCCCAGGCTCACCCCCACCCCCTCAGGACCCTCCCACAACTTTTCCCTACAGTTCTGTGAATTTTAGCATTTTTAGGAATAGGGTATTTTTTTCAGATAAATTGCGTAATTGCGTAAATTCCCATTTTTAGGACCTATGTGCAATTTATAAATTTATAGGGGTTTTTCTGCAAATTTCAGTACGAGGTGTCACCCCCTATTGGCCGGTGAACCTACACTGTCCATTTGGACGTGGGTCCCACCATAAAATATCAGGAAAATATCTCAAAGATATTTTAATTATAAAAACCCTAAAATACCCCTACCCTTCCACCTAATTACTAAAATGCCATCAAACCCTAAACCTATATAAACCGACCCCCCCCCATTCCCGAACTCCCCACACCATTCCCTCCCATCTCCGGACACCCTCCGCCCACCAGACCGCCACCAACCGCCTCGCCCCTCCCCCCAGCTACTCCCCGGCCAACGCCCACCCTCTCCGGCCGCCGCCTCCGTCGCCTAGAGCCTCCACAGCAACCAACACCCCCCCCCAACACCAGCACGCCACCACCACTCCCGACCGTCCCTCACCGCCACCCCGGCCATCGTGAACCACCGCCACCACCCCCAAACGCCTCGCCCCGACCTCCTCTACCGAACTGACCCACCACCACCACCCCACGATAACCACCCCGGCCGCCATCACCCCCGCAGCGCCTCCACCCTCACCCACACCAGCACCTCCTCCCCCATCCCGACCGCCTCCAACCACCACCACCGCCACCCCTGACCTCCGCCACCACCACCAGACTCTTCGCCACCCTCCCCTCCGCCGAACCCCCACCCTGCACCGCCGCCCGCGACGCTGCAACTGCTGCAAGCCGTCACTGCTGCTGTGGTTGCTAACAGCAACCACTGCTGTGACCGTCCCTCCGGCCAGCCGCCGTCTCCTCTGCCGCCGTCCTCCCGCCGGCGACTAGCCGTGGGCCCCCCTGACGTGTCAGGTATATACCCCCCCCCCTAAATACGTGTAAATACATATATTTTCATATATGTATGTATATATGTATGTATATATATATGTATATATATATATATTTATATATATTAATATATATTAATATATATATTAGTATATATATATTTAATTATTATTATACTTACTGTATACAGTATATATTATTATTATATATTTAATATGTATTTAAATATGTATATTTATGTATATATATATATATATATATATATATATATATCTATGTATATTTATACATATATATTTATATATAACGTATTATGTATATATTTATATATTTATATATATATTATGTATTATATAATTATTATTATATTTACAGTAAATATATATATAGTATAAATATAATTATTATATGTATATGTATTTATGCATTTTTATTATTTATATGCATTTATTTCATTTATATATATATATATATATATATATATATATATATATATATATATATATATATATATATATATATATATATATATATATATATATATATATATATATATATGTATATAGTTAAATATATAATTATATATACTATATTACTATATATTATTATTATTATTATATTATAGTATATAATATATATATTATACCATATACTAATATACTATGTATATAAATATATATGTATTATTATATAAATATATTGTATATTTATATATCTATATATCTATATATGTATATATGTATATATATGTATATAAGTATGTATTATATAAATTATATATATACAGAATTTATTATATATATATAAAATATATATGTAATTATTATATATACATACTATATATTTTATTATATGTATATATATGCATTTTACTTTTATTTATATATATATGTATATATATAGTTATATATATATATTGTATTACAAATATGTATATATATATATTATTTATATATAAATATATTATATTTATATATATAATCATATTATATATTTATATTAAATATATATATATATGTATTAGCATATATATATATAGTATATATGTATGTATATATATATATATATATTGTATATTTTATAAGTATATTTAAAATATATACTTTGCCTTATTACAAATATGTATATATATATTATTTATATATATAAATATATTATATTTATATATATAATCAGATTATATATTTATATTAAATATATATGTATGTATATGTATATATATATATATATATATATATATATATATATATATATATATATATATATATATATATATATATATATATATATATATATATTGTATATTTTATAAGTATATTTATAAAATATATACTTTGCCTTATTACAAATATGTATATATATATTATTTATATAGTATATAAAATATATATATATAGCATATATATTTTATTTCTTCTTGCATTGTATATATGTATATAAATATATATGTACTTATATTTATTTATCTCTATATGTATTTATGTATACTTATATATATATATGATATGTAATATTATTATATATTATTATGCTCTAATATTATATATGTATTAAATACATATATATTATTATGTATTTATTTACATAAGTATAAATGCTATATATAGTATATATTATATTATATATATGGCTTTACATATATCTATATTTAAGTATAAAAATATACTATGGTATTTAATTTACGCTTTATTTTAATAATATTTACGGACCATGTATGTCCTGAACAGAGTACACCTACAACGCAGTCAGTGACCCCAGGTCACAGGACCCCTCAGACTTGACTGTAAGTACAGGTCTTTGGCACGCCCAGCTCAGAGGAGTAGGCAAGTATACCTTGCCAAGTTTTTACTGTTTAAATTATTAACTGTTGAATGTTATTGTTAGTAAATTACATATAACAGTATGTATCTGAGACTGCCTTGGGTACCGTTAACAAGTACGTTGACAAGTAGTATAACTAACTTAGTCCTTAGCAGACTTACCTGACAACTGCGAGGGTATCCTAATATCCTCCTAGACCTTAACACCTGTACACGCAACAAGGTTGTACTTCATTTTGGGATACAAGTTTACGTATTTGATTAGCTACCAGTACGTGCGACGTGCATCACGGCTTAGCACAAAATCAGGTAAGTTACGACTTGGCATATAGCTACATTGGGCGGGAAGAACAACTAATAGGCGTATGGGACACCCACCTCTTTATACAGATACCGCACTCGACGGAGTGATACGGACGTTATATATATTCATGTGGCCATGCTCCTCAGAGATGGTGTATTGCATAGTGCCCTCGAATGGGGGCATATGTGGCATATACTAGCATGTCACTACGGATTGGTGAATTACGTCAGCATATGTCTAGCCCACACTTTCCCATACGTACTAAGTTATCTCACATTTGAATTCACTTAGATGGCTAGCACACCCCCTGTTTATTTATTCAGTATTTATATACATGGCATGTGTTTTATGTATCTTGTTAGGTCCCACTGAGGACCTGGTTCCCTTTCAGATTTAGATGAGATATTCCACCCCACATTGTATGGACCTGGACAGGAGATCAGATATGCCACTGAGGAGGAGTTTGAAGAGCTGCCATCAGAATCTGCCTGATCCTAGTAGCTTGTTCACCTGGAGCTGCTTACTTATATAGACGATACTCTAGTCTATCGTATTTTTGCACTTATTATTTTGTAGTGGGTTTTTTCCCACAAGGCATTATCTGATTTTGTACTATGACATTTTCAGACTTAGCATTATATATATTCAACACTTATTCCCATATTCATTGATATTTTGTGGATGAGATTAGACTTTACCTGTATTTGACTTGTAGTATTTTAGGACAGCGTAGCACGTTCCTTTGGGTCCATTAAATTGGGTAATCCCTTAGTGACGTGTCAGTTGGCCAATGCCACGTGGCCTGGTTCCACAAACTTTTGGGACTGGGGCGTGACATTTCTTTACAGTTTGGCTTCTACGCCAACTGGGCAGTTATTTGACTAATCTCTATAAATAGAGATCCCTGGTCACAGAGAAAAGAGATCAGAAGAGGGGATCAGACAATCAGGGAGACGATCAGAGAGGGGGATCAGACAATTAGGGAGACGATCAGCAAGAGATCAGGAGAGAGGCAAGAGATCAGAAAGGAGGAGGGGGAGGAATCATATTCTATCATGTCCGTATGACCTCTAAATAGATATGTTTAACTAATTTAAAATTTCAAAACCTATCATGTCCATAGTACCTCTGATAGTGTTTTGCATTCAAATTGAGCTGAATCCTACCTGCAACTTTCCTTTGACTGGCTTTTGCCTTCAGTTCTGAGAGAGTTTGAAGCTTCTTCTACAGTACTTCTCCATCATCGTGTGGTCCAAGGGACAAAGTGATCGACCGCAGATCATACTCCTATAGCAATACTTTCCCAGAATCATTCTATTATACTTAACATCGCCGTATAGGATTAATTGTACTCTTTTTCTTGTTTGTAAGCAAAAAGAAAGGTTTCGTATAAACCCTCTTCTTCATTTGTTTATCATCAAACAGCGGGGTTGTCCTTGGTATGCACCTTTTCGAGTGCAATGTCTTCGTCTTCGATGATATCCCATGTGAAGTGGTAGCGGACATCAATATGCTCGGTCCTTGCATGATGGACTTGATTCTTTGCCAAGTGAATAGCACTCATGCTGTTATAATTGCTCTCAACACTTCTCTCCTTGCTCTCAAGAACTCTCTACAAAAAAACTCTCTCAAAACTTTTGTGTTCAACTTATTCAACATTTTTTGCTCTCTTATGTCGAACTTATTCAACAATCATTTAGCACAATTTGAGATGTCTCAAGGAGAAATCTTTGGACCCATTATATAGCATACCATATGTCTATACATAGAAATTCAACATAATGTAGGAATAGAAATCCAATCTTATTCTTCAAAAATACGGTCAAATCAACATTATCTAGGAATAGGAATCCAATCATATTCTTTAAAGATACGGTCAAATCCAACATTATCTAGGAATAGGAATCAAATCTTATTCTTTAAAGATATGGTCAAAGGTCAAAGTCAATCTTCTTCAAAGATATGGTCAAATGGTCAAAGCCAATCTTCTTCAAATATATGGTCAAATATATTAGTCAATCTCCTTCAAAGATATGACAAATATATTTTCCTTCAAGTTCATAAGCCACCAAATGATGAGGAGTCAAGATCATATTTTGGCAAACAATGTAGAATTTAATTTGCAAAATCGAGTGCAGTACTAGGTAATTATGGTTCATATGTAGAGTCATCATTAGAAATTTAAGATTGAAACAAGTCGACTAGAATCCAGCATGAACTTGCGTTCCTGTAAAATGAGAGTAAGAAAGAACTGTGTCAAATTACAAGAAAGAAGAAACCCAAGTCTACTGCAAATATCTTACTAATGTAGTGAACTCGGTGAGCTTTAACTCTAAAACATAATTCTCAAAAGGTTATTATATATCTTGCTCCAGTATCATCATACTCCTCAAAATTCAAGCAGAATACGTCATTTACGTTTTTTAAGATGTACTCAACTAGAATTTGTTTTAGGATATCTTAGATTATATGTGCCCAACATTTCCATTCTACCATAAATTCAAACATGTCTCTGATTCCATCAAATAAACCTGTTATTTATAGATTATTAGTAGTAGAGTAGTAACCAACTATAAATTAGAATTCTATGCTTTATTCCTACTCCCAACTTTCCATCAACCGCCCCTCTTTGTTCATAATCTCCAGCACCAAAACAATAGGCTCTAAAAAAAATTTATCTAATCTAATTGTCCACATAACCTCAAGTTAACGGTAGCAGAAAAGCTAGGAAATCAATGTCATCTCATCTTTTTTGCTTGATATTTAATCTTTTCCATCCAGTTAGGCCTTCCATCTTTTCATCCTCAAATATGAATTATTCTGCAATGTAAGAAAAATTATACCAAAATGAGAATATGTTAGAAGAAAAACCGTAAACTCTAGTCATGAAGATTGATAAAAGTTACAACAACAACATGCAATTAACAAAATCATGAACGAACCGACTTATTAAGGTAAAATGGGAAGATTCTTTAGATTTTTATTTCCACTCTGACCGACCAATATCAGGTTGCAATGCATTGATCTGAGAGGTAACGCATATGTCCCATGTCCCTAGGGCTGCAAATGAGCCAAGCCGATCGCAAGCTGCTCGAAGCTCGGCTCGATAAAAGCTCATTTGAGCTCGGTTCGTTTAGTAAACAAGCCAAGCTCAAGCTTCATTTTCGAGCTCGTTTAATAAACGAGCCAAGCTCAAGCTTAAAAGTACTCGGCTCGTTTGAGCTTGCGAGCTGGTTCGTTTAGAAGCTTGCAAGCTGACTCGTAAGCTGGCTCGTTTAGAAGCTCGTTTAGGAACTCGTTGCTGGCAATCTACAAATTTATTTGTTATTTAAATTTTAATTTGTTCTTTGTTGAATTCTAATTTTATGCATGTTTGTATAACAATATGGTTGTGTGCATTATATATAATTATATGTCCTTAATAATTGATATTAAGGAACTTTTTAAATTAATTTTTTATAAATAAATTGTTAATATTATAGGTACTTGAATTCAAGACTAACCAGCTTGAAATCAAGTTCGTTAAGCTCAAAATCAAGCTTAATGAGCTTGAAATAAAGCTGAACAAGTTTGAAATCAAGCTTAACGAGCTTGAGTTTGAGCTTATCAAGCTTGTTTATCAAGCTTGAATCAAGCTTGCTTGTCAAACCAAGCTCGAGCACAAACCAAGCCAAGCTCAAGCTTAATATAAACGAGCTCGAGCCAAGCTCAAGCTCTAAAATAAAAAAATTATCAAGCTCGAGCTCGAGCTCGAGCTCGGTTAATTCTACTCAAGCCAAGCTCAAGCTTATGAAAGCTTGGCTTGGCTTGGCTCGTTTGCACCCCTACATGATGTCCCCCTTATCACTTCGTCGTAAGAGGGAGAAGAAGCTTTCCTTGATTCTCTCGGAACTACTTCTTTCATTCTAGCATTTTTGTCCCTTGCCTCAAAGTCTTAGTCCAAAGCGTTGGATCCAGAACTTATCTTGTCCCTCTATCGTACCCAAGTTTCTAAACTCAAGTTTGAGCCACCCCCAGAGGGAAAAACACATTGAGTCAAAAAGACAAGCTGACGTAAATGAAGTAAGCCTGACTAGCCCCGAGAAGGGGTTGAACTTGGTGCAAAAGAAGGGGTTGACATCATTCTAATATTCTATAACCTAAGTGATCAACTGCAAAGAATTGTTTTCTTCCGACAACATAAGATGAAATGAGAGTTTCTTTGAGTTACTACCAGGGAAGAACAATGGCAAATGAGAGTTTCTTCATTGATGAAATTGTTAGATTGGTGTCTCCTATAAGTTAAATGTTCTCAGGTTCACCAGTTTGGTGGTGGTGTAAGATGATGGGTTTGAAACCAAAATCACACACAAACATCCAAATTTTATGTGGAAAATTCAAAGACCATCTTCGATATAATTAACGGTACCCCATAATACTTTTATATGCCCGAAAAGTTTAAGTCCAAATAAATCCAAGTGGAACTCAATGTTGTCTGCTTTGCTAATTGCCATACCATTTAAATCTTGTAAAGGGTTTTGGCTTAATGATTCTGGGATATATCTATGATATTTTATGGTCTTAACTCCAAGGAAATTCTTTGTCCTTACCTCCAAATATTTTGAATTTTATCATATAATTTTACTTAGTAAACTTTTCTTCTATGTACTTAGCTATTTTATCTTATATTAATGAAATTTGGTTTGAATATGCTTGATTCCCATCTTTTCTCTATAAAAAAGAAGTTATCCCCATAACCCAATAGACCAAAAGAACAAGTTCAAAGAAAAATCTCACAATTGTTCTCATTTCCTAATGAATACAATAGCAGTAATGTAGTAAAAGGAGCCGTAACGTTGCAACCATGTTGTAGATGATTTACTCTCTTTCTCTCTATTTTGTTCTTCTTAAGAGCGTTGAGAGAAACCTTGTGCTACAAGACGTATTTTATATCGTACTATTTCATTCATCTCATTATATTTTCTTACGAAGACCCACTTGTATCTAATAGGTTTTACATTGGGTGGTGTTGGAACTACAGGCCCGAACACTTTGCTCTTCGCTAAGGAATCTAACTCGAGCCGGATTGCTTCTTTCTATTTTGTCCAATCAGTTCTACGTTAACACTCTTCAACAGAACACGGTTCACTATCTTTGTACTTCATTATTTCAGTAGTCACTGAAAATGAAAAAATATTATCGATGATTATCTCATTTATGTTCCACAACTCGTCTAAGCATGCATACTAGACGAAGATTTCCTGATTCATAGATATGGAATTTTGTATAATCATCTCTTCCAATACGCATCCATAATCCAAAGTAATCCCATTACTTGGATAGTTTGAGATACCGACAGGATTCGGGGGTGTCAAGCTCTTCCTCTTTCCGTGGAGGAAATCATTTGAATCGAGTGGTCTGTCATGCTTCAGGCCAAGGGCATATGATTAGATAACCACTAGTGTACTATGTCACACTTCTAGTGCGGCATGATGTCCTTCAGGGACATCACCGCGCCGTCCTTCAGGGACGATGTTTGCTTCAGAGAAAGTTATGTGTCTTCGTGGGACGTCTATCCTTTCAGGCACATTTGCAGAAAGTATATGTGATCTCGTTGCTATATCAGAGAATGCATCTGGCATATGTTTTGTTACCATCTGAAGATCTAGGATCATTCGTACTTTATTATCATTCTCAGTGATACGGGGATTGAGATAAGACAGAGTGGACGCAGTGCCATCAATTCGCTTCGTTCTTTAGGAACGTTCACGTTCTTATTTTCCCCTAACAGCTGGAAGAATGTCTCATCAAAGTAATAATATTTAAATATTATGGTAAAGAGATCGTCCGTCAAGGAGCCTAGATAAGTTAATAATTGATGGTGAATCATAACTAACATAGATTCTCATTTTTCTTTGATGGCCCATTTTGGACGTCGTGGCGGCGCAACTAACATATAGGTTGCTACCCAAAAAAAGACTAAATACGAAATGCCATGTTCGTACCCAGTAACCAACTGTAACATTGAATTGGATTGGGTCGCAATGGACCTCAAATAAACCAACATATTACATGCAATATTGCGTAGCCCCACACAGAAGCAGAAAATTTGGTGCGCATCATCAAAGTCCTTGTGATCGATTGGATACGGTTAATAAATTCTTCTACGAGACCATTTTGGGTGTGAACATGGGGGATCGAATGTTCAACTTTCATCACAAGGGACATACAATAGTCATCAAACGGCTTTGACATGAATTCTCTAACATTATCAAGTATTATGGACTTTATCTGATAATATGAGTGGTGATCCCTAAGCTTAATTAGTTGTGCCATGACTTTTGCAAATGCAGCATTTCATGTGGATAACAGGCATACGTGTGACTAGTGAGTCGATGAATCAATCAATACCATAAAATATTTAAATAGTTTGCATGGTGGTTGGATTGGTCCTATCTGCTGTAGAAATAAAGGAGGGTCAATATATATTTTTGTAGGAGACGGTCTCGCATTCAATTTTCCTATAGTATATGTTTGGCAAAGCGTATTGGAATGCGTGAGTTCTGTATTGCTGGTAAGGTAATGGGCGTGTGTAAATAAAGGGATACGGCCATCAAGTCTCGACAACCATCCAATTGCAGTTCCATTGCACATTCATCTTCCTCCGTGTGACCCAGATGGTCATGCCAAAGCATAAACGTGCTCATTTTAACCGAAGAAGGGACGGTCACGTTATGAGCCTCTATCATTCGAATGGTAGTAGAGTACAACCCATTTGGGGGGCATGCTATCTTTTCCAAGACACGCTTCTAACCGTATGCATTGAAAGTTATGCAAATATACTCCACTCTATTTTCTTCAGTGGTCTCAGCATGGTAATTATTTTGTTTGGTATCATTAAAACTCAGTAGTTTTCTTCCAAAATGGAAAGAATATAAGCTCTCCTCAATGGTAAATTCAATACCATTGGACAACATAAAATGGGCTATTTTGTGCCCCTCTATCAGGTTTGATGAACCTTATAGGATTGTAAGAGTGTTTTGCTTAAGAACGAAGTTAGAAAAAAATTCTCTCATAAAGAATAGTGTGTGTAGTTGCATTGTCTACCAGACATCTAATTTCTCAACATGTCATACCTGAGCAAAGTTTAATTGAACTTCGATCACATGTATGCATTAAATATATAATTTAATTAATTAATCCCGACAAAAATATTATTATTATTAAAAAAATAATCAAAATTGAAAGTACAAATCATCACTTATTAATCCTAAGACATGAGACACATGACATTATCAATGTATATTTATTATTACATCTTCTAGTGGAAATCTCCAACGACAAACATAGTATCCAATGGATCATCTATGTCGACCATATTGCTCTATCTCTTCTGCAGTCGTGAATGCTACTCTTTTACTACATGAGTAGATGCACGACAGGTGCAAGACCAATGGTCTGTCCCGCCACAACGATAGCACATGTTGGAGGTATCAGAAGTAGAAGCATGATCATTCTTCTTCTTTCTCTTGAAGTTGAAGTTGTCAAACTTAGGAGCTAAACAGGCGTTCTTATTGCCTTGGTGCCCCCTTTGGTGGTCCTGATTTCTCTCCATTTATTCGTGGTTGGGTTTCCACGTCCTACCGCGACGTCCGGCTTACCCTGCTTTGGCTTCAAGCAACGAGATGGCATTTGCACTAGTGAAGCAGGCCTAATGGTTCTTCATCATGAGTTCATTATTCTTTTCAGCGAACAATATGAGAGAAATTAGCTCCAATAATTTGGTAAACTTTTGCTCTTTATATTGATGCATGAGCACTATGTTAGAGGTATGGAAGGTTGAGAATGTCTTCTACAAGAGATCCTCCTTAGTCAAGTCTTCCTTGCAGAATTTCAGAAGAGATCGAATATGACAAACTTCAGAGTTATACTCATTCACGGTTTAAAATCTTGAAAGCGAATGTTTTGTCAATCGTTCCTTGCTTCTGGCAAGTAGATGAGGCGTTGATGGTCAAAACAATTTTCGAGCCACACAGAGAGCCCTTGGATCCTCTTCAGCAAGGTATTCCATTTGCAATGCATCTGGCATATGCTTGCAAATGAATATGATGGTGGTTGTTTTGGAAGCTTCATCCGCTTTATTGTTGAGATCAATGATCTCTCTCAGCTTCGTTATAGTAAGATGGAGTTGATATCTTGTACACACTTTAGATAGTTTCTTCCGTAAAGTTCCAATGAGGTGAACTCGAGCTTGTTTAGGCTCGACATTACATTGGAGGAAAAACAAGATCTTAGAACTTCGAGTTCTAAAAAATGGATTAATTATGTGAAATATCTAGTTCACAATATGTGATGATTTGTTATGGTTCAGTATGAACTTCGGATTCACTTATGAACTTTAGTTTCAAGCTGAACTTTGGGTTCACTTATTATATGCAGGTGCAATATGAACTTCATGTTCATTTATGAACTATATGATTGGAGTGAACTTCGTGTTCAGAGAGGGGGGGTGCGAAGCCCCCAACCGGAAATAAAGTTTAGAATGATGGTTTGCTGCGGGCAAACAATTTTGTTCTGAAGTTCTGCGACATAAACTTTGAAATTTTAGGTTTTCGCAAGTTGTGTATTGCAGCCCAGTTCAACGAAACCGACTCCATTTCTGCAAAGCTTTTTTTATGCATGAACTAGTTCTTTGGGATTATTTTTGCAGAAAAAAAAAATCTGTGAGACTAGTATTTCGGTAGTAGTTTTTGCTATAAAGAGTTTTTCGAGATTAGTTCTTCCGGACTAGTTTCCTGCATAAAAATAGATTTCATGAGCTAAAACAGGTTTCCTACGCTGACACAGCTTTCCTGCGCAAAAACAGCTTTATGAACAAAAGTAAATTTCTGTACCCAAAAAAAATCATATTTTTGTGTGAAAAACATAGTTTTGCACGAAAACATTTTTATGTGCGAAAAAATAAAATTGTGCTAGAAACATATTTCTGCGAGAAAAAACAAATTTTATGCACAAGAAAAAGATTTCTGTGCAAAAAATATTTCTGCAAAATAATATTTTTTTGTGAGAAAATGTTTCATCGAAAAAAATTTATCGAACACGAAAACATTTACCAATAAAAAAATATTTTGTCATTACGACAGATTGTGATCCCGAAGGATCTGATCATATCGCCATGGATGTTCCTTTTTTCATCTATTAATCAAAAAACACAAAAAAACAATTTAAATCATACCTGCTATTTCCTTTTGAGTGTGGTAACTGATAACATGTTGTAATATAAACTACTAATAGCATAGAGTTCTTCAGGAAAGACGAAGAGAGGGAGAAATGAGAACATATATTCCGTACATGAAAAAGAGGAACTATGAATATATACAACAGCCTGAGTTTGTTACAAGAGTATATCACTAGAAGAAATTGTTATCAAAATCACCTAGGTAGTTATAACAAACTACAATAGTTATAACTACAAGAGGCACAAAGGTTTGTTCTCTCTATTCGGTTCCGGCAAACTGAAAAAAACAAATTTAGAACCTATGAACCAAGTTACAGTCTTCTTGCCTCAACTTTTGGAGATAGTACGTGACCTGATTTGTTAGTTACTTTCTCAAGAACTAGTACGTGACCTGCTTTGTTAGTTACTTTCTCAAGAACTGACCAATTTACGAGTGTAACAATTTATAGGAAGACGCAAGAACCAAGTTCGCTAAATTTACCATCACATCCAATACACAAAGGGGCAATTGCAATGTTACCTGACCAATCATCATTTCCAAATCTCTCTTAGAAGTACACATCTGCTCGTTGAACTTCGATCAAACCAATGAAAACTAATGGTCTGTTCTTTCCAGACACAGCTACAGCCGTCCTCTACGAAAACAAAAAAAACAAAACAGAAACATACAGTTTGCTTTTGCAAGCATGCCTTTTTGTTCTGCTGTGACAATTCTAGTGCTTATGGCCTCGAGGCAAAAGTCCATCTCCCTTTAATACAGCCAATTCACAATGCTTCAGGCAATTATGCAGTACCAGAGAACGTACGTCCAGTCATTTTCTCCGACTCATAAAGGATATGATTGATAAGGCCCCTCGCAGCACTGTAGAGCAGTCATTAGTAAGACCCAGAAAGACAGGCAAGTAAAGATTAACAATTGTACCGGCAACTTACTCATCCTTCAATTTCTGTATTTTCTCAGGATCAGTTTCATTCTTGTGTTTTTTGAATTGCTCTCTAACCATGTTTACAACAAGCTCCGTATTGTGTTTCTGTCAGCACCAACAAAACTTAGAATCACCTTATTCATACATGGAAGCATAATTTTTCTAGCAAGTGTGTTATATGGATTGTCACTTTAGATCTAAACATATAATAGGTGATTAAATTGCAACCAGATTATCATTACAAGCTAATTATAAGCAAGCTTTAGTCTGCACTCACTACAACCCTTGACCACCCACCTCCCACCATGGCTAACAATCCAAACCCTAAAAAAAAGCAATATTTAAGATGGGTTGAACCGTCGAAGGGTGGATAAAGGGTTGCAATATCCATACCAGCCAAAAGAGTGATTATGTTTTTCAACAATTACGACAGCTATTTTAACTTCCCCCAAAACATTCTTAATCGTGACAACAAAGATCCTACTGTCGCAGATCTAAAATTCTCAGCTAATGTCCTAAATAGAAACACCTTTACCGGGAAGAATCATTGACGAGGATGTCCATAAAACTAGAGCAAGATGAAAGTGAAGTGAATTGGAGTTCTTGTGACCTATATAACATCAACTTGTATAAGTTATGGAAATAGCTATAAGACCAGCCGTGTTGTATGTGTCCGCACTCATGGAGCAACAAGTCCATATAACGCGTGTGCATGAAATCAGAATGTTGTATGGATGAGCTGCAATATGAGAAAGTGTAAGAAACAAGTGCCTTATACAAAGTAGTGGTAGCATAGGATACCCATGAGTTCAAAATCCAAAGTTTGTTTGACCATAAAGCGTTGTGGTCACTGATTTGATCAGAGTATGTTACACATCCCAGATAGTTAACCATAAAGTGCTTCCCAAAAGAGGTGCCCAAAAGAACAAGACCATAGCTTCCTTTTTGGCGTGCCAACTCATTTGGGATTCATGCCTTTGGAAACCATTTAAGATAGATAGCATTTCCGTCTGGTAAAACATCAGTCACCCTAACACTATACCAATGCAAGGCTGCACTACAACTTCCCATATTTACTGTAAACATGAGAAAGAGGAATAGGGTTAAGAATAACATGTTTTTTTTTCGAATGGATTAAGGGGAGAACTAATAGAACCTCCTAATAAATATAATTATATTTCCTTCCACAGAAAAACATAGGCTATGATTGTTTTTTGTTCCACTTGTTGAAATGAAGGAATAGCCTAAATCAAACCTTTAGATACAAAGAATGGATAAGGAATATCATATATAAAGGGCGAGTCAGGATAACCAGATAACTAACTCCAATGTAGGATGCTGTATCAGTTGTATCACTTGTATGTTTGTGATACTCACTTAGGCTTATAAAAGAACTTAAGCTGGTTTTGGTTGAACATTTGGACTTGAGATGTTAGCTAACAAATTTTATTATCTTGGGATGGCTTATAATCTGAAGTCACCTAAAGGGAGAATTAGAGTTACAAAAAACAATAAATTAATTCAGTAAAGAATAGTAACAGCAAATACTAATCAATCCCAACATTCATTCTCAATTCAACATTACAAACTCTAATCACAATCTGAATGAACTTGGTATCCATCTAACGTTTTAAGAACTTTAAATGAAATTTTTAATCTCAAATAAGAAATGTTCTTCTAAAGTACAAACCCAGTAAGATACAGTTACTTAAAACTGCCCCACCACCACCCCCCCCCCCCCCACCCACCCACCCCACCCCCACCCCCCAAAATTGTACGAGGGACTGATTGCAAGGATATCTATATAATAATCAATTTGTCCATGAATAACCATTTCTATGGCAATATGAAGCTTAATGACATTGTTCTCTCCACTGCTCACTTTAAGATGATTCCTCACTAGTATTAGTATTATGATTTAGTTTCCCGTATCTACTATCTGTTTTGTTTGGCACTTGATAGTTACATAAGCATTGTAATTTTAGGTAAAAATTTGGGTAACTCTTCATTTAGATAGCATTCCATGGGTAACGTACAACTTCAACAGGCCTTTTGGATTTAGAAACCTTATGATATTTGGACAATCAGATAGCTGCTTAGCTGATAATGCTTTCTTTGCATCGTTGAGTCTGATTTTGTGTGGATATTGACCATTGTGGTTCTTGAAATAGCATGGAAATTAAATACCAAATGGATTATTAGTATCTTCAATAATCACTACAACTTGTTACTTCTATATTACTACAGATTTAGCGTTTTGTATATTATCGTCAACCTATGATCGCCATGGTCACCTATTGCAATCCCATCTATGTTGGTTAGTTGGCATGTACAGGAATCCTTAAATTTGAATATCCAAAAGTTGTGTAGAATATTATAAATAGCATGTTTAAAATTGTCTAATAAAGTTGCCAGAGAACAAAAGACAAGATAATCACAACTTTTCTAAGGAAAACGATGCATTGAAATTCAAACATGATACCAAAAAATAAAAAACTACTACACTACTAAATGAAGGAGACACTATATAATACATGCATACTATCTACTATATGTATGTGTGCATATTAGAAATATTTTGCAACAGTTAGGACTCGAACCCATTTACTACCATGAGAACATGTGATACTTTACTATCTGCCCAGACATGATTTTACAAATTCCAGGAAACAACTCGTCGTTCTAGGTTTTCTAGATTTTCCATCTACCGATAAAAAAAATCCCAAGACTTCGCCTCTATTGTCCAGTTCGAGTCATTTATGTCTGAAAAAACTGTGACATGCGCATGACCCACACAGATGACCACAATACCCCTAGGTTGATAAAAAAAAGTAAAAAGTTTTTCCTAGCTACTCACCTCCACCCGGTGCCATTCCCACCTTGTCAACTCCTTCCCTCCTCTTCTTTCCCACTTCCTCGATATTATTCTTTCGTCTTTCTTCTTCTTTCCCTCTTCACCTAACCCATCCTCTCCACCTCAACACATTGTCGGCGGCAACAAGCAAATGAGACAGCTGCTTGGTATCGCACGTAGTGGGTTGGGCATGAAAGAATAGGTAAGATAAAGAGGAAAAGAAAGTGAAGGAAAATCAAAGAAGAAGATGAGAGGAGGGAAGGAGGAAGAGAAAGAGGTAAATAGACGAGCTGCCATATGAGGGAGAGATGAGGATGGAAAATAGTTTTTCTTCTAATTTTTTAAAATTATATAATTTTACGTAATTTTCAGAAAATTACGTAACTTAGGGGGTACTTGGTGGTGGTCATGTGCTGGTTATGTGCTTATATATATATATATATATATTTCCACCGCCCCCGAGGTTCGATTCCTTGACCGAGAGCCTAAGCCATGACGGTTATGCCGCTCCCCGCTGACCACTTGGGACATGCTTGTTTGGTTTTTGTGTGTATGTGTGTGTTTTTGAAGAAAATTACAAAAAACATATTCACAAATCATACGTAGATTGTATCCATTAAGATGATACATTCTTTTTCCCTATGTGTCTCACATATTAACATGAGGAATGAACTTCAAGATCATTTGTTGGGAACGCCTCACCGTCCGGACGGGAGTTGATCCATAACGTATGATATTAGACTCCGTCCATACCACTTGAAGGGAAAATCTTTTCTCAAGTCCAGGACCAATTCCATTATCTATACCTCATCCTCCCACTTTTTATTCGATGTGGGACTAAATTTTTTATACAACTCCCTTTACATCGTCACCAAACTTGAGTGTATAACCGGATGCAGGATACAACCAAACAAGTTCCACTTTAGATTATATCCAGATGAGCTTAGGAGATCCAACATATTATCATCTCGAACCATTCGAACAGAGATCAACTTGGGAGGAGTCATGTTGATTCTGATTATACATATTATGCACGTGTCAACACAATGTCTTAAAGCAAAGCCTCAAAGCATTGAATTGGACTCTGATATCAGTTTGTAGAGAACGCAATTTGTGTAGTGCCCCGCTCCGTGTTGGCACTATGTAACAAGAGATATAAAAAAAAAAAACCTTCACAAAGAGCTCCTTGTTAAAACATAAGACGATTGATCTCGGTGAGTGGGCAAAACTTCATTCTTTGATTCTTTCCGCCTAATAAAAAATCTGATTTTATAATTGCTTGTTGCTAAGAAAATTATTGTTCACAAGAAGAATGATAGAATTTGTTACTATATGCTTGCCAAATGATAGAACCCCTGTCATGCTAGGTTAAGAAAAAAAATGTTACATGCTAAGTTGCACTGTCACTGCCATTCACGAACTACTGCCATGCTAATAAGCAAGGTAGAAGATTTCTTGAACATGTACCCTCATTGTAGGCAAATCAAGAGTAGAATTACATGCTTAGTTAAAAGAGAGAGAGAAGAATTGTTACCATGCTTGCTTAAATAGAGGTTGTTTGCATGTTTCATTTATCGTACTACAACGATAGAACTGTATGATATGCTTGTACTGAAACAAAGAGATGATACGGCTTGTCTGTACAGAAAATAGAGGAGACTAATAGTGCGCCCTGAGGTACAGTCCTTGTGATCTAGTGGGGTGTGGCTATTAGATAGAGGAGACTAATAGTGCGCCCTGAGGTATGGTCTTATGATCTAGTGAGATGTGGCTATTAGATAGAGGAGACTAAGGCTATAGATAAAAGGAGTCTAATAGTGCGCCCTGAGGAACGGTCCTTGTGATCTAGTGGGGTGTCTATTAAAAATGGCAAGAAATGTTGAACCTATCGATTGATTGAATAGATGAGTATAGATTGAAATTTTGCTTGTTCATGAGTTCTCATGGGCCATCATAAAGTTAGGTCGCATGCTATGACTTTAGCCTTCTTGCATACCTTGATGCAGAGACAAACAGAGAATAGTACTTATATGTTTATGCAAATTGTTGCTAACTTGTGTCTGTTGCAGGGATAACCGTTTGGTCGTGGATAAGAATCATTGAATAAGTGATCATTTATATTCCTTATGTTCCATATCGTAACTGCTCCTAAGATGTATCTGGTTTACAAACATTACTGCTGCTTGAATTTTAGACGAATAGTCCACTAAGATGTTGCTTATGTTCCTAAGAGAGAATGAATATGGCCCATGATACATGTTACGCACTTCACAATAGAATAAATCAATATCATGCTTTGACATTGTTCCTACTGGATGCTTGATTAGATTGAATATGATCTCTGATTTCAAAGATATTTTCAAAAGAAGTAAACTGACTCTGATCTTGTACTGCATGAAATGAATTTAGGTAAAAGTAGCAAGATCACTAATAATGTAATGTTTTACTACATGATTACTTAGTGTTGGTTTTAGTGTATGTTGCTTTTGTTCCTCACCAGTGCTTTTCCTAAAGTGCTGACCCCCACCAGCTTGTTTGCAGGTGCTGGATTGTCCGAAAAAGCGATAGCAGATCCTCATCCTCAGGAGCCGGAGATCAGGAGTCCATGCCTTGAGATGCATTGAGATATTTTGAGCTACTTTTGTATAAAGTGATGTAATGTATGAAACGATGTCATTGTATTATGTATTGTGCTATAGAGATGTAAACCAATTGGCATTGTATTGAAAGCCTTGTAATCATTTCAGATATCAATAAAGATATTGTTTTCTTATACCATTGTGTTCATTTACTTTTTTGCAATATTGTGTCACTGCTTGTAACTCTGAATAGCTTATTTTGTCCGTGTTCAAGTCCTGGTCTTGTGCAAGCGCAAATTAAGCTTGCACGATATCACGTCCAAGCGAGGACATTCGGTTCTCCGAAATCGGGACGTGACATTTTGTAGGGAACACGGTAAAGCCCGGACCATGAGCTACGATATTAGACTTTGCCTATATAAGTTAAAAGGGATATCCCTTGTTAAGTAAGGGACCAATTCCATATATCTATTCCAAAAAACATTACCAAAATAGTTTCGGACTCACGTTTTGAAAACAATATTTTAACTAGAGACATCTCATTTTGAAAGCACAATTTCATTAGATAAGTCGCATTTTCAAAAGGTGACTCTGCTTCCTTTTGACATGAAGTCACCACTCCATTAATTTCTCAAAACTACTACTTTTGAAAACTACCCTATTTCAATAATATTTTTCACGGTACAGTATTTTGGAATTTTTCGAACTACCGTTTCTCCCAAGATATTTTGTTTTTAAACGAAACCATGTTTAATCAAAAAATCCATCTAGGAACTCTAGGCAGCGACCGCCAATCCCGGTGGAAGCTTAATATGTCCATTCTACCCTCCTCAAATCAAGGAGGAAGGTGTTACATTTTTCTGCAAAATTTGATACAGTCCCTTCTGTGTCAGACTGTATCAGTGCTGGGCTGAAACCTCTGGGAGGAGTACAGCTCCTTTTCAGTTCAATCATGCCTTTTCTCAAGTCCAAATCAACAAATGTTACCAAGTCGAGTCAGCAAGAAGAAGCCAACCTGGATCTGGAGTGCCAAATCAGCAATGCCAAGTCAACAACTTGTTATGATGATACCAGCTCGTAGCAGAACTTATTGATACTGAAGTTCTTATAAATAAAGAGACCAGGAGGAGAGAGAGGGTGTGAAGAATATTGTTTAGTTTACATTTTCATTCTTGCTTTTAGGTTTACAATACATTGTAGCTTTCTTTATTTTTCCTCTTCTTTTTTCCCCATTGTACATTTCCATAAAAAAAACTCTAATTTCTCCAAATTTTTGATCTATTTTCTCAATATCCATGACGAATTTGAGTGTATCTTCATCAGTAGCTAGTCACCGGGGAACATGACCCTATCAATTGGTATCAGAGCCCTCGATCCCTTGGAGCCATGGCGTCCGACGAAGCTCGCCGGAGGATCAACGACGACCGACGGAGGAACCACAATATGGTTGGGACCTCCTCTTCATGGATGGGGATTTCATATTCGGTCCTCAATATCGGCCGTGGAGCCTCCTCAGCCACCGCCATCGCTGCCGCCTCTGCCACCACAGCCGCCACCGCTACCGATATCGAGCTGGAGCTCACAACTAGGATTTCCGGAGGATCCTCGCGACCGAATCGTGGAAGAGAGTCTTCGATCTCTTCAAGGTACCCTTCTAAATCTAGATCACAAATTTAAAATGTTGGATGATTGGATGGAGTATCGAAGGGAGGTTTATCCTTCATTTTTTCTGGCCATGGAGCCACCCATTCTGCCACCGTCGGACCCCTACGGCTATTGCTCGCCACCGCAGCCAAATGAGACTCCGTCGTGCTCTCCGTCGTTGTCGCCGCAACATCAGCACTACTTCGTCCCACACATGTTTGATGAAACACCCATGAGGGATGAGGCAGGCAGAGACTCGATAACTAACAGAATGCAAAGCCTGAGGTATCATACTGACACGCAGTCACAAGCATAGCATTGTGATCTTCTTCCTTCACAAGTTCACAATCAATTGTATTCCAATCAGATGCAGCAGCAGCAGCAGCTGCAGGGAGATCCTGATCCATATCAACAACCAGCCCTGCAACATGTTTTCCCTCACTCACAAGCACCCAGTCATGAGTATCTTTCGGAGAAGCAGCCACACAAAGTAAAGTGTCACTGAGGAAGCTTGGTAGTGAGAGTTGGTGTCGTAGGTGCAATGTTGATTGCACAAATATGGAAGGTTTGGTTCTCCATTCATTCACAAATGAGCATCAACACAAGACCAGGACCTTAGTTCTGAACATTAAGAGAGAAATTCAGTCTTCTACAAATTATCTTGGCAAGGGTAAAAGAGGGGCTATAGCAGATCAATCACCCTCCCATCCCCAGTTGCATGAAGATGATACTCCTATGGGTTCACTGGCAATAGCTTCCTCATATAGGAGTGCTTCATGTGAGGGAAAGTTTAAGTTAACTGAGATCAAGGCCTCCTCTACAAATCATGAAGAACGTCCTCCTGTAGAAGCAACTACTATGTCATCACATGAAAATTTTGAGGAGTTTCAAATTGACAAATTCCCAGATAAAGTGGTTGCAAAAGAGAAGACCACAGATACCTTAGCAAAGTTTGCAGACCTTGCTCATCCGACAGGTTCCTGTTAAGTTTGGATGAGGATAGGGTTGAGCTTGTTCTCCAATCTGAAATTGCAGTATTGAGGATTGCCTGTCCTGGTGTTCTAGAACTAGCAACTCATGATCTTCGAGTTACAAGCAAAGAAACTTCTCAGAGTGTCTTTATCATTGATGGAAGGCTTAATGTATTGGAAACTGCAAGATAAGTCTCCATTGAAGGCAAACGAGAAGAGGTGGAGTTCAGGAATCCATTTTTCCTTCCTAACAATAAACAACTGCTGAAAATATTGCCTTACTATTTCAGTGATCCAAAAAGTTCTGATGCCTGGGTTAACACACTCTAGGAAAGGGGAAGTAAGTCTTGCGGATTCCCCAAGTACAAGCAATTCTTAGATGTTGAGGTCGAGTTCGATAGCATTTCTGCAACCTTCATTGAATACCAAGCTGGAATTGGTTTAAACAAGCATGACTTCTCTAACTTCGGGACAGTATTGGTGAAGGTATGGGATCCAGGAAAAGTGCAAGCATCATCAACTAGAGGACCTCTATCCAAGGTAGTTGTTGAAATAAATTCTGAGGCTACTTCGACAAGAGGAAGGGCTTTGTATAACCTTGAACCCACTGGTCTCACATTCTGGAGCACTGGTCTCACATTCTGGAGCTCCAATGTAAATGTGGTTTGGGACCCATGGTGGAAAAGAGTTCTCGAGACGCCCAGAGAAGATCCTTACATGGTCGGTCGGTTTGGAGTCGTTTATGTGAAGGCACTACAGGACTTCGAGGGCCAGGGGGTCAGTGAAGATTTGGACTGCAGATCTCTCAAGATTGCTTCTTGTTGCAGGCACTACACTGCCTACGGCAGTACCTCAGTGTCAGTGCCAACAATATCATCACAGCAGTATCAGTTCCTAGTGATAGTATGGGATCCAGGTCCCTTAATATCAAACATTAGCCCAAGTCACTTTGCCACAGACTACAGGGATCTCTCTAATCAAGAACAGATATCTTGTTTAGTTGCTTTACAAACTAAAAGCACATTTGACAAAGTTGAAGGCATTCTTATCACTTTGTTAAGTAGGTATTTGGAGTTGAAAAAGGACTATATCAGAAGTGAAATCACAGGCCACATTGATCACTATCAGAGTACTGTCTCAGAGTATTCCGGGTGGGGTTGTGGATGGTGCAACATTCAAATGATGAGCTCTCACTTATTGATGCAAATACAAGAATCGAGAGATTATTTGTTCAGTGGCGTAGGTTTGGCTCCTGATATCTCTTCACTCCAAAGATGGCTTGAGGTTTGTAATGTTCTCTGGCAAATTGATGCTATTCACCAAGAGGGTGGCCAAGTCATTCCAACAACAAGAAGGAACATTTATGATTCCCAGGTGTCTGCCAAGCCTAGACTTCTTGAATCTGTTTACCTGGTGGAAATTCAGGCCCATGGACAAGCATTTGGTGGTATTTACGAGGTTCTCGATCAGAAGCGAGGGCACGTATTTGAAGAGATGCAGCGGCAAGATACACTTCTATATAACATCAAGGCCTACTTGCCTGTTGTGGAGTCCATTGGTATCAGAGGTTTCATAACCTATAGGTATTCATGTCACCATAGGAATGTGTTAGAGAAGCTCGTGAGGGTATGGGATCCAGGAATCATTTTTTCGTATCAGTCAGTGATCCACTAGTATCGTCCAGTGAACTCAGTATCGATTTAAGCTCCAGTAATTCAGTAGTTCAGGGTCCACTCAGTGTGCAATATCAAGAGAAGTCTATAGAGTTGAACCAGTGGGTGAATCCTTCTTACTTTGACCTTGAGACAAGGTCAATTTAAGAAGGGGGCATTGATACAGTCCCTTCTGTATCAATGCAGGGCTGAAACCTCTAGGAGGAGTACAGCTCCTTTTCAGTTCAATCCTGCCTTCTATCAAGTCCAAATCAACAAATGTTACCAAGTCGAGTCAGCAAGAAGAAGCCAACCTGGATCTGGAGTGCCAAATCAGCAATGCCAAGTCAACAACTTGTTATGATGATACCAGCTCGTAGCAGAACTTACTGATACTGAAGTTCTTATAAATAAAGAGAGGAGGGGGAGAGAGAGGGTGTGAAGAATATTGTTTAGTTTACATTTTCATTATTGCTTTTAGGTTTACAATACATTGTAGCTTTCTTTATTTTTCTTCTTCTTTTTCCCCCATTTTACATTTCCATAAGAAAACCCTAATTTCTCCAAATTTCTGATCTCTTTTCTCAATATCCATGGCGAATTTGAGTGTATCTTCATCAGTAGCTAGTCACTGGGGAACAGGACCCTATCAAAATCACCATTTCACTGATTCCAACAACAAAAACTAGAGCTTCGAAGACCTAAAATATATTTCGAGACCTAAAGTTGACGACTTTAACTCAAATCTAGCAATCAAACAACAAAAGAATCGAAATTTCTCCAATAGGAGGAGAAAATTTTACCTGGTGGCCAATGAATTTAGCTCTCCGCAGGCACTCCCGATATAGCTACAATAACCAAAGAAAAGAGAAGAAGAAAAAAAAAGATCATTTTTATCAGAATTTTGCAATAGAAATTAGCAAAGATGAAAGAAATATTGATAGGGAGCCTTACTCTGATCGCATTGTTCGCGAGTTCTGGCGGCAGTGCAGTTTGAATTGACGGCATCTCCTTCTATTGGTTTTTTTTTTCTCCCAATTCTGAGAGAAAACCCTAGAAAACGGATCGGATGTAGCTAATAACCTTATTTCGGTTCGGGTTTTTACGGTAGGGTCGCAACTAGGGGTGAGCATTAATCGGTTCAAACCCGAAAAAAGAACCGAACCGAACCGAATTTGCTATTCGGTTCGGGTGCAAAAGATAACGGGTCGGATTCGGTTATAAAAATCATTTTATTCGGTTATCGGGTTCGGATTTGATTATTGGGTTCGGTTTCGATTTAAAACCGAAATCGAATTAGTATTTAAAATTACTATAATACCCTCAGCCCTAAACCTCAGTATATATCATAATTTCCTCTCTCTCTCCTCTCATTCTCTCTCGTTCCCTAGCCGCTCGCTCCGCTCCGCTCCTTCCTGAGGAAAAAAAACCCTAATCCCTATCCCTACCTAACACCGCCTCTCACCGCCAGTAAACACCGGTCACCACCTCCCTTCTTGTTTCTCAGACTCTCTCCTTCTCTCACGGTCACCTCCTCTCTTCTCCCTCTCTCTCACACATCTCCCGCCTCCATGCATGTGACTTTCCTCCACCTCAGTGCCGGCCAACGGCTATTTTCTGACAAGTACAACCTCTCTTGTTGAGTCTCTTCTCCACCCTGTAAGTAATTTTTTTAAATTTTTTATTTCTGTTATATTTTGTTTCATTAGACAAGATTCTCACTCAGATCTCGTTTTAATTTCTGTTATATGTTCAGATCTCCTAGATCTACATCTCGATCTCTGTTCAGATCTCCAAGTCCACTTTGTAAGTATCTCTGTTCACATCTCTTAGTTACAGTTGCTAGTTGGTAATTAGTCTTAGATGTTACTTTATAAATTGTAGATCTATACTTTATGTTACTTTATAATTTCTGTTATATGTTCAGATCTCCTAGATCTACATCTCGATCTCTGTTATATTCATATTTTTTTAGATCTAGAAAAAAATGTATAGTTTGTAGATCTACAATAAATGTATTGTGGTTGTATAGTTTGTAGATCTAGAAAAAAATGTATAGTTTGTAGATACTATATAATTAGTTCTGTTATATGATTACTTGTGTATATTTTCACATTGTAGATCTAAAATTTATTTTTTTAGTACATGTCTTTGTAGATCTAAAATTGGAGTGTTATACTGTTATATGATTATTTGTGTATATTTTAACTAATTAGTTCTGTTATATGATTACTTGTGTATATTTTCACATTGTAGATCTAAAATGTATTTTTTTAGTACATGTCTTTGTAGATCTAAAATTGGAGTGTTATACTGTTATATGATTATTTGTGTATATTTTAACTTTTTATAAATGTATTGTGGTTGTTGTGTTGTTTAATATATTTAGAATTTACTATATGATTATTTGTGTATATTTTTTTAGATATAGAAGAAAATATATAGTTTGTAGATCTACAATAAATGTATTAGTATACTATATAATTAGTTCTGTTATATGATTACTTGTGTATATTTTCACTTTGTAGATCTAAAATGTAATTTTTTAGTACATGTCTTTGTAGATCTAAAATTGGAGTGTTATACTGTTATATGAATATTTGTGTATATTTATAAATGTATTGTGGTTGTTGTGTTGTTTAATATATTTAGAGTAAACTATATGATTACTTGTGTATATTTTTTTAGATCTAGAAGAAAATATATAGTTTGTAAATCTACAATAAATGTATTAGTTATATTGTTATTTGATCAATCTAAATTACTATATATGTTGGCTGGAAATGGAATTTGTTTGCAGGGCTAGCCAACTATGCTTATAGTGCCAGTTTGCACAAATGTCGCATTGCGCAATGGCCAGTTTGCCAAAATGCTTATAATCTGAATTTTTTGATTGTCTTATATGGTTTTAGCACATTTTGTTATCTTATATTAGTTTTTGAATGATTTTGGCACAATTTGTTAGTGCTTGGTTGAGTTTTGAATATTTTTAACTGATAAGAACAGAACAGATAAGTTGTAATGATATTGGCTGATAAGAACAGATATTTCTTGTTTTGTTTAGTGCTTGGTTAAGTTTTAAACATTATTTCTTGTTTTGTTTACTGCTTGGTTAAGTTTTGAATATTTTAAACTGATAAGAACAGATAAGTTGTAAAACCACACTTTCTTATATCTTATTCTTATATGATATTTACTGATAAGAACAGATAAGTTCCTTAGCATTTTTAACTGAGTTTTGAATATTTTTAACTGAAATGAAATGAATATTCTGAAATGAAATGATATTGTCTGATAAGAACATATAAGTTGCTTAGTTTGATACTTTTTTTACAAAAAGTATCTGAGTTACTTTATAAAAAGTTGCTTAGTTTGTTTACTGATAACTGAAAATTGAAATGATATTTAAACTGAAATGAATATTTGAATATTTTAAACTGATAAGAACAGATAAGTTGTAAAACCACACTTTCTTATATCTTATTCTTATATGATATTTACTGATATATTTACTGATAAGAACAGATAAGTTCCTTAGCATTTTTAACTGAGTTTTGAATATTTTTAACTGAAATGAAATGAATATTCTGAAATGAAATGATATTGTCTGATAAGAACATATAAGTTGCTTAGTTTGATACTTTTTTTACAAAAAGTATCTGAGTTACTTTATAAAAAGTTGCTTAGTTTGTTTACTGATAACTGAAAATTGAAATGATATTTAAACTGAAATGAATATTTGAATATTTTAAACTGATAAGAACAGATAAGTTGTAAAACCACACTTTCTTATATCTTGTTCTTATATGATATTTACTGATAAGAACAGATAAGTTCCTTAGCATTTTTAACTGAGTTTTGAATATTTTTAACTGAATGAAATGAAATTTTTGGCACATTTTGAAATCTTATATATTATTTACTAAAATTACTTTCTTATACTAAAATTACTATAAAAAATTAATAGGTCATTTATTGCGTCAAATAAGTCAAGTTCATGGCATCAATATCATACTCATGCAATGTGCGTTTTCTTATCTTCAGTTTCATTTTGTGAATTTGCTTTTGAATTGAAATATATTTTTGTTTTCATGTTTATTTTAGATGTCAAGCGAAGCTCAACCTATTGAGTTTGAGGTTCCAGTTGTGAGGGGAACAAGTTCCCAAGGCACAAATGACCCTGACCCAATTATTTGTAAACTCAAAGCAAAAAACAAACGGATTGGAAAAAAAAAGGGCTATTTATTGGGATGAATTTAGACAATTTCAAGAGAATGGGAACCCAAAAGCAGAGTGTAACTACTGCAAAAAACAGTATGTTTTGCTTCTTTCTGAGTCCTGACTGTTCATGCTTGTTAAAGATTGATAGTAGCCTATAAATCTAAAAGGCTACTGTGGCTACTGTGAATGCAGGAAAATCTATACTAGCTATGTAGTTATGCTCATGCATTTAGTTTTACATTGATGCTATCTTATTTTTCCACATACTGATAGTTTAATGTTTCATGTTTCATGTTTCATGTATCATTTGATTGTTTCATGTCTCTATCAACAAGCACACCTCAAGTATGCAGCAAGTCTAGTATGGCAATTTGCAAAGAAAGTCTAAGCTTAACAAATCTGGAGCAAGTCTAGGTAAAGGAGTGGGGCCAGTGGGCTACACCATTTGTAATGTTTGGCAAGGAATGTCTTAACAAATCTGGAGCTTAACAAATCTGGAGCTGTGTATAACTGTATATAATGTCCCATTTATATTGTTGTGAGTCTTGTGACTTGTTTGCATAATTAAGAAACTTGAGTATAAGAAGGAAGAAAGTTGTGTAATGTGTATATATTGCTGTGTATAACTGTATATAATGGCCCTTTTATATTGCTGTGAGTCTTGTGACTTGTTTGCATAATTAAGAAACTTGAGTATAAGAAGGAAGAAAGCTGTGTAATGTGTATATATTGCTGTGACTATTCTAAGAAAGCTGTGTGTATGAATTTTTATGGAATTTTTGACAAGTGTTTGGTCCAGACCCAGTAACAAAAAACGGCCCAATTATCCGACCCACTATAAAAAATGGCCCAACCGAATAAACCGATTAAGCCGATTAAAAAATCTCGGTTCGGTTATATTCGGTTTTTCCAACGTTTCGGTTTGATTTTTAAAATTTTGGGTTTAATCGGTTTTCCAAAATTCGGTTCGGTGGAAACCGATTAAACCGATTACTCAGCCCTAGTCACAACGGGTACAATTTGGATAATGGGCATGGGTAATAGAGTGGATCTCTCTCAAGCTAAATAGATTTTCTACGTAATCATTTTATAAAAAAATTTAGTTGCATCCCACTTTATTTATCATAACTTAATATGCACCACACTGTTTTACCATAATGTATAACATCTTCCACTTCCGTCAAAAACTAATGGTCAATAATTTTTGACCAAAATACCCCTAACAAATCATCATTATTACCAGTCCCCTCTTCAGTCTGGGAAGAGGGAAAGGGTATTTCGGTAAAAAAATTAACAGTCAACGGACCGTTAGTTTTTGATGAAATTGGAGAAGATTGTACATTATGGTAAAACAGTAGGATGTACATTAAATTATGGTAAATAAAGTAGAATATAACTCAAATTTTCTCATCATTTTATATTGAATATTAATTTGTCATCCTATTTAACATTTCAAATTTTCAAGTGTTCACACTATACTCTTTTTTTTTAAGATAAAAACAAGGGAAATTAACTCCCAGAGATTGTTTTCTCATTACTAGAATGCAACCCCCGAGATTATAATGTCGACGATTTACATGCAAATTTAAGACAAATAAAAACGATCATAATCGTGTATTGCATTGCATGTCAGACATGTCCACATCTCATTATGGAAGAAAACCAAAACATAAAACATAAAAAGTTCGCAATAAATGGACAAAACCATTCAGGTTTGGGATTGTTGATGTTTTTGAAAAAGTACTAGCAAAAGCAGCTTTGATAGCAACATAAATGCAATCAAAAGTTGTTCTAAAACTAAACTGATTTTTCAAATAATAAAAAATCAACAGATTGTTATTACCAAATAGTTTTCAAGATAATAAGTAGAAGCAACCATGATAAGAAACCCCAAAATCAGACCAAGTAGGCATCTAATCGCTACACTTTTTGATATGGCTCAACCACATTTCACCAAACCCCATTCATTAGCAAATTTGATATCACCTCTCCATTCATCAAAGCCAGTGCGGCTACTATAATTCTTTCAGGTGTACGCTTTCCTTCTACTTTATTTGCAACATTTATATGCTAAAACAAATGGCACCAGTATAATATCAAGTGGCACCAGTATAATATTTTACAAACATTTATATCATAGGAGGAGCTCAGACAAAAATTGCTTTTCTGGGCTAATCAGATTACACAATATTGAACATATAAAACCACAAGAACCTCTCCAATAATATTATGCTATTTCAGTTCTAGACTAGACATTTCGGGATAACTTAAGTTGTTATGACAACACCTTACAATAACAGAATCAACATTCTCTAGTCATCTGCCCATCGAACACCATGTTTCGCACCAAGATAGTAAGCGCTCACGGGGCCTCTGCCCCCAAACTCGTAGAACTCTGGAACTACTCTATTCTTCTCGATCTCCTTGATGGCTGGAGATAGTATATTCCATGCAGCTTCCACTTCATCGCTCCGCATGAAGAGGTGACTGTCACCATCAATTACATCAAGAAGGAGATGCTCATAAGAATCTGGTATTTCAACATTGTACCTACAAAAGCCGAAGACTTCTCATCATTTGGAGATATAAAGACTGACAGATAGAAAAAGAAGAAGCATAGTTTGCAATATAGGCCGATATCGATACGATACGGTCGATACCAATATGGTTTGGAATACGTCCCGATCCGATATTGACTGCTACCAATACTGATTGTTACCGATGTTGGGGATCTCTTTTCCAGTCAAATTAAACTAAAAAAATCAATCAGCAAGGGTGTAAAAGCATAGTAAGATTGTAAAAGCATCTAAATGAAAAAAAACTTATTTATCACAGGTAAACCAACCAGCAAGGGTAACTATTATATCATTCAATTTCAAAACTACTAAAAACAACACATAAAATACTTAAAATTATGCCTAAATGTATAAAATATTTTTTTTCTATATTTTTAATAATTTGTTAATAATTATTTGCTTTCCGATACCAAAAAAATCTGATACTTCAATCCAAAACCGCCAATATTGATACTCACATGAAGGATCCAATACCAATTCCGATACCGATATGGCGAACCTTGAAAAAAAAAGTGCATGATATGACCCCACAACACTCAAATAGATATCATTATTTAGTAACTTAGTTTATATTTACACAAATTGGAGACACAATTAGCTCAATGAAAAGTATAGAATATCTAATATACATGTTTAATATGCTTCATGCACATATCTACCATATAGTTATGTAAGAGTTCCTTGAAGGCTTGAACCAAGTGTTTACACTTAAATTTACAAGTGTACTGTAAAATGATAAATGTTCCAATATTGTTTTGACAGTGCAGTCAAATTTAGAAAGTTAGGAATTTGCTACGAAAACTATTGATGTTTTGCCAATAAAATGAACATAGAAGATCATACTTGTCCTTGTAAAATAAATTCAGTTCTGAAGCATCCAACTGCAACCCAAGCCCTGGGACCTTATTATTGACCTTCAAGAGAATGGCTTCATCAGGCGGGTCACAGAGAATCAGCTCATTGGTGGCGAGGGCAATGTTGTGATCGATGCGTGCATCATAAATGTTTCCTGGAACATGGTGAAATTGGATACGGATCTCAACCCTGCAATTCTAAAAATGGATTAGGATTCTTACACAATATAGAAGGTTCAAAATACACACTATGGAGGTCTACACCTATCAATCTTTAAGTGCCATTATATTGCATTTTTACGACTTGTAAAAGTTGGTCTGTTTCCTCACTAATATGTTTATTTTTGTGTGTATGTTTGTGTGCATCGTGCGAGTGCGAGTGCGAGTACTAGAACATGTTATCTAAATGCTTTTCTACAGTTCATTATTGCTGTCATTGCAAATCATACAAGTTCCTCCGAATAGCCATGAATTCTCAACTGCAATGTCAGGCCTGTACCATCCTGCTTTTATCCGCTTCACATATATACTGCGAACACAGCTCCAATACCTACTGGTGGGTTCTCTTGCCTCACATTCAACTCCTACTGGCCTGGCCACATTCATGATCCTTTGATCTTCGGGACCATAAACCGTTTTCTAATTCCCTTCCCTACATGTCAATTCATTATCTAAACTTGCAATTTCAGTTTGCTACTTTAAGCACACTGCACTGCTGGGAAGATGAGATAGGGCTGAAGAAAAGAGGAAATAATTGTTGTCAGCCAAGCTATTTCCTATCAGTACCGCAGTTCTGTGGAGCAAAACTCTAATTTAAGAAGTCAACTAAGAAACCTAGGGCTTTATGATGAGGGTGTGCTAAATCCTACCTGAGGCAGCTATTTATCGGCAATGGCTTGCCTGGAGAGCAAGAAACCAGATTGCAAAAGCAAGGACACTCCAAAAATCTGAGCAGTGTCGTGTCAGATACATCAGACACGTATTGGACACGTGTCGTACACAACCCAAACACTCCAAAACATGCGAGGACACAGCAAAATAAGTGTCGTTACCGTGTCTCCGCATCCTTCTCGTGTCGTATTGTATCCGTGTCCATGCAAAATAGTGTGAAACCAGCACTTCATTAGATAATCTCGTCAACCAAAACAAGTAGAAACATTTTCCTAAAATGAGGAAGTCTCTAGACAAAGTGAAGATGACGGACTGCAATTTAAGGGTATTTCACCTTCTAAGTTATATTGCAGAATAAGAGGAGAAATAACAAATTGAAGAAGAATCACCATGGAAATATGCAAGAGAGGAAGTAGAAAAGAAAAAAGATGTACACTGAAAAAGAACAGATCACTAAGTTGGTTGAGGCCAAAAGGTAACGGGCCACATTTGACCCGAGATGTGCTAGCTGGTCAAAACTTTAGAGAGCATTTTAAGGTACAAAACCATATGGCGTGATGCGAGCTGAATAAACTGAGGCAAATTTTGTGAGAAGAGGATTAACAAAAGAAATAAATGAGAATCCCAAATCGGGAACAACATGTTGGCTATAGAAGAACCAACCGAAGAGTAATTAACAGTCTCCTATAGTAGTCTACTATTGAATGCAAAGATCATGATAAGGGGAACAAACCCCCTTCAAGTTTGTAAGTGCATAAACTTTTGTAACAGAAGCCATCACTCTATTAGGAGTCTAGCGGTCACAAGTACAGACTGGCCCAGAAAGATCATAATTGCACCTAACTTAATAGTCCACATGATCCATTAAGATAAGTCTCCTTTGATGTTGCTATCAAAGCCCAAAAAATGGAATACATACAGTGTCCAGATTTGTTTCAGGTATATCCTCATGCAAAAATGTCAATATTTACCACGTACATGGATTTGCTTAACGAAGGCTTACAAAGAGTAATCATTATTCTAAGAAATATTTAAGAAATGAGCTCGCTATGAAAGAAAAATATCAAGCAAAGTAAATCTTCTAAACTTACCGGTGTTTAGTGAGGCCCATGCCAGCTTTAATCAAGAATGGTACACCATCCCATCTTGCATTGTCAATGTATAAAGCAGCAGCAAAGAAGGTTGGCGTCAAAGAATCCATGTAAGGATCAATCTTCTCCGTGGAGCTAGCTTTATGCTGGCCAAGAACAATATCATCAAGCTCCAATTTGCGAATTGATCTGAGAACCTTGACCTGCTTCGGATTATATAGTTAGCTGTTTTAAGGGTTGTCACAGTTCTCTTAGCAACCACACGAAAACTTTTACCTTTTCATCTCGAATATCTTCCCCATCAAGACTCACAGGTGGCTCCATTGCAAATAATGAGATAGTTTGAAGTATGTGACTGTGAATGATGTCTCGAATGATTCCGCACCCACCTAAGTATCTGTAAACCAAAAATGATGTCAGCAACTCTACAAAAGAAAGATTCAAAATTCCCAAGTTTGATACTTCATGCCATGTAGCTGTCCTTATTTCTTAAAAGAAACAGATCAAAACCAAGATCTTTACTAGGTGATAAGCTACTTCAGAAATAACCTTCAAGCAACTTATGAACCATTTATTGAATACGATACAACAGTAAAAATGCATGATAAACTGCAAAAGTAATTTGAAACTTTTTGCAACAAAAGAAAATTTTAGGATATAGGAAGCATTGAAGAACAACTAGAGCATCTTTGGAATGCACAAAATTTGCAGTCGTCTAACAAACTAAAGATGGATGTGTTTACCCTATCAATAATGCTAAGGGGCACCAAAATCTGACCACATGATGTGGCAGTCTATATATTGATAACATTAATGCGGTGGTCCCACACATGATCAACACAAGGTTTAAAAACTCGGTATCGGTATCGGACAGTTTGTATGAGTATCCGTATCGGTAGTATTGGCAGTATCGACGGTAACGGATCGGAGTATCGGATTTTTTGGTATCGGCTGTATCGGCAATATTTAAATAATTATTAATAAATTAGTAAAAAAATAGAAAAATAATTTACATATTTATGCATTATTTAAGTGTTTTTTATTTTATTTTTATTATAATTGAATAAAACAATAGTCATCATGTGTATGTCTGTAGAAGAATTTGCCTCTATTTATAGTTTTTTTTTGTCTACTATTTTGGTTCTTTATTATTGTTCTCTGTTGGATTTGATATGTCTGGAATCAATTTCTACTTTTTTTAGCTTTTTGTAGAACATCTACTTTGTTAAAGTTCCTGTGATGATCTGATTTGATCTGATTTTTTCCCGTATCGGCCAGTATCGTCCAGTATCGGCCCGTTTCGGCCAGTATCGGTCTCGTATCGGCCCGTATCGGCCAGTATCAGTCCCGTATCGGTCCCGTATCAGTCTCGTATCGGCCTATATAGACCAATACGAAATTTTTATGTCCCAGTTTCGGCCGATACCGATTTTTTTGGCCGGTATCGGATCGGCCAAGGCCAAATCCGATCCGATACGGCTGATACGTATCGGTATCGGCCGATACTTTAAACCTTGGATCAACACATAGGCTGCTACATCATGTAGTCAGCAAAATGTGGTCAAATTTTGGTGTCCCCCTAACATTGCCCTTATCCTATAGACTTCCCTATAACTTCAATGTAGATATCAGGAGACAATGAGATTAACCACTTTTTAAATCACAGAATGTCTCCATCTTCTACAAATTGTAGGGAACAACATTTAGCTCTATCAATTATAAGAAGGATGAATTTGGCTGGGGTCTTCTTGATCCCATCTTTTGCCTAAAAGAAATATTATACGGATGAAATGATTAAAGTGTTGAATACCTGAAGTGCAAACTGCAATGCTTACTTCCAGTAGTGGATGCAGAAACTTTTTTTCAGGGGGAGCAGGAGTGCATTAACTTAACATTCAAGGGGCATTCAAGGGGGAGTAAAACTACATTAACATAAAATTTATGGGGACACTATATAGAATTTATAAAAAAAGAGTTAAGAAATGAATCATGATGTAGGTATTGAGTATTGAACTCAAGACTTGTCTTATTCGACTAGGCCATCATGTGGTTGTTGAATTCTAAAAAAAAAAAAAAAGTAGATGATAGGAAAAACCAAAAACACAGTTGGCGGTGGCCCACCCTCTGCCTATGGTAGGTGCCCCTGCTTACTACTACTACATGAAAGCTCACAAAAATAACAAATAGAGAATTATAAGAGTCGACTTTCTGGAGAAGCTTCACAAATTAATCTTCGAACAGTCTAACCTCATACTCCACTTTCCTAGTTTCAAACCATGATCGCATTGGAAGGCCAAATTCCAGAAAGCATCAACTTCTTAGCTACAGATGTAAATACCTCTAAAAATGGTTTGATCCTGCATCATCTTTTTCAAAGCCTAATACCCTTTGGTAATCCTCTGTCCTCTGAAATATATTTTAACTCACTTGAGACGTATTTAGAGAACTTAGGCTTGCAGAAAATATTGAACTATCCACTCAAAATTTTTCTAGCTCATAAGATGTAGAAAAGGCATCAGCTAAAAGTTCTGTGGAACATGATCTCCAACCAACTGAGATTTTCAACAAATGTGATTCAAAGTAGTAAAATCCTCAGTTATCTTAAAATGTATTGAAATAACCCAAATATCTTATCCTTTCCCTCAAAAAAAATGTGTGATCCATTACCAACCTACACCTTGGTACTAAAAATTCCTTATCAAATTGACCCTTTGGCCAGTCGTGGTGACTGCCTCCCTGCCCTATTGTTAGTCCAAAACAAGTACCAAGAAGAGAAGCTTCTCACATTGTATCAGTGCGCGTTAAATTTATACAACTCCAGTGATGCTTTTAAGAATTCTGGGCATATTAAGTTTCAGCAGTCTTGAAAGTAGTGCTATATCCACTAAATGAAAAAATCATTATAGGCTAAGTGATCCAGATAGTTGCAGAATTGTGTTATACATGTGGCGTATAGTGTTTTGAAAGTGATGCGTAAATAGTCGGGCAAGGTTTCATGTCTTTAGCTTAAGTGTTCATAGCGCATAGAGATCAGTGTTCAACATTATGAAATCAGTCAAGATTACACCACACGGTGCATGGTCTAGACCATCTTTTCTTGTTGTCTCAATTTTTTTCATTGACGGACAGTTATTACTAGATCCTGTAAGGGTGAGTAGGGAGCACTGCGAAGTCCAGCACAAAAGAGGCAATTAAACATATACCAAATATAAATACCACGTGTTTATATTTTGCTTGGAATAAGCAAAATTATACCAGTATGCTGCTCCATGATTACCTTCCTCGTGATTCTATACCATATTCTTCTGAAAAGATAACCTGCAATATTGAAAACAAGTATACAGGCCGTAATGAACAGGATAAAACCTTGATTAGCTTGATAGACAATAGAATATCTAATTGCAAAAACTGGTACCTGCACGCTACGTATGTAAGTCCTACTCCAAAGAGGCTCAAAAACCAGATTAGAGAACCTCAAAACAGTAAGATTTTCAATAAGGTCCTTCCCCAGAAGATGATCTATTCTGAAATCAACAGTTATTGAGACATATTAGTATACCTACATGGTATTGCGATGCACAGAGGCAACTTAAGAAACACTAAAATTTTGATGATTATGAATTATGATGTCATTGTAAAGTGCATAACGTAAAACTACCTTTACAATAGAATAGAAAATGGGGAGAGAATATATGCACCTATATATCTGTCTCTCCTCAAATTTGGACAAAAGAAATCGGGTTAACTGATGTGAAGATAATGCATCAAAACCAAATGGTTTCTCAATTATAATCCTGTTCCAGCCTCTTTTTGTTTGGGCGTTGTCAGCAACTGATAATGCGACGTCAACAAGTGCTTCTTGAGGGACTGAAAGGTAAAATATCCTATTTGCCTCATGGTAACCCTGCATATAGAGAATAATTTATTGCAAATTACGGGAACCTAATGAGGCTGATGCCTAGTATTAAAACTTAATACAATATGGAACAATCGATGGAAACAAAAATATGAACTCTTTGATGCAAACGTTGGCCGTAATTGAAATATCAAAGTATCTGTAATCTACAAAGTCACCTCACTCTGCCCCATTAGAGAATTGAGCCTTTTCATTCCTTCTCTATTGTCATAGCCTCCATTTAGATAGTATGTTTGGCCAAGAAAGGCATCCAACTTGTCCCCACAGTTTTCACTGTAAAATAATATCCATCTCTGGTAAATATTTTTCTTTCAGTATTACTATTTAAAGTTAAAACAAACAAAGAAGATAGTGGAGATCAGTAAATCAACTATCAGATGAAGCAGTAGTTTACATTAAAGTTTCCAAAAATGTTAAGAGACAATTGACAGGGATCTTTCAAGTACTCTAAGCATGTCTAAAGTATAAAAGAGAAATATATTGTTACCATCTTTTGCCTCTGACAAAAGGATTATATTTTTGGTTCAAGCTTGTAACTTATGTTGTTAGTATCTTAGAATACAAGATATGTATCTTCAGATACGATACTATATGATACAATTTTGTTACCTATCGGTCGATCCAATACGATACAGATATAGGCTGGTAGATAGTTTTGGTCTTTTTACTTGAGTCATGTAATGTATACTTAAGAATCTGGATTTTGGAACTAGGTAGAGTTGTAAAGATGAAACAAATAAAAAGATTGTGAAAAATTTGTACTAAATCATGTGTATGGATATAGAAGTATATTCCTAAACTCCTAGAGTTACAGTAGCATACGATACACGATACGATAAGTGATACATGATATGATACACAAGCTAATCGTTGACAACCTAGCCTGTAGCCTAATTGTACCCAAGTATGAAAGTTGATTAATAATGCAATAGTTCTAAATAATGATTTCAAGGAAATTGCATAAGCTACAACAATTCAAGGTGAGATACTAGATAAGAAGTTATGACTGATCAAATTCATCTGAGGTTCCAGTATTAAGTTTATTAATTTTCATCGGTTGAAAATTAAGACAACCAACTTATGAAGTACAGAAGGGACCATACTGGTGATCAACTCGGCATGTCAAAGTTTCTGCAATTGTTGATCTTAAATCCTCATCTGACAACTGCTTTCTAGAATATCCAAATATCCCCACATCCTACAAAATAAAAGGGGAAAAGAAGTCAAAAAAGATGATAAAGCTTGTTTCAGGAAAATTAAGAAAGTATAATATATTCATATATTATTATCAACCTGCTTATATTTTACTATCCATAGAAGTATTTATACTTTGTGGTAATCTAATCATCTCATCTCAGCATTTAGATTCTTAGCCTATGGAAATTGAAGGTCTGCTCCTTGTGTGAGCTCAAAATGCATGACCAGAAAAAATGGGTCTTACTACCTCACTATAGGCCTTCAAGGTTTTATGGCAGTTTTCACTTGCTCAAAGCTGTCTTATCTAGGGACTTGTTTGACGCTTAGGTTAGGAGCCATTTGTCAAAAGCTTTGTATTTTGTGAAGTTTTATTAATGCCACCACGCTATGTTGCATGTACTGACTGGCAGAGCCAAGGATTTGCTAAGGTGGGTGGGCGACACGTAATTGATGAAACACAAAACCTGATAAACTAATATAGGCTAATTTGCAGAAGAATGTCATAACATTTGCTAATAATCACCTCAATACCATGAACTCTTTTTATGTTTACATGTATATCATGAACTTGTAAGTAGTTACACTTTGGCGCCTTCCGTTAGTTCATCGTTGGACTTAAAGACCGCCTGCAAAAAAAGTGACCGGGTTATGACCATCTTACCCCCTAAAGTTCAAAAAAAATTACATCCCACCAAAACTCAAACCCTAACCCTAGCAGCTCCTGCGTCGCTTCAGCCGCTGTTGCCACCTCGCTGCCCCCGCCCACTATAACCTCCCAACGGCGACCCTTAGGATTTGCATCAGAATTGTAAGGTTAAGATGAGTAAAACACAAATTGTCATAGTGTACCTTTCATGTGCCCACATGATTAGGATCATTTTGTAAGCAGAGGAAACTATCAAATGAAAGCATCAAATTAGCTTTAACCATGAATAACAAGGTATGTTGGATCTTAGCAAACTTCCCCTTGATTTTTTCAAAATATGAAAACTTGTGCATGTGGTGGCTACATCAGAATGGGATCTTTGTCACCAAACTTTGGTTGGAAGGATGAGTTTGTACTCTCGACTTCTTTCCCAGATAAACATTTAATAGTGCAAATTCTCACTGACTGGTATATCCTAACTGGTTATGGGTGTTAAGTGTTAACCACAGCATAAGGCCAGTCAATGGGCATAAAGTTTCTGACCAGTATATCCTAACTAGTTATGGGTGTTAAGTGCTAACCACAGCATAAGGCCAGTCAATGGGCGTAAAAAAATTTGTAGTTCCTTCGGGTAAATCCTCCATAATGCTTCTTGCACAAACCTCCTGATGTGTAAAGGATGCATGAACTGAACAAGAAGTGAGTCATAAATAAAACAAAAATTGCATCAGAAATATGATAATGTACAATATCTTCATTCTGCATATGTTCTCAAGATAACCAAAGATAGCAAATTTCCTTTTCTAAGATAAAGGCACGAAAAACAATTCAGTCCCATAATCTTCCCAGGATCTTCATAGGGGAAATCTTCTGTGTCCTCTTTCTGATCTTCACAACTTAGAATATAGTTTTTAACCAGGATCCATCTAATCTGTTAGAATTCATATGAAGTCCCAATGTGCTTGCATCACTGGTACAACCACCTAAATTTCCTTTAATCAGCTCATAGTGCAGTGTGTTCCTCCTGGTCTTAAGATAAATATATTGCAGCCTATGTTCTCATGGACATGAAACGATATGGACTCAAGAAATGGACATGGCACCTGTTTTAGTGTGTCCTAGTGGCTAGTGTTTTTTTCGTTTCTGATAGACAGTGATACAGCATGGACATACCCCATTTTGTAGAATCCGTGCTTCCTAGATCTCAGCATTTCACTAGCAGCCACATCAACATAAACCATAATACTCCAGTCCAAAGCACCTCTGGCTTTAGCCGCCAAACTCTGCTTCTATTAGGACCTGATCATTTAAATCAATATTCTGCGTATAGATCCAAGGAATAGAAATTTGAGAACACCTGCCATTTTGACTCTGGCAGATGTTTTGCAGTGAGATAAATGCAATTCCACATAGCAGACCTTTGTTCTGATACTGCCGTGCATTGAGTTGACTGCTAATTAAGGGTTAGGAACAGATGGAGAAAGTTTCTCAGTACATAAGAAAGATTATTTTCTGGTAGCAGAAACTCCTCTGAAGTCTTTTCTTTATGAAGTGGGTTAGTCAAAGGACTGATGTCATATTCTCCCATCAGCTCAATCTTAATCCTCTTAATTGAAATGTTGCTTGAGTTCAAAATCAATATCCCTTCAGTGGAAGGAGCTAAAATAACACAAATTTCTTCACAATTAAGAAGGCTAAGTAGAAAGTACCATTATGGACATTAAAAATTATCAATTATGTATTCCAGGGAAGAAAAAAAACAATAGCAATCACCTCATGTAACATTGAGCATCAAAACAAATACAAGAGATTAGTTAAGGTCAGAAAAGATGAACTGCCAGGAAATGGGAGATTAATTTAGTACCTCTGGAAGAAAGCCACAATAGTATAAGGCAAATAGTGCTGGAAAAACCTTGTTTCTTGCAAGTTCACCAGTCGCACCTATGACGGCAATACAAAGAGAAGTTCTTTTCCGCCCTGAATGGTCACGTGCAAAGGAACTTGTTTCTGTCAGAGATGATGGAGATCCCTTGGGAGACTGGAGATCTTTAGGAACAGCAGAGTGGTAATTAGAGGAAAAACCACACTTGGCTTGAGATATAGTTGATGTAGATTCTTCAGCGGAGTATGCATATTTTAAGAAAAGCTTCTCTAGAGACTCAAAAGGGAAACATCATCTCTATAATTGACTACAAAACTACAAAGTATGTTTTCCTGGAATATAAAGGACTATCTGGCTTCTCATTCTCACTAATGGATTTACTCATGCAGTCAGGTCTTCATCTTTATGGGAACACTTAGCAATCTACACTGAATTGAGGAAATCTTAAAGATTACAATGTAGAAGCTTCGAGTACTCAAAGTAATATACATAAAATCACTCACACTGCAGTTCCTATCTATACAGATCCATATAGCCTTATCCTAAAGAAGTATGATGCCTTTGTGATAGAGAGTTGGTGTGAACTTTAAGTGATCAAATATGTGGCTTCATGCCTAAACGAGATTGGTCTAATAGTTAGGTGTAAGAGTTGAAAACTAAAATCCTTTTCCTTAGTATAAAACTCTCCCTCTCTCACTATGAGTAAAACCTAAGCGTAATAACGAAACCAAATAGACGGGCTAGACCTCTGGGCCAATATTTAGGTCTTTAACACTTTGTTCCATATAGCCATAGCAAGATTAATTTTAACTACATGCAATTTATGTATATCTTTATCAAACATTAGAGAAGATTTCATCATAGATTCTAGTTAATCGAAGAAACATCATGTCTACCATTAGTTTGTCAACTGTACACATTAAATGTCAAATTTAAATTGATGTGTTCTTACTAAATTGTAATGTCTCGCTCCTAGCGGTGGCATTATATTGATATTGATGTCGATTTGTTGGCTCAAGTAAGTCTTCAGTAAGAGCTCCCTTGTTGGAACAGGAAGACGTTTCATCATAGGTGAGTGGACAAGACTTCGTTTTCTAATTCTTTCACGATTAATAAAGAACTCATAAAGAATGTATGCATGTTTTGTTGCTAAAAATAAAGTCAATAATCACTGGAACGATAAGTACATGAAATTTGTGCGCCTTTAATAAGAGAATTGCATGCTTGTACTATAGACTATGAATACAATTGAAAGAAATATTGTTATGCTTGCGAAAGATAGATAGAATGATTTTATAAACTCCTCATCGTATGTTGAAGAACTGTGAGATGCTTGTTAAAAGAAAAAAAAATGATTGCTTGTTCCTTTATTATATGTTGTTAAATGAGAATAATTGCATGTTAGATGTAGATTCAGTGAATATATTGAAAGAACTACTATACTTGTTGAAGAATGAATGATTGCGTCGTATGATGTAAGAAAGAAAAGTGTATAGAAATATTATATTGTTTGTAAGTAAATGATACGAAAGAAAGAAAGTAAATGATACGAAAGAAAGAATAAACACGGCTTGGCCATGAGAATAAATAAAAGGAAGAACAGAAATACAACTCTATGGTTTGAAAGAAAGATAGAAAGAAATGTTTGATTAGCACTTAGCTTCTGCTTCGCATTGTTTTATTCGATAAGTTGCATGTCATGCATTGATCTTGGACAACTTGTGTGCAAGGTATAATCTCTCGACTGATTTCCGGGGGGGGGGGCAGTGGTTTCGTGTCGACCTAGAAAAAAATGGAACACCCTCAAACTTATACGTTCTCGCGATGAGGGAGATGTCGTTATCTATTAGAAAAATGGGCTTGTACGTACCAACTTCTAATTATGAGGAGTCACCCATAGAACATCACGTAGTTAGGTCGCATGTTAGGGATAACAGTATTACAAGCCTAACAGTTTGTTGCAGAAACGAATAGAAAATTATATATATGCAATTTATTCTAATCCTTTTTTTGTTGCAGGGATGGACAATCGGTCGTTGGATAGTTGGTCGTTGGGAAGAATCATTGTATAAGTAATGCTTCTATTGTTTATATTTCTTATTATGAATTGCTCCCAAAAAAATTGTACATCGTGAATTAATGTTATCGTGTTAATAAGAAAGAATTGTAATCAATGAAATGTTGTTAACATGCCCATAGATATGGTTAAGAAATATGTTGCGTTTGGTAAAATATGGATATTATGCATGAAATAGTCTATACTGCTTGAATGAATGAAGAAAAGAATGTACGACTTTAGATTAAGTTTTCAAAATAAAATATGACTCTTCAATTGTATTGGCATGAAATGGAAGTAGATAAAAGATAGAAAGACCACATTAAAAGAAATATTTTCTCACATGATTACTTAGTGACTGCTTTAAGTTGAGTGTAATTTTTGTCGGTCACAAGTGCATTTCCCAGTGAAGTAACCCCCACCCACACAGGTGCTTGATATTCTACTGGAGTTGTTGAGGTGGTAGAAGACCCTCATCCTTTGGAAGCTGAAGATTTTGAAGGCATTGGTTTTCTTGTATAAAGGGATGTAATGTATGGAACGAAGTCATTGTAAAAATTTTTCAGCTTCAAAAGTTGTAAGCCCAGTTGGCATGTTTAGTTGGCTATTGAAAGTCTTTGTAACCGCTGCAAGTTATCAATAAAAGAGATTGTGTTTTTGCCTCATTGTGTTTATTTGGTTTTCTGCATTAAAGTTCTGATGCTTCTTTATTTATTGATTATATTCAGTCTATCTTGTTATTGTACAAGTTCGTGTCTTGTACAAGCACAACTTAGTCTTATACGGCATCACGTCCAGTAACGACTTATCAATTGTACGGAATCGAAACGCGACATAAATGATCACTACAAGTCTTCAACAAATTAGCAAATCCTTTATACCAAACTTTTGAATGTGCAACGTTAAATTTTTCATAATTTCAACTTAGATAAGAGTTCTATTTCCAACATTAAGTCATCATCTCTTAGATAAGAGTTCTCTCTCTACAATGGCTTATACTGAGGATCAAAATTAAGTCCTGATCTCTTTGTGGTAGTTATGAATAAACTTACTAAGCACATTCAAAAGAGGATCCGTACTTAGTGAACTCCCCAAACAAAATCTCCTGAAGACTAAAACCAATATTCTAAACCAGCCAATGCTAAACTTTCGCCAACTACTTTCTAAAGTTCTGTTGAACTGCTATCACAAGTGACGAAAACCAAGCCACCACACCTAATTTCAAAGCATCCTGATTAAACTACACATATGGGTTACTGAAATTCACTTCCTTACAAATACTTATAGCCTCCCCCTTCATCAAAATGTTTACTACTCAATCACCCATGTTAAAGTCATTCCCACTACAACAAAACTCTAGAATTGTAGTGATGGTTGAGAGTTAAATATTTATACTATTCCAACATGTCTCACATGTCATCCATTTTGGACAGAGAGCTGGATTCACGTTGATATTTTTTGTAAAATTCGCTTAAGATGCGTACCATAGGATTTGAATCTGGGTTTGTTGATACTATGTTAAAGTTCTTGCCACTACCAAAACTCTAGAATTATAACGAGGGTTGAGAATTAAATATTTATATTATTATTCTTATAGGAAACTCATTTTTACATAAGACGATCTCGGATATGAAATGGAGATATAAGACATAAGGATGGAAGTTGTAACAACTATGTGCATCAGAACCAAGGTTCCTACTATATCGAAATAAGTTTCGGATATTTCTTATGAGTATCTGTATCGGAAGTTTAGGAGTAGATCAGGAGTTCTTGGTTTCAAAAAGCCATAAGAATAAAAAAATGTTTTAAAACTAGAAAAATATATTATACATTTAGGAATAATCTTATGTATTAATTGTTGTTTCGCATTAATTTTGAATAGAATAATATTCAAACGTTGTCGAATTGTTCACCCGTAATATCAACACAATGGATAGTTTTGAATTGAATAACATTAAGATGTATAGACATCGTGAACTTATAGGATAACACTTCGACATATGGAATCTTATCGACACACTCTAGCATGTTGATCCTTTGACACTATTGAAATTACCGTGTTGACGTTATTTCTTGTCATAGTTCTCTCATTTTCTTTTAATTTTTTTTGTTGAAACCGGGAGAGACATTCCCAAATTATTGGAATCGTCCGGTATTGGTGGGGTCAGTATCATATCGGACATGCCAAAACCGATACGTATTGGTATCGGTCATTGCCGTGAACCTTAATCAAAACACTTGATAGGATTCCTTAATCAAGATACTTGATAGGATGTAGCCCCTTTAGCCCCTGCGAGAGATGAATGGAGTGGTACTACCAAGTTTAGATAACACTTGATAGGAATTAGCCCCTTTGGCCCCTGCTAAAGATGAATGGTGGAGTGGAACTACAAGGTCTAGATAACTTAAACTTAATAATGTACTTTTCCAAATCTTTATAAATCCACACAAGTATTTGTTCATATTTTGACTTGTGAGTAGGGTGTTAACGAACCAAACTATTCGGGAGCCGGCTCGAGCTTGGCTCGTTGAAAAGCTCGTGAGCGGAGTTTTTTGAGCTCGAGAATGCTAGCTTGCTAAGAATATGCTCGTTAGATAAAAGAACCCAAACAAGAGATTAGGCTAAGGAGAAGCTCACGAGCCAGCTCGTTTTTATTTATATACTTGTATAGTTATATAAAAGGAATATCTTACACTATTAGACTTTTCCAATTTAGTATGAAGTTCATTTATACACTTTCAGTTTGACAGTATGTTTGTTGAGTTGTGTTCGGGACAAAGCTCATGAATTCTTAAACAAACTCAATTCGAGCGTAAGTTTGTCTAAAATACAAGTTCATCAAGATTTTGAGTTTAAAAGACTAAAAGAGCGGCTCGCAAGCCGAGATAAGCTTGTGCTCGCGAATATTTAGAGAGCCGAAATTGATCTTAATTTTAGGCTCGTCTGAAAGCTCAAGCTTAGATCGAGCTCTAGTTTTGTAAGTCAACAAGTTAAGTCGCTTCCGATAGCAATAACTTTCTAACAATGACGGTAGCTGAAAGGAAATGAAACTAAATGAACATAATGAGGGGAAAAAAATAACAAATTATAGTTGCATATGCAACTGACCATTCAGCTGGACATCCTCATTATGTTTCCCGTCAGATGATAGCGATGCTTCCAAGTGATGATGGTGTTGATCTTTTCCTTGAATTTGCATATGCAACTGACCATTCAGCTGGACATCCTCATTATGTTTCCCGTCAGATGATAGATATGCTTCCAAGTGATGATGGTGTTGATCTTTTCCTTGAATTTCTAAGCTCTTGGATTTCCTTCCCCATCCATGCCTTTTAGATGCTTTTCGATGTTTTAGGATTCCAAGAACACAGGGTCTCGATCCACAAACTCGCGGACCGATGGCGGTAGAGCGAGGAAGCACACAACACCAATCAAAAGAAGAGAGAAGGTATGTTGATCCGACCTACATACGTCGCCAAGAATGAATTCCAACAATCTCCTAGTAGTATTTAAGCATATGGTCTCAAATGTAAACATATAAGCACGAGGAAACAAACAATTGTTAAACAGCATACATTTACTTCAGTGTTAAGCTAGGAAGCACAGGCAATCCAAAATGGCTGCTGTGCCCACTTCCTGTTTGTCTCGGAAACAATTTTGACACGACTAAGGAAGCCCAAAATACACCAGAACACGGTATCAATAGGACAGGTAACACATCTGATAGAACATCTAGGATATGGACACGATATGGTCTTAATAATAGCTTTGCAGGGATACAACATGACACGGCACCTATTTTGGTGCCCTATTATATTTTGGAGTGTCCATGGTGCGTCCGCTCCGTGTATGACGCAACACAGGCCAAAATTTCCGGAGTGTCCATGCTTCCTACACTATAACTATGGATAGATGGATTTAGACAGTAACTCACCAGGAATAATGGACCCACTGAAAACTAGTATGGTGTCAGACACGGCACGGACACTCCACAATACACTAGGGCACAGCAACACCGGTCTCGTTGCCGTGTCCAAGTCGTGTCCTATCCACCTCCATGCAATCATCGATAACTGGGTTTCAGAAAAATCTAGAAAGGACCGAAGGAAGCGGAGACCTAGGCTGCGTTTGGTACAGCTTCTGTTTTTTTTTTCTTCCAAAGCTGTTTATGCTGTAGGCTTTTGAAAAGCAACAGCAATCCCAAACCAAGTCTTAAGTGTGTTCTGGAGTGTCCGGACATGGACAGGATGACCCGTACACGACGTTGTATCCGGCGTGTCCTAGTTTGTTTTCGAGTGTCCGGTACGTGTCCGACACGACGAGGCTGACACGTCTGATCCTTGGCAAAATGTTAGCGGAGTGAAAGTCGGATCCAAGAAACTGTTAGGAGAACGGTGGCGGTAACACTTACCGGGAGGTGACCAAAGGCATAGGAGCGCAGGGGCGCGGCGGTGGCGGGAAAGAACGGGAGAGCCATCCTCGAGAAGCGAAGAGTTCCCAAAGTCCGGAAGTGGAGCAGCGTTTGGGATTTTGGGTTTTTCTCGACAGGTGGGCCCCACAGAGGACAGGCGGATCCCACTTGAGGAGCCACCTGGTGAAGATAAGGATGGGCGGAAGAATCTGTAGGCTCTCTTTTCTCTCTCTTCCTTTCCACTTGCTTTTTCCCGCGGCCGGATTTCTCAAAAACTAGCAGCGATGTAATTGGATAAGTTTAATATCAATTTGAAAATATTTATAATTTTTTTACAATAATTTGAAAATATTTATTAGTATAATGTATTTCTGGATTATTTATGTCAAGTACCACCGTATTTTATATTTATTATACGGAGTACTTCTATTTTGAAATTAATTATACCGGATATCCTTTATATTTTATAGAAAGGTAAAACACTAACTAACTACCCGTGTGTTTATTTATTTATTTTCTAAAGAAGAGGGGTATCTCGTGTAATTAGTTTCAAAGTAGGGATACTCCGTATAATAAACATAAAATATAAGGATAATTAAAGTAAATAATCCTATATTTTTATTACATATTGAAAGTTTGGACAAACTTATTAGACTAAAACACCTCTTAGTTTTTATTTTTAGACTCAAGTTTGAACGAGCTAAAAAAAAAAATTGCCTCAAGAACACTTTGGCAAGTCAAGTTTGAATTGTCTTGCAAATATTTTACCCCATTCACATCCTAAGTCAAGTTTGAATTGCCCCGCAAATATGTTACCTCATTCACATCCTAACTCGTGGGATCGAACCTACTCAGCCTCTGTCTGCTTTGAGTTCTGGAGGACAAAATATAGTCCATGATGCGTTATGTCTCCATCTGTTAACGATTAGAGGTAGGAGGCTTTGACGAATTCGACTCATAGTCAAGTTCGGCTTCTAATTAATTCCACTTATGTGTTAATTGAAATTATACTTTGAAGATGTAATATGATTGAGTAAGCTATGTAGGCCTAATCAAAGACCTAGTTATGTTAGATATTTGTTTCTTTTTCTTCTCAAGTTAAATTTACTTGCATGTACAATTCTCTTGCGGAATACCGAAGAGCGGAGGAATGACTCAGCCAACCATACTTTGCGAAATACCGAAGCAACCAACAATGTGTTAAGGTTGTCTAGAGACAAGGGAGTGCCTGCTACAATCAAGTCTCCTAGGGTCAAGAACTTCTATTGTCTCAATCATTCAAACAAGTATCAATAACATAGAATATTTCAGAGTAAGCAGTAAGGCGTCCCAAACGTCGCATCAGAATGTTCTCGAGATCCAGGGATACAGAATGATATGCCAGATACACAATCAAAGTATACATGACAGTGAGTCAGCTGTAGTCTGAATATAATACAGTCATGTAAGGAACTAGTGTCCAAATTCTCTGGTTAACAGGTGTCGGTTGGATAAACACCCAAAAATATATAGTTTATAATAGACGAGCAGTGAAACAAGAAACTCACTCGTGGCCCTCAGTAACCATCCTTCGGGTGTGTGTCATCAGTGAGGGAGAAGTAAGCTTGATCCTCAGGTGCTGGCTATAAACCTGGCCATGCAAAACCAGTGGGGTCAGACCCCAAATAGTAAGTACCACAAAGGAAGCACGAAATAAAAAAATAAAACCGTTACTGTAACATGAGATGTGTGAGCCAAAAATCAATGACATATGTCTCATCCATGACATGATACGACACCCCTTCACCAAATAAGGACAGGAAGTGCCCTATCACATCAAGATAGAATACGTTCCTTGATTATGGTCAAGCTAAAATAATTATGCGTCGTAGTTTCAGTCCACAGTCTATCGTAACACGACAGCGCAACCCAACAACCAAACAAGAACATGAGTTAAACTATCATGCCATAACAGCGTGTGTCCCTAATTCTACTCAACAGAAGGCACAATATGCAAGCAGAGATATAATATAAGAAAATAATATAGCTTCCGTATATGGATTATCGTAACATAACGACACAACCAACAACCAAATAAGGACATGGGTTGAATCATCATACCACGATAGCCCACTTTCCTGGCTAGACTTATAATTTAAGCAAATTAGAGGGCCAATCGTGTATTATGGATTAATATTTGGGTTATCCTAGTAATGCAATATATAAGTATTCTCAGATCATGCCATAATCGAGCAAGGCTGACTGAACCAATGATATACGAGCAAGTATTTATGTAAAGTGATGCACCAGTCCCTTGCTGTCATGCCCCAGTCCCAAAATACCGAGGGACTAGACACGTGGCAATGGCCAGCAACACACACCAATGGGCAAACTCAATTTAATGGACCCATTAGAGTGCACTTAAGTTGTAAAACAACAGTAAAGGTCTACGATACAAGTCACAGTCTATTCTAATCTCATCCACAGAAGGTAATCACAGTTCAATATCAGAATAATCAAAATAAAATATAATCTAACAACAAGTCTCAATAAAATATCTCGGGGAACAATCCGATAATGAGTTTGATACATCAGTTCGATAAACAGGAAATAACAGAAATAACTGAGTATAGATAAAGCAGATACTCAGGAGAAATCCTTGGCGATCACCTCGTCCTCTGGTGATGGTACTGCTCCAATGTCAGCTCATGTCCCGTATACCTCGGGGTAGATCTCCTCTACTAAACATGGGGACATAATCCGGATCTAGGTACTCAAGGGACATAGCAAGGTATAAGAATAACTCAAGCCAGAATAAATGCAGTGCAATAATAAATAAAACAATAACAATAGGGTAAACTATGTAACCAGCTATGTGATATGCAAGTGAGAGCATCACTAGAACTCAGGCTGAGACAACTACAAGCTCTGTGTCGGGAAGCCGGTAGCAGTGATATCATGTAGGATCCTAGCTCGGCGTGGCTACGGTACCGTAACAATATAATCAACCTGTAGCATGTGTGTCTCTCCTCACCCAATGTAATCACACGTCTCATGTCCACGACGTCTCGTGTCCATGCCACGCAAGATCAAGACCTCTAACTGATGCAGCAAGTCATAATAATAGCTATGCATATGTAATATCTATGTCACGAATCCTGTAGCCTATACAGAATCACCATGAATATCTCAGGAATATTCTGTCTCATGAACAGTGTCAAGTGTCCTATAGTATGACGTACTTGATAATGCAAGCACGAAAATGTATAGTGTCTCGATATCCATGTCTAGGTGACGTTACATAACTTCGCGTACGGTGTTGACACCCGAATGTTATTCGAACGCTAAGCAATGTCATACGGTCCTAGGTTGAACATATATATCATAGGAATAGATCAAGAGAATAATATGAAACAATTTCCTACAAGTATGGCACGGTACACTTGCCTGGGGTTTGATTTCCAACTACTGCTCTGGTATCAGCGGGATCTGCAGGTACTCCTCCAGTTGCTGAAATAAACACTACCATCATGTTCAGAAGATGTCAAATAGCTAGAATTGCCTGTTCATAAGTCTAATTTGGACACAGGGGCAAAATCGACCGTTTCTGGTCAAAGTGGGGTCCACATGTGGCCCGCTTCGCACCAAAAAATGTGCCAGAGACAAAGTTTTCCAAATTCTTCAAACTTAGTGTACAAGTCCAGAATGACGATACGAACCCAACGGAATATCCAAAACTAGATTCCGATGAGCCGATCACAAAATCGCCCGTCAAGTGGAGCCGTGGGGCCCACGATACGGAATTTTGTCAACGTTCTCAGAATCGAACCAAACTTGGATCACAAGACCAAAAAAATGCTACGAATCCGATGGCATAAGTTTCGTTTCGAAACGACGAGCGTACACAAAGTTACAACGAGTTTCAGAACAGGGCCGATACTGGACGTTGTCGACGGATACATGTTGATTCCTGTGTGCATGCACATCCAAATTAACTTCTGCGAAATTCCACACATTCCTATCGACGGCGCGCACCTTTCGGTGAAGTTCGCATACGACCAAGTCGCCTCGTTTAGCGGGGCATATCTAGTTCCGAAAAAATTAGGTTTTAAATAACCAAGTTTTTAGCCATTTTTACCAGAGAATAAATCACAATCTACAACACCATAAATTGAACAACAAAATGGTTTTAAACTTGGTCATAAGGTCTAAATTATTCTGATTTTGAAAACAGTTAACAAGTTGCACGCAAAATGGTTGTGAACTTGTGAGTTCAGGACCAATTTCTGAATTTTCAGAAATGGGGGTTTATTATTCTGATTTTGCGTCACAGTTTGCGACCGACACAGGACGCGATACCCCGAACGAGTTGCACGGGTTTCGAGAGGGTCACGCAGTCTTCACACAGGATTCGACAGAATGGAAATTGGATCTTCGTATAGGGAGTTACACGCGCGGGAAGACAATTACCTCGATGGCGTATGCTATTTGTGACAGGACGGCACGGCGACTACGGGGTGACGGAGCTCGCTGGCGGCGGAGCTGCGGTGGAGGCTTGTTGCTGTGCTGCGGCTGCTGGCGGCATCGACGTCGCCGGGGAAGGGTCACCGGGGAAGGGTCGGCGGGGTCGGCGGGGTCGTGGGGCTCGCGGAGGCGACCGTAGTGCGGTGGAGTGGTGGTGTCGGGGTGCCGGTGGTGGAGAAGCGGTGGTGATGACGGGTTTAAATAAGAGAATGAAGGGGAGGCAGTGGAGCGGGGAGGCCGGAGCGGGCGGGGGACGTGGCCGCAGAGTCGGGGTCGTGGGCGGTTGGCCGCGGGCGGGGCGGGGTGTCGGCCAGGATCTGCGGGGAAGCGGGGGTCGTGGGTTCGTGGGGGAGAGAGGGGAGCGGGTGAGGGGTTAACGGGGTCAGGTCGGGTTGGGTAGGACCCAACCCGTTAGGTTTAGGGTTGGGTTCGGTTTAGCTGGGTTGGGTTGGGTTGGGTTGGTCCGGTTCAGTCCGGTTCAACCCGGTTCAGTCCGGTTCGAGTCTAGTTCAATTAAAATCTTGGTTTTTAGCTATTTAAAAATAGTTTTTGAGCCCAATAAATTCCAGAAAAATTACACAACATCCAATAATTAATAATACACCCAAAAATATAATTTTTATAATATTTTAATACATAAAAATATTAATCCCTGAAGAACAATTTTTAATAATTAATTAAAATTTACAGAAAAATTCAGAAAATTCATTTTTAATTTTTTTTTAAAAAGCAGGGTGTTACACTTGCAGGGGCACTGAGCTAATAATTAATCAGTAACAGTTACAGGCTTTCTATAGGAAAGATACTGGCTCGGTCTTATAATTAAATCAGATATTGCACTCCACTAGTGCGAATGATATACAGTATCGGTGGTGGCCAGTCTTTACTCCCAGCTAATTTAGGGTGGTTCCACATGCACGATCTCGAGATACCGTTCTCTCCCAATGCTCTACAAATTTAGTTGCCTAGTTAACCCTAGGTTAATTTAGAATCCCATGTCGTGGTTACATGAATATTCCTTCTTAGATGTCGTACTCTAAGTACGAGCACTCTTGATACGAATCCATATTGTTCCTCGAAAGTTAAATTTGGATTCACCCAAGTGTGATGCAACAATTAGTACTATCTAGCAACGGCTAAAGTCACTGCCCAACTACCATATTCGTGCATGGAAATATATATCACTTAGCAAAAGTGTATGGCATGATGGCTTACCATATTTATATCTATCAAGTAGAACTCTCGGTGCGGTCAAGTATATCAGCATAGATACAATAATCAGGACATGAACAAGTTCTAGAATCAAGACCATGGACAAGTTATCACGTAGCAAGTTATTCGGGATAGGACAGTCAAACATTGGTCATATTAATTATCACTTTATTATAGCATAGATGAGGATAAGAGTAGTGCGAGAACTCCTCGAGATCAGATTTACAATCCTTAAATCAAACAAGGACCAGGATTGCAGATCCTTCTCCAAGTTGAACTACGCCCTTTATTATATCCAACGTTGTACACTCCCTCACCCAAAAATAGGTATCTTGTGTGTATTTTGTATTTCTTGTATTTATGTTTGATTATTTTTTCAAAATAATTAAAACCCAATAATTTTCTTAGGATACTTGACCGTGGTTTGGACATTAATAATATAGGATGGCCCCAAAAATTTGTATCTTCCATCATAGGAAGTAGCCTATACAGGAGATGTCACCCTCACTTTTTCAATCAAGGGTAGTTTGATAATTGATACGGAAATTTTATTTTTAGGAGGATTGTATTTAATATTGTGCATGAGTAATTAATTATTTGTTGTATTGTTTAGTGTTTGATTAGACGTAGTATTTATTTTAGACTTGTGTAGTGGAGTTAACTTATTTTATTAGATGCATGAACCCAACTTTTGGATGAGTTTAGTTTGAGCCCATAAATTAGGCCCATGGATTAGGAGGTTGGATTTAATTAGTGAAACCATTAGACTAGAACCTTCCCCCTTAATTAATTTCTTCATGAGAGGCCCCAAGGGGTATTTGGGACATTATACATTGCTTGGAGAGTGGTTTATAACCAGCCATTTTTAGGAGGAGAGAGAGAGTGCTCTCATTTCATTTCTTTCCCAAATTTCTAGATCTACTTTTCCCTCTTTCAATTTCCCTCCATTCCTCCATCAATTCTCCACCAATTCTTCACAAATCTCTTTCTAAATTCATCTTTGAGGCCTCTACATCAATGATCTACAAGCAATGAGCAAGGAGCAAGGAAGAGGAGGCCAAGATCTACAAGGAGAGGAGCTACTTTGCATTTGGAGACTTTTCATTAAAAATTCATCTCCCAATAGGTACATTTCAGTTTTTCTCCTTCTATTAGACTCTAGATCTGAGATTTTTACTATGAGAAACCAACTCCCATGCATAGGCTACCCATAGGATTTGGTTTTGGGACGATCGGAGACCTACGGTGGAAGTTACGTGCATTTTGGTGCCAATTTTGGGGGAATTTCGAGATTGGCACATGTTGTGTTTGTCATTTGGTCAATTAGACCAAATTGACATATGATTGTTTGTTTGTGACTAGTGTCGTGTCCACAATTGGATACGTGTAGGCCGTATCTCGTCAATTTGACGAAACGGGTTGATTTGGGGGGTTTTCCTCCGACACGGAGCCTTGTGCATATCGCATTATGACACGGACACGTAACACGGATACGTAGACACACTAATTACTATACGTGTTGCCCATAATTTATGAATTAGATTTGTTCGTGTCCTCCGGGATGCGTTTGTTTGTGTGTTGGAGCCGTATCGCTCACGTATCATAGAGCAAGTGTGATACGGGTGCGGTGCACTCCATGTGTTTGTTGTTTTGCCCTCTTGTTATGTGTGCATGTGTAATTATATATATATATATATATATATGTATGGTATTTATATATATATATATATATGTATGCATATAATAGTATATATTGTGTTTAGTGTATATGTGTGTGTCTTTGTGTGTATATACTAGTGTTTATAGCTATGTTTAGATCTAGATCTATATGTATTTACATATGTACTAGTGTATATTCATGTATGTGTTTGTGTGTGATGGTATATGTATATGTATCTATTTAGTAGGGTGAGTATATATATATCTAGATATTCATAGAGGGATAGATGGGTGTTGAGTATACGTGTGTTTGTGTGTGTGAGAGTGTGTTATGTAGTGTTTGTGTGCATGTGAGGGTGTGAGCATTAGTGAGTGGCAGCAAGGGGGGAGAGATATCTGCACAGTGGCAACAAGTTCAACATTGGCAACTGAAGAGGGGATGTAGTACACAGTGGCAACTGAAGGAGGTATATGTAGCTCGGACAGTGCATCAGAGCACTGCATCAATGCACAAACAAAGGAGAGCAGTGTGCAGCAGAGCTACTGCATAGCAGCAAGGGTGTTGCATGCTCGGGTATCAGTTACAGCAACCAGCAGCTTCAAAAGCAAGTTACAGTGGCATCAACCCGAGCTATTGCAGCATGCTTGTGCATTGAAGAGCAAAGAGCAGTTGCATCCCCAATGCAACTGCTCAGGGCAGCAATTTGCATTCGTGCACAACAAATGTCATGCCCCAGTCCCAAATTACGTAGGACCAGGAATACGTGACACGCCAGCTACGTATTCGACCAGACTCTGGTCTGACTCGAATACGTATAAGCTGTATAATATAAAGGACACAATCTAGATTTCCCGTAAATGTAAACCTCTATGTCTCAATCCACAATGTACATCAGTATACAAGAAAGAGCTATAAGTGCTAGAGTCGGCCGCCCAATAACACACTAACTCGAATAGACTCGAGAAGAAGTATGAGTCTATAAAATCTAGACTATAACAGCAGATGAATAATCAATATAAAATAACCATAATGACGGTAGATAAGATATGAGTACCTGGTACCATACTCGCAAGACATGCAACTCCAACAGCCACTCTAAATGCTCCTCAAATAAGCTATGTTACAAAACTGGCAGGGAACCAGGTCCTCAGAGGGACGTAACAAGGTACAAAATACAGCAATGCCAAGTAAACAAAAAGTATAAGTGCACGATAGGGTACTCTAGCATAACCAAACAAGTGTGACACAGTTTAAAGACAATGTTCGAAGCGTGGGCTTTCTAAAATAAATCGTAGCTCCGAACACAGAGACACACGGGTCGTACCATAGCTTCGAGCACAGAGACACACGGGTGATACCACTACACTATAATACAGGATTACTACATATACATATATAAGCACGTACAGAGTAGCCCAAACGTCTAGTAACTGTCTTCCCCTTCCCAAGCGGTCAACGATTGTGCGCTGAACCTGAACCTCTATCTAACAGTCTCGACTCACGGAAGTAACTCAACAGACGCGACCCTAAGGTCGTCCTAGTCTCTGGTCATGATGTCAGTATCAGGATACAGGAATTTGGCACGATCACAGTATATGAGTGTGTCCTGGGGTGTCGATGTACTCAGGTACGTGCATCGAGATACTACAAAGCATCTAACAGTTATTCTAAGACATTACGACGAACGTCAGTACCCGGTTGTGATCCGGACGCGAAGTATCGAACGTCAACATAAATACGTGCACAATGTACATAAAGAACAATAATATCTGTAATCTGAAATACAGGATGGCAAGGTACACTTGCCTGCGTGCGGCTGCTGATGACGGGGATCTGGTACCGCGTCCAAGTCCTCAGGTCCCGCAGTACCTAGAGATAGATACAACCCAAAATCAATAATCTATTCTACGTTAAGCAGGGATGCGACACACAACTACACTCAAACTCAGTCCCTGTTATGACTCACAGGGACAAGACACTAGGGGGGTTTACCACAGTCGACTATCGGTATGTTTAATCCTCCGATTTTTCTTGGTCTTCACAGACGTTTTTCCTCATATTTTAAACATCATCCTCGAATAAATTATTATTAATTATCTAAACCCTCGAATATATACAATCACTTATTATTTCATAAAAACTTATCCTCGATTAACTTTACTCTTAATAACTTACCAACCTTCAGGTATCATGTCATATACAAAATCAATCGAGCACACTTCATATGGCATTATGTATAAGGCCCTAAAATTCTCCTATGGCATTTTTGGCCTCTTTCTCATTATATATCACATTTCCAACATCAATGTATATAATTCATAACCTAATTTATTGAATGTTTAAAGCATTCATAACCCTAAAATTTCCTTGCATATCCTTAATTAAATCCATATCGTTTTCAACCATTCATGCATATTAGACTATGAAATAAACCTTAAAATCACATGCCTATTCAACACCACCTTAAAGCTAACTCAGCTATAAAGCGATACCCAAAAGATTACATACAAGGAGAGGGGAGTATTCACCTCGGTGAAGTGGTGGTGGTGCTGGCCGATCGCGGTGGTCGACGGCGGGTAGCGAGTCTCGTACGTCGTCACGAGGCCTTCGTGGAGGTGTCTCTTCTCCATTGTCCAGTCCATTTATTCGCCAGATATCAGCTACCTCCACCCCATACTTGATGGCGACTCCGGCGAGCGTGTCCATCTTCGAGATTCGGTGCTCAATGTAGCCAGAAGACAGCGAAGAAGGACTCGACGACGAGGATGAGGACGTCGTCGAAACCGTCGCCTAGTCATTGCCATTGCTCAGTCCATCGACATAAGAGGAAGAGAAACTGCCCGGAGAAGGTGACCGCTGCGGTTGAGGAGTGGCGACCCGCCGGTGTGGAGGTTGTCGAGGTGGTGTTAGTAATGGAGGATGGTCGGAGTGATCAGCGGTCCGTCGGAGTAGATGGCTGCACAGGCGGACAGTGGTGGTGGTCTTGGGGTGGAGCTCGGGTCGGGGCTCGACGGAGGAGTGGTGGACTAACGGGGAGGTGAGGAACAGCGGCCGGAGCTGCTGATCGTGCGTGGGGGCAGTCGGTCGTTGATGGCCTCCGGTGGTGCTTCCTCGAGGATGGAGGGGAGGGCCGGGGTTGTGATGTCGAGGGGGTGGTCGTCCGGTGTTGCGGGGATGTGTGAGGTCGAGGACTAACGGAAACTCATCGGAGTCGACAGCGGAAAGAGACGGCATGGGGGAGGCCCGGCTGCTCGACAGTAGCAGCGGCTGGCCATATCCGGCCAGTCGCCTGGAGGTGATGGCTGTGGAAGTAGCCGACTCGTGCTGTAGTGTGGAAAATAAGGGTGTTCAACAGTAGCTCGGGTGGAGGAGGAGCAGTCTGGTAGTGGTGATGTTGGCCGCCGGAGGTGAGGGGCTTGGCCGGAGTAGGAGTTAGGAAGAAGAAGATGGTGAAGGAAAGAAGAATAAGAAGAAGAATGGGGGAGGTGATTTCTTGCATGGAGAAGCAAATAGAGGAGGAGAGAGAGTGAGGGATTTTCCACACCTAGGGATTAGGGCCGGTTGGAGTTTGTGAGGGTGGGGTGATGTGATGTTTTATAGGGAGTGGTGAATGGATGGAGGGTGGAGATGCTCCTAATCAAAATGGAGGGATAGGATTTGTCATGAAGAAAAATAGTTTCTTCATGAGGAGTGGTGAATGGATGAGTGTAATTTGGACCCAATTTTGTGACCTCTCTATTTGGTTTTGGCCAATGGGGTGAGGGCACCTAAAACCACTAAATTGTAATTTAGCCCCTTAAATTCGGGAAATTGCACAAACACATAAAATGACGCTAAAAATTATGGAGAAAATTGCGGGTGATGGTTTGCATGGCGAGGGGGTGTTGGGAGTTTGGCACGGGTTATGGCCATCGGGATTAATTGAGGATTAAAATATGATTAGGCAAAATTGGTATCCCCGATTTAAATAGAATTAAAGTGTCCCGCGCTTTTAAATTAAATGGGGCACTTGGGGTCAAAATCCGGAAATGACGCAAAGGTCAAAAATGGTGGGGGCTTGGAGTCAGTCTTGGACCCTTTAGTTGGTCTGGCTCAACGGGTTCAGTTGGTATCTCAAAATTTAGGATAACAACACAGGTGTCCGACACAGAATTAAATATGGATTACGGTTTTGAAAAATTGTGCAATTAATTTAGAGCACAACGAAATCTGATTTTAAGTGACGGAAAAGTCCAGTACCTAATTTGGCGGGTCAAGTCAGAAGTACAATAATCCGATGAAATTTATGGGCTGATATTGGGCTCCGAATAATCAAGCAATGATAGGGCGCGCCAAGGGTTTAAATTAAATGAATTAAAATACCAGGCAAACTTAACTCCACTCTAAACCTCAACATCTGCTGCTAAATCCAAAATTTTCCAAATTCAACCTGACTATCTATAGAATAAATCGAGGGGGTTTACATTCTTCCCAACTTAGAAAATTTTTGTCCCCGAAATTAAAAGTAAAGCACGATAATATCCAAAAGAATTTTAAAACAACTAGTAATCGAATTCCGTACGTAAATTTGTACCTTGCTCCTCAAATAAGTACGGGAACCGCTGCCGAATAGAATCCTCACGCTCCCAAATAGACTCGCCTGGTGAATGGTGTTTCCATGCCACTCTGACTAGTCGAATAGTCTGCCCTCTCAAAGTCTTCTCGCTGTGATCGAGAATCTCAGCTGGCTGCTCTACGTAAGACAGACTGGGCCCGACTGTAATCTCTGTCACGCCCCGGTCCCGCAGGGCCGTTCGTCCTCGCTTTGGTCCCTACGGAACCGATCGTCCTCACACGGACGTGATGCCGTGCAAGCCTAAGATGCGCTTGCACAAGGCCAAAGCTTTGATACAAGGGCAAGTAAGCTATTCAATACTGAAACAGCGGCACATATATTGCAGAAAGTGAAGATCACAATGGCATATGAAAACAAGCTCTTTTATTGATAATCGAAATTGTTACAAGCGGCGCATGGCTGAGGTTACAGATTGCTCAAGCACTCTTCTCTCGATTACAATAACACCGTTCCATACATTATGTCCCTTTATACAAAAGCAGCTCAATCTCGATACGGCTCAAGGCATCGACTCCAGATTTTCGGCTCCTTGGGATGAGGCACGGCTATCGCTTCCTCGCACGAGCAGGCTGTAAAACCCCCTTCCTAGAAACTCGTATATACTTTTTATTTATTAATTATTAATTAAATTGTAGTAATTAGGTCTAAATAGGAGAAATAGATTTTTAATAATTTTTATGTTAGGTGTTCGGGCACTTAGAGGACTTGTGGGACCATCAGGAATTTTTCGGAATTTATTCCATGTAGGAGACCCCTTGAGCAGTTGCTAGCCTAACGATGTGCAATACCCTATTATATAAATCTTCTTATGTATGAATATATATATTTATATATATACAAAAATATATATATGTATATATATATATTTAAAGAAAGAAAAAGAAAAGAAATGAAAAGAACTAATATAATAATACTAATAATAATAAACTATTACCTAACCATTCCAAACCAACTTAGCATTACTTCCTTAGCTAATTCCATCCGCTTCCTTCCTGCTGCATGTGAACGCCCTTTTTGCTAATGAGCCCAACATATGTGAGCCGCTCACAGCAACAATAAAACCCTTTAGCTTTTAAACCCATAACCTCCTTAGCCGCATGCGACCGAAACCCTCTCTCTCTCCCAATTCATATATATATATAAAATATATATTTATTCCTCTAAAACCCTAACCTAAAATTCCAGACTTCCCCTTCCCATCTAGAGCCGTCACCGCAGCCAGAGAAGCCTCCCCAAGCCATCCAACCATCCCGTCGACGCCGACATCGCGAACTGCAGTCTCCCACTCGAGGCACCTTCGCTCCGGCGTCATTTCCCGTTGACTCGCTCGACCAAACGCAGATCCGTTTTTATAGGTATGATCTTCCCTTAACCCTCTCCAATATCTGTTTTATAGTCAACCTCGGAAAACGTGTGCCCCTAGGTGAAAAACAGCGCCCAAGTCAGCGCGAGCAGACAGAATTCTGCAATCGCAGAAACTTGCGATGACCATCCATATTGTCGGGTTCGTATCTCCCACCACAGAGATCCGAATTCGACGATTCTTTTTGATACCTGTAGATTACATGACCTAGTTTAATTTCTGTATTATAACTTTGTGCTATTAGTTGCTGTGGACCAAATTGTAGTCGTCACAAAACTGCGCGCACCCACTTTTTCCGGTTTTCTAAAAGTGGGAGATCGGAGCGCGCCCCGCCAAACGGGACCGCCCCGCCTTGTGCCAAGTGTACCGAATGGTGCACACAGCATAAGCGGACACGTGAAAATTCGTGGGGACTGATTTGGACGCGTGTGCGCGCCGGAATCAGGCCGTATCCGCGAACACAATCCGTGTCGCCACTTTTGTGGAACTCGCGAGTATTTTGTGCACGCTTGTCAGATTACGACGAAACTTGCGCCACTGGACTCGTGGTAACACGCTGGTCCTGTGACCCAATTTTCACGCATTTCTGAGACGGTTGACCAGATCGCCAATTGGCGGGCCCCACAGTTGACTTTTTGGACCAAATTAGGTTCGGCTCATCGGAATCCAAATTTGGACATACCGTTGGGATCGTATTGACATTTAGAGTTGTTTGACCCATAGTTTGTCCCATTTAGAGACTGCTACCCTCGGCACGCTTTTCGGTGCAAAGTGGGCCCACCTTTGGAACCCGCTTTGGCCCGGAAATGACCTTTTTGCCCCTGTGTCCAAATTGGACGTAAGGACAGGCATTTCCAGCTATTTGACATCTTCTGAAACTGTTGGTGATATTTATTACAGCTTTCGGAGTAGTACCTACCGGATCCACCGATACCAGGACGACAGTTGATATTCAAACATCAGGCAAGTGTACCTTGCCAAACTCTACAGTATTGTTATATATTTCCCTTGCTTTATTATAATGCTGTGCATGCTTAACCTAGGACCGTGTGACGTACTTAGCGTCCGATTATCAGTCGGGTGCCGACACTGTGCGCAGTGTTGGGTACGGTCATCTAGAGATGGACATTCGTGACACTTTATTCTCGTACTTGTCTTATCAAGTACCATATGACCCAGGACACTTGACACTATTCATGAGACAGGATTTTCCCGAGATATTCGTGGTGATCCTGTATAGGATACAGGACATGGACATTATACTCCTAGATACTTATGACTTGTTGCATTAGCTATGATCGCGCTTGACATGGGCATGAGACGTTGTGGTCATGATATGCGTGGTTACATTGGGTGGGGAGAGTCACACATGCTACAGGCTGTTTCATATATCTATCTACTACTATTGTGAGGCCTCAGACTCTCGTAGCAGAGCTAGGCACATTACGTGTTTATTTCCGCTACCGGCTCCCCGACACAGAGCTTGTAGTGGCTTCAGCCTGAGTTTTAGTGTTACTCTCACTTGCATTTTACTTAGATGGTTACATATTTACCCATTGATCATTTAGTTATTTATTTGCTGCACTGCTTATCTGTATTTATTTGGCATGAGCTTTCTTGTACCTTGCTATGTCCCCTGAGGACCTGGATCCGGATTTTGTCCCCAGATTTTGCAGACGTGGTTTATCCCGAGGTTTACGGGACCGGAGCAGGAGCTGATCCAGGAGCTGTACCACCATCTGAGGACGAGGTCTTAGCTGAAGACTTCTCTTGAGCATCCATGTTCATGCTCAGCTTTTAGCATTTATTTCAGTCATTTACTTTCTGGGCTGTTGAACCATTGTACTAGATATTTATCGGGTTGTTCCCCGAAGTACTTGTGAGACTTGCTGATGATTTACATTCCTTAATTATTCTGTGGATCATATTTTATATCTGGTGTGGATGAGATTAGTTATACCATGATTTTCGTAGACTTGTTTTACAGCTTAAGTATGCCCTGATGGATCTATTATATTGAGTTGGTCCATCGGTGCGTACTGCTGGCCATTGCCACGTGTCTAGTCCCACGGTATTTTGAGACTGGGGCGTGACATGGTTTTTGTGGTGGCCCATGCAGGTCTACGACAAATTGTTCGGTTTCAACTTAGGGACCGAGCAAGCCTGCAACTAGGATTAAAGTATAGGATCTCATCCACACTGACTATGACTCATCCTCCTTCCAATCCATTCCATTCGGATAAATTGCATCCTGCTTGATTCATGTGCTTCCCTATTAATTTCTTGCGTATAGCCTCTCTTAGAATATATAAGTTCCTGTTGTTAGATGATCAGTAGGGTAACATTCCTATTAAGAGTGCAGCTAGAATATTGACACCCCACTAAGTCTAGAATATCTAGTGAACTCTAGAATTCCTCATCTCTAGGATCGGTATACCATTACCCCCTGATGAATTATGAAGACTTGAGAGTAGTATAGACACTACTAGAGTTAGTTAGAAAATTTACCATAATGTTTGACCCTAGTGTTTGACCCAGTCTTGAAGAACCAATAGAAATCCGAGATCGAAAGTTAGGACTGAACCTAATATGCATAGTGAGATAGCATTAGGATATAGGTTCTTGTCTTGAGATAAGCAGACCGTACCTTAGAGAGCCAAGAGCAATGTATAGAGCATTTTCCTAATCATACCTCAAACATAGCAACCAACACCCCACTCCCCTTAGAGAACCATGATGCTATCTAGAGCCCTCTATCTTTATTTTTGTATTGTTTCCCTGCGACCATAGCGCTCGCTATTTTGCGACGGCTAATTACGTTTCTTCTCTTCATCTTTCAACTCATGCCATCTGACGCTTCTGATAGTAGGCCAAGTAATTTTATTCCTTGTTAAGGACCCATAGTTTGCTAGGGTTATATCTGTAGTCTTGAATTTGAAAATTGGTGCCTGGTAGTTAGAGTTGATAAGTTTGAGTTAATCTTGTAGATGGTGACCCGATGATTATCCCTTAGCATTAAATCGTGTAATAGTACCCCCACCTCGATACAATATAGATCATTTTCCCTTAACGGCTAGTAACTCTTCTATCCTCACCATCGACCCTTGTCCTATAAGCACTACGACTAAGGCTTAAGACGACCATGACTTATGTAATAGAGGAGGATACCCTAATAGGTACCAAGACCCCTTCTCGTAGACCTTAACAAGAGTTTCCACGGTATCCTTAAAACAATTTCAGTATTAGTTTATTGTTTTAAGTTGGGTAGTAAGCCTTACAACATAGTACCACTTAGCCCTATTTGACCCATTGATGAAGTGAACTAGGGTGACACAACTTTAGACTTGCATAAGAAGATAGTATTTATTCAGACTGTAGAATTTAGAGGTCCTTGCCCCTATTTTGTCGACTATTGACTTAGACAAGGAATTAATATGACAACTGTAGAGATTGTGTAGTCTTTCGTTATTATTGCCTATTTTGCTTTTGTTTTTGTGAACTTGAATTATTTGTGACTTCTCTCATCATAATCCCGCGTTATATTTTCTGTGCTACCTTGAATTATGCTGCTATTATAGCCTAGTTTTTGCAAGCTTATTCCTTATCGAGCTTGTTCATGACATATGTATTATTGGGGAGGCCCACAATAATACACTTCAGAATCAGTGTATGAAGGTCTAGCTAACCTTAGTGCGCTTGATTCGCCCTTCATAATACTACTTTACATGGATTGAGATATGTAGTGATTAGTAGACAATTATACTTGCCCTAAACATGTCTGACATATCGTATCGGTTGCATGACTGTACTAATACGAGCATGTGAATAGGAACTACCAAAATTAGGATTTCAATCCATAACTGCTTTGACAATTCCCATTGAATTATTTAAACGCCTTGATCCCGATACTTCTATTCTATTACCTCTCCCTTGAACTCTTTATTATTGATCTCCGTCTTCCCTTATTTCGGAAAGACGAAACCTCGTGCTTGGTATAAGTTTGATACACAGAGAGTACTAGATATACCCCATAGGCCGATCCCATACTTGAGGATTATACTTTCGTAATTAAGGATATATCATATGTGATATGATCAGCGTTGAAGTTTCGAGGATTGAAGGACATTAGTAAACAAATTAAGGAATATTTTCTTAAGGTATATAGCCTTAGGTGATAGGTGGATAAATTCTAAGTTGGGTAGTAGTGCATTGTCAACTCGGGAGGAATTTCTTTTAGATTATGATCGAGTAAGACTAGATTGGTAGAAGTTCAAGCCATTGTAATTTTGAGAAATTTAGAAGGATGACTAAGATAATAAGGATCAATGAATTGATATTGAGGACCCAATATTTATACCCTAAGTGCATGAGTTAAATCTTTGAACAATGAAGGTAGAATCACCAATTTGAATTTAGAGGATAAATATAGAATTTCAGACTTGAATATTGGTGGACTGCATTTAAATTATTTTCAATTTAGTGATTTAAATTAAGAATTAAAATTTCGGTTGGACGACCTATTTGAAATAATAAGGATGTGAATGGAATTTAAAGAGTTGAGGCATACAAAACTTTATAAGTGAAAATGGGAATATATTGAACTCAAACCACTTCTAAAGGAGATTATGATAGTTAGAGATCGTGAGGTAAAAGTTATATGAGTATGTAAATCTTGGAGATGTTATGTGGATATGGATAATTTGAAACAAGGGAAGAAGAGATAACCATAGGTTAAATTTTGATTGGAGCAGTGGTCATCTTAACCTAGAAGTGATTGCAATGGATATGATTAGGATTTTAGTTATCGCAAGAAGATTGCGACTGACCTGCCTTATTGTACATAAAGGATTAACCGATTCTGCCTTATTTTAATTTTGAGGACGACATTGTTTTAAGTTCGGCAGATTGTAAAACCCCTCACCTAAGAATTTGACATACTCGGCTTAGATAGTGAGACTGAGGCTAGCGAATCCACTTAGAAATAGAACACGGTATTTTTATTTAGTTTATAACATGATATCACTTGACACGCCTTACCGTGCTCCGATAATTGGAGCACTACACTAGCCACTGCTTTCCTACAAATTCTACACCCTTATCCTAGATATGTCCATCATCCAATTCTCATCTTTGTGCAATTTTCCAATTGTTGGACGCTTTTATGCAAAAGAGCATTTATGTGTCCACACCATTGGACATGACACATGAAGAAACCTATTTTTCGCTCATATGGATTTTTTCATGATATTTTTCGGGATGTGCAACGTGCAACATCGCCCACCCCTTTAAACCTAGCCTTGCATTTTAAACAATGCAAATCTTATACCATCATTGCATTCTATCGTGGCTTAATTTTAATTTCGAGGACGAAATTTTTATAAGTTGGGTAGAATGTAAAACCCCCTTCCTAGAAACTCGTATATACTTTTTATTTATTAATTATTAATTAAATTGTAGTAATTAGGTCTAAATAGGAGAAATAGATTTTTAATAATTTTTATGTTAGGTGTTCGGGCACTTAGAGGACTTGTGGGACCATCAGAAATTTTTCGGAATTTATTCCATGTAGGAGACCCCTTGAGCAGTTGCTAGCCTAACGATGTGCAATACCCTATTATATAAATCTTCTTATGTATGAATATATATATTTATATATATACAAAAATATATATATGTATATATATATATTTAAAGAAAGAAAAAGAAAAGAAATGAAAAGAACTAATATAATAATACTAATAATAATAAACTATTACCTAACCATTCCAAACCAACTTAGCATTACTTCCTTAGCTAATTCCATCCGCTTCCTTCCTGCTGCATGTGAACGCCCTTTTTGCTAATGAGCCCAACATATGTGAGCCGCTCACAGCAACAATAAAACCCTTTAGCTTTTAAACCCATAACCTCCTTAGCCGCATGCGACCGAAACCCTCTCTCTCTCCCAATTCATATATATATATAAAATATATATTTATTCCTCTAAAACCCTAACCTAAAATTCCAGACTTCCCCTTCCCATCTAGAGCCGTCACCGCAGCCAGAGAAGCCTCCCCAAGCCATCCAACCATCCCGTCGACGCCGACATCGCGAACTGCAGTCTCCCACTCGAGGCACCTTCGCTCCGGCGTCATTTCCCGTTGACTCGCTCGACCAAACGCAGATCCGTTTTTATAGGTATGATCTTCCCTTAACCCTCTCCAATATCTGTTTTATAGTCAACCTCGGAAAACGTGTGCCCCTAGGTGAAAAACAGCGCCCAAGTCAGCGCGAGCAGACAGAATTCTGCAATCGCAGAAACTTGCGATGACCATCCATATTGTCGGGTTCGTATCTCCCACCACAGAGATCCGAATTCGACGATTCTTTTTGATACCTGTAGATTACATGACCTAGTTTAATTTCTGTATTATAACTTTGTGCTATTAGTTGCTGTGGACCAAATTGTAGTCGTCACAAAACTGCGCGCACCCACTTTTTCCGGTTTTCTAAAAGTGGGAGATCGGAGCGCGCCCCGCCAAACGGGACCGCCCCGCCTTGTGCCAAGTGTACCGAATGGTGCACACAGCATAAGCGGACACGTGAAAATTCGTGGGGACTGATTTGGACGCGTGTGCGCGCCGGAATCAGGCCGTATCCGCGAACACAATCCGTGTCGCCACTTTTGTGGAACTCGCGAGTATTTTGTGCACGCTTGTCAGATTACGACGAAACTTGCGCCACTGGACTCGTGGTAACACGCTGGTCCTGTGACCCAATTTTCACGCATTTCTGAGACGGTTGACCAGATCGCCAATTGGCGGGCCCCACAGTTGACTTTTTGGACCAAATTAGGTTCGGCTCATCGGAATCCAAATTTGGACATACCGTTGGGATCGTATTGACATTTAGAGTTGTTTGACCCATAGTTTGTCCCATTTAGAGACTGCTACCCTCGGCACGCTTTTCGGTGCAAAGTGGGCCCACCTTTGGAACCCGCTTTGGCCCGGAAATGACCTTTTTGCCCCTGTGTCCAAATTGGACGTAAGGACAGGCATTTCCAGCTATTTGACATCTTCTGAAACTGTTGGTGATATTTATTACAGCTTTCGGAGTAGTACCTACCGGATCCACCGATACCAGGACGACAGTTGATATTCAAACATCAGGCAAGTGTACCTTGCCAAACTCTACAGTATTGTTATATATTTCCCTTGCTTTATTATAATGCTGTGCATGCTTAACCTAGGACCGTGTGACGTACTTAGCGTCCGATTATCAGTCGGGTGCCGACACTGTGCGCAGTGTTGGGTACGGTCATCTAGAGATGGACATTCGTGACACTTTATTCTCGTACTTGTCTTATCAAGTACCATATGACCCAGGACACTTGACACTATTCATGAGACAGGATTTTCCCGAGATATTCGTGGTGATCCTGTATAGGATACAGGACATGGACATTATACTCCTAGATACTTATGACTTGTTGCATTAGCTATGATCGCGCTTGACATGGGCATGAGACGTTGTGGTCATGATATGCGTGGTTACATTGGGTGGGGAGAGTCACACATGCTACAGGCTGTTTCATATATCTATCTACTACTATTGTGAGGCCTCAGACTCTCGTAGCAGAGCTAGGCACATTACGTGTTTATTTCCGCTACCGGCTCCCCGACACAGAGCTTGTAGTGGCTTCAGCCTGAGTTTTAGTGTTACTCTCACTTGCATTTTACTTAGATGGTTACATATTTACCCATTGATCATTTAGTTATTTATTTGCTGCACTGCTTATCTGTATTTATTTGGCATGAGCTTTCTTGTACCTTGCTATGTCCCCTGAGGACCTGGATCCGGATTTTGTCCCCAGATTTTGCAGACGTGGTTTATCCCGAGGTTTACGGGACCGGAGCAGGAGCTGATCCAGGAGCTGTACCACCATCTGAGGACGAGGTCTTAGCTGAAGACTTCTCTTGAGCATCCATGTTCATGCTCAGCTTTTAGCATTTATTTCAGTCATTTACTTTCTGGGCTGTTGAACCATTGTACTAGATATTTATCGGGTTGTTCCCCGAAGTACTTGTGAGACTTGCTGATGATTTACATTCCTTAATTATTCTGTGGATCATATTTTATATCTGGTGTGGATGAGATTAGTTATACCATGATTTTCGTAGACTTGTTTTACAGCTTAAGTATGCCCTGATGGATCTATTATATTGAGTTGGTCCATCGGTGCGTACTGCTGGCCATTGCCACGTGTCTAGTCCCACGGTATTTTGAGACTGGGGCGTGACACAGGCACCTGAGAACAAGCAAACTGTTGGTGGGTCAGCACTTTATGCAAGTACTGGTGAGATAAAACAACTGAACAGAAGCTACACCCCCTGAAACCCACACTAAGTAAACTTGTGGCAAAACATTGCATTACTAGTGATCTTGCTAGTTTTACCTAAGTTCATTTCATGCAGTTCAGAACTATAGTCAGATTACATCTTTTGGAAACACAAGTTAGAAACCAGTTTTACATATTCAAACTATAAGCATACGATTCGGGACAGTGCTCTATCGTGCAGTGCGCAGCATGTATTGTGCATCACAATCTATCTCGTTTGGGGCAAAGTTAATCTAGCAGACTGATAATATCGAATCAAGGCAAGCATATCAAGTAGACTATCATTCTATCAAGCGATTGAGGCCACACATCTATATAATTTCGGTCCCCGAGAAACTCAGGATTGGCAGCGGTAATCCAGCTAATCCAATGACTCACATACTGGTACTATTAGCAGCTGTGACTAAGGTTCAGCTCTGCACTAATAGCCATTGTCCAACCGATGCAAATGCAATGAAGCTCTATCAGATAAATCACGAAGCATACTGAATGATCAAGCAGGATATAGATAAACTCATAATATTTCTTACCTACGGCCGAACGGTTATCCCTGCAGCAGACACACAAGTTAGCCACAATTTGCATAATATAATATATACAGTTCTCTAGTTTTCCTATTCGTCCCTGCATCAAACAGTTAGATATGCAAGAAGGCTAGCCTAGCATGCACCCTAACTATATGATGGTCCCCTCATCGGGATTAGCAGTTGGGACGTACAAGCCCATCTCACTAATAGACGAGTCTCGGCTACCCAAGGACGTACAAGCCTCAGGTATCTAGATCTCTTCCCGGGCCGAATGATCCCCAGTGCCCCAGGAACCGCTCGAGAGATAATCCTTGTGCACAAGTTGTCCTGACTAAATGCGAGAATGCAAGCTCCTATCGATGCAAGATTATGCACTCAATCCAGAACAAGCAAGCAAACACATCTATCAAGTCTAGATAGCCGAAGCTCACTCTCTTAATGCACATTGCCTAATAGCCACACCCTCCCGTAAGTAAGGTGTGTTAAGCCTCAGGGGGACTATTAGTCTAGATTTACAAGTTCACGCCATTCTCCAAGTTCCATCTTATGACAAGCAATCAACGAAGCATGTTCAAGCAAAGCTAACTCATTAAACAAGTAACAAGCAAGAACAGTTCTTATAACTCTAGCATGCAAATTCTATCTCTTGTGGACAAGCATTCTAGTATTCCAGTCTAGCATACAATATAAGTGCAAGCAATCCTCTTTACTCTTGTTATTAGCATGGCAAGGTTCTATCTCATTTCAGACAAGCATTTCGAGTTCTCTTATTAGGCAAGCAAACAGATTCGTTTTGATGACCAGCTATGTGAGTTCTCTTATTAGCATACTGAGTTGGTTCTATCTTTCTTCTTATGAAACAATCTTATTAAGCAACAAGCATTCAAAACTCAAATTCATTATTAAGTCATGCAAGAATCAGAGAATGCAGTTCTGCCCACTCACATTGATTAATCGGTCGGGAACTCTCCGAGAAGACTTTCGTTCGAGCAAGCAAGGCGATCTCACTTGTACATAGTGCCTACGCGGAGCGGGACACTACATACTTACCTACCAACAAAGAGTTTCATCCTCAAAACTCAAGGAGAAACTCACAAAAACACTGAGCAGCGATAGTCCTCATCCCTCACCTTCCTTAATCAAAACTCAGCAAATCCAGAAATCACAAATCACTTCTCAAGCAATGAAAACAAATCCAGAAAACTTTTTGCGTGCATCTTTGAGAATATCTATGGACTTATTGTATGGAACGTTCATTGCAACACAATCACAACTCAGAGTCGGAGGCAACGGAATGGGCAAAGAATCGAGTCGCTCTGATACCATTATGTCATGCCCCGGTCCCGCAGGGCCGTTCGTCCTCGCTTTGGTCCCTACGGAACCGATCGTCCTCGCACGGGCGTGATGCCGTGCAAGCCTAAGATGCGCTTGCACAAGACCAAAGCTTTGGGTATCAAGTTAGGTACGATACGCATTGGTGCAAGGCCAAGGTATCATATTTTAACTGTTTTGTTATAATATTATAGTATTTGACTCGTATATATATATATAAAACCTATTTTTAAATTAAGAAAACTTGCGTATCTTAGGATACGACTTTTTGAGAGACTTCTTGTATCGTAGCTTAGCTAGTATAGACTAGTTTCATAATGTATTGACTTAGTGACTTAGTGTTAGACGCTTGCAACCTAGATTTCATCGGTTTGACTTAGAAATGGCCTTGTGACCTAGATGTTGACTAGTTTAACTTAAACTCATTCTAACACCTTGTATTAATGCTATATTCTATCTATAGGTTGTGTGGCACCAGTTGGGACACAGTTTGACATTTATTGCGTGGATGACAGGCGAGTACATTCTCTGATAGTTTTTATTAATTGCTAATTACTATAATGCAAGAATTTAGAAATGTTTTACATGACTCTTGACACATTGGTACACAGACTAGTATACACATGGATCAGTCATGGAATGTTATATATATATTGTTTATTGTTTCTCGTGTTCTCAATATTTAACTTAGACAATATTTTGTGTTCAACATTCATGTTTAACTTAGACAATGTTTCGTGTTCAATGTTCAATGTTCAATATTTCGTGTTCAAGGTTTATTGCTTATATGGCCTTGAGTATCTTGTATCACAATGTGTCATGGTTGGATCCATTGTACTAGTTGGGGAAAAGGGGAAATGTTAGCTAGGTATGTGATCAAATCCTAGACAATATTTTATGTTAACTTAGACAATGTTTATCCAACGTTAAAGTAGACAATGTTCACCCAAGCCGATCACATATCTATATAGTATTTCAATCACTTAGCATAGTTACAGTTCTTCACCATATTGTTCATTGTTTACTTGTTCATCCACCATAGTTGATATTGTTTATTATTTCTCGTCTTGTATTATATTCTCTATTTCTGTTTATAGTCATTATCAATTAATTGGAACTGCTATTGGGTTGTACTTGGCTCCATTCCTGACAGAAAAATATTTTTCAGATGAATGGTTAGAAAGGATGTGTCCCACTCACTATGGACTGACAGATGGAGTATCACCCGAGGATCGTACTAGAGACTAAGGCCTCTTAGACTTTTATACATTGTAGTAGTTTTTCTATTTTAGATATTGGTAGTATTATGTTTGAGATCTGGAGCTATGTTTGGTTTAGAGATGGTTATGTGATGTATTGAGACTTATATTTCTTTTCTTTCTATTCCATATCGTGCGTACATCTTCCTCCAGTTTTATATGTGATTGAGTATTATTTGGTATTGAGATGGCATGGCAGTACTTTATATGCATTATGTGAGATATTAGACAGTATAGTAGACCAAGACAGCGTTCTACCGCCGATTCTACGGCGTAGGCTGGACGTACCCACGTACTCGTGCCCCTATACCGGGTGCTGGTCGTGACAGGAGATACTACTTGTAGGATCTTTTCGTGGCACAAAAATTCGACCCCTTGGTATTAGTATACATTAGTGTAACGACCATAGATTAATTGTTAAATATTAGATATTATATATATATATATATATATATATATATATATATAATTGTGGTTATTTTCTAATTTTAACTTTTCTACAATTAGCATCCCATAATTTTTCGTGCCAAGTTAGACAATTTTTCCTTTTATAGACATGCACATTGTTTACAATTACCTATTTTGTGGATAACCATTTAATTAATTACTTCGTTAATTAAATAATACAATTACTTGATTTATTATAACTAAATAAATGTCTAATTATTAATTATAAAATATTTTGGGTGTGGTATTTTATTAGAGCTTTACAAAGTAAATCTTTAGAATTTATTTGGTGTGCAAATATTATTTTGGATTTTTAACCTCATCTATATAAGTAAATAAATATATAAATAAATATATGGCTATTAATAAGAAATAATAATAATAATAATAATAATAATAATAATAATAATAATAATAATAATGTTAAAGAAAAGAAAAAGAAATAAAAGTAAAACAAAGAAAAGAAATAAAAAGAAAAAGAAAAGAGAAAGAAAAGAAAAGAAAAGAAAACTAATTAATACTTAAATCCTAATAACTAACATTTAAACCTAATTCTATTCTACAAACCTACCCCAACCCAGCAACTCCCCCCCTACCCTACCCCGTGGCCACGTCCCAGACCCTTCTCTTCCTCTCCCTTTTCTACCTATATACACACGTATACTGTTACTAATCCCAAACCGTAACTCAACCCATCCCATCTAAACCCTAATCCTAATCGAACCCCAGCTCGGCCGACCGCCGCCCCATCCGGCCGACATCCGGCGACCGTCCCGCGCAGTCCGCCGTGGCCCCGGGACCGCCCCGCGCCGCTGCCGGCCGTCCGCGCAACGCACGAGCGTGCACTACAGCGCAGCCCGAGTACCCATCTTCAAGGTGATGTATCTCCTTCATCTCTCGTACTTTTTTCGAGCGGTTTATTCGTGTACGTTCACAACCTAACCCTCTAGGATTTTCATTAAAGCGGGACGAGTTTTCGTGCCGTAGATTGGTCGAAAATCGACCGAAAAATGATCGAAAAACTGACCAAAACAGTTCAGAATTTCGAATCATAAACTCCATGGTCACACCCAATTTGCCATCATCCTGTTTAATATTTTCAAAAACTAATTAAAGGGTTTTTCTTCTCCATATAACCGAGAATTTTTTTGTTCTTTTAGTTTTTGTTAATTTGTTCTATGTAAAAAATTATTCGGCCTCCAAATTGACCAAAAACTTGACTTTTTAAAATTGAAAAATTGTCATACGGAGCGCGTCCCGCCAAACGGGATCGTCTCGCCACGTACCAATTACACCGAAAGGCGCGTATGGTATATCCTGACGTGTGGGCTTTTGCGAAAGCTGATTCGGACGTGTGTGCGCGTCAAAATTAACCCGTATCCGTTAAAAGTCTCTATGTCACGACTTTTGTAAAACACCGCACCATTTAGTGTACGCTCGTCGGAATGCGATGAAACTTGTGCCATTGGATTCGTGGTATCACGCTGGTCCTGTGACCCAAGTTTCACACGATTTCGAGACAGTTGACCAAGCCGCCTATTTGCGAGCCCCACGCTTGACTTTTAGGACAAATTTGTGCTTGGCTCACTGGAATCCAAAATTGGACATACCGTTGAGTTCATATTGACGTTTAGAGTTTGTTTGACCTATAATTTATCCTATTTAGAGACCTTTACCTCTGGCACGCTTTTTGGTTTTAAGTGGCCCACATGTAGACCCGCTTTGACCCAAAATTTCTGTTTTGCCCCTGTGTCCAAATTGGACAAAAGGGTAGTATTTTCTGACTATCTCGCTTATTTCGGAAATATTGGTGATATTTATTTCAGCATCCAGAGATGTTTATTCGGAGGCCATAGTTTCTGATCCCTTGAACTTGACACTGGGACGTTTATATTACGCAACTTTCTTGCCAGGCAGGTATACCTTGCCATTGTACTGTGATTTAAATTCTTTATGGTGCATGCATTTTATTTCTATCCATTTAATTTATATATTTTAACTGCTATATAAACTGCACGTCCAAGGATAACTTGGGTACAACGACGGTGGCGTCGTATTTTATCTTTATTATGTATATTATACATGTTGACCTAGATTTACGAGACCACCATATGATTGGAGGCATCATTAGGTTTCATTGGCCGTGACACATCTGTTACACGAGTGTGAGTCTCATGTAGGACACAGACTTGCATGACAGGCTGGCCTCCTGTACGTATGGGACATGCGATAGGGAGTAACTGCTGATAGAATTTGCATAATTAGAAGTCTTGGCAGTTATTAGAGGTATCATCGTGTCATGGATATTGTCACACCCCGATCTCCCGCAAGCAAATCGGCCATCCCCGCTGGGTACGAATCACCGCTCCAGCGCTCCTGCGGGACGATCGCTTCGACCCATCCGGGCGTGATGCCGCACGAACGTGAACCACGCCCGTACAAGGCCATGGTTCATTGGCTAGCGGTAAGAGATGTAAGCCACAGAGTCGCACAGATTGTCCGAGTGCAGCAAAATGTATAAACGCATAAGCGAATGGTAACAAGTTCACTGAGTCGACAGTAGCGGAAGCAAAGATTGAGTACACAAGTATAAAAGTAAGGCAACTCTTTTATTCATAATAAAACAAGTTCTTACAGGCGGCGTATAGCCGAGATTACAAGTCGCTCTGAAACATAAAAGCGTGCCAAATGGTTACATTTGTGTAATGATTGAATAGACGATGTTCCAACATTATGCCTTGTATATGTACATCAGTTCCGGACGCAGTGGTCCAAGGCTCCAGAGTCGAACTCCACGCCTTAGCACGCACGAAGGAGGCATCCGCACCGAACGAGGTTCTCCCGCACCCTGCAAGCAATCTGGTGGGTTATCAGTACATGAATGCACTGGTGGGGAGGCTACTCGCCCGCTCGACTGAATCCAAACACGTAATATAGGTTTCGTGCACCAACTACTTTGTTGTCTTTCTAGTTGTGCCTTAGGATCAGTTTCATGGCATATATGTAAAGCCTAATTCGTGTGGCAGTGTGCCATACGATATGGGAGGAAACACGGCGAGACTTACCAACTTACCAACTTGTCCTTCCCTGTCCAAGGCAAACCAAGTTAATTCATGCACCAGGATATATAAACATTCGAGCATTAGCATATGCAAACATAAGTGTCTCAAGCGAGATTTCATATCGGGTGCACGAGTTCTTCTATTTAATTCATGGAACCAAAGTATACTTAATTCTCAGATTCATTGTTCTTTTATCAGGATACTAGGATTCAGATTCATAGATGCAATGCAATGACTCGCACACGGATTGCCGCTAAGCGAGTATGATCATGAATGCATAGGAGTCGCTGGCGTAGCTATTTATGGACATAGTCGTAATAAGACGGTGGTCCCGATGCCCCGGCAACCCGACCGAACTTATCCGTGCTAAGAACAAACTAGCGCAACTACCGGATCTTCCCCCTAGGCCGGTTCGGTCCTGGTGCCCCGATGCCCCGAACTGAGGAGATCAAATTTGTGCACAAGCGTCTGCGACTGAATGAATGAGTTCTTGTTGTTCTTCCATTATTCTAAGTAAACGGCAATGGTTGTAGGCGCAGGTCATGATCCTTGCTACAAACAATCCCAGGCCGTTCATATCATTTGTTATGCATTTCACACAAGTTGATATACAAGTCCATAGTTATGTTCTGGTGCAACTTAACATGATGCGCTCCCCTGGTTCGGGGATTGCCTTGGCGACCTATCGGCCCCGGATACCAGCAGAATTATTTTACATATAAGGATTATTTAATAGTCATCTGGCCAACAAGATACATGCACAATATACAATAGTGTTTTACTTGATTGAGGCATGATTCCATATAACAAGCATTGAATCGAGGCAAGGGTATGAGTTAACATATAGCAGGCAAGCATGCTTTTCCAATAAAACTTAAACATTCACGTTGGCTCGGGCCCGAAGGTAAGCCGAGGAGTGAATCCGCAAGAAACTTATCGAATGACATGCTCCAGGGTCGTTGCAGTGCAATGAGTAAACATAGTGTACTTGTATCATCCTACTCAAGGCACAGCGGGGTCGAGGCATCATTACCAGTTAACATATCAAGCAGACAAGCATGCAAACTTAAACAATCACGTTAGCTCGGGCCCGAAGGTAGACCGAGAAGTGAAACCGTTAAGGGACTTAACGAGGGACATTATCTAGAGTCGTGAAATGTAACTAGGTGAATAGTGCACTAAGAAAAGCAATACACATATCGATCTATCGAGGCATAGCAGGGTCCAGTTGCCCAAGGCAATGGTAGCATGCGAGGGTCTGTACATAAGCAATTGTTTCATTTTCATGTTCTATCATAAGAAATACAAATTTGGGATTATTCCATTAGCTAGGTGCGTTGTATTCTTATTAGCATGCAGGAGGTGATTCACCTAACGACTAGCATGTATCATTCCGTATTTTATGTGTGCTGGCTAAGCAAAGACAAGTTTACCGTAGCCACCCACCTCAGCGATGATTCGCCCCGGTCGAGCGATACTCCGAGCGAGCCTCTGAAAGCCTAAGCCGAACTCCTGAAGGGCCAAGTCTGGATAATCCTTTGCCTTAATGAGTTGCCTCACTGAGCAAGACAGGTCAGGACGTTGCACTTTTTCCGTTTGAATCGGCAGTCCGCTTGAGCGGAACGGGGTATTACATCATACACCACTCAGAAAAAGTCTCGTCCTCGAGACTTACTGAGCGCAGGCCGTACTATCGCATCATGGTAATTTATCCATACATAGCAATCGGTACAACTAAATCCATTAGAACACAATCTCCTACTCGTTCCTTACGCCGTATTGCGTGTGTTCTGAATCGGTCTCACTGCGCCTTAGCGCGGGACATATTGCTTAACGCATGGGTACATTACAATCCCTCGGGAATGATGATCTAAGGCTGAGGCAAACTTATACAAGTCATTATGCTTGTTCGGTAGGATATTCACTTGCACTAGATTCGAGATCAGCATATCGCGAGTCTGGATCGTGCACGAATTCGAAGCATCCTTCAAACACATGCATTTCAACCAACTTAGCAATAGCGAAGTCTGTGCACTCGAATTTCATATCTCATCGAGTCTTGGATCGTGCACTCGTTTGATGCGTCCCCCAAACTTATGCATTCAACCAAACTTAGAGATAGTGAAATCGGACAAGCTACTTGCGAAAATCTCAAGGGTTCCCGTTTAGAAATCACAAGGATACTTCCGATAGGGCCAATCAAATCCCAAGTAAGTTCCATTCCAACTTTTATCAAGTATTTGAACTCCCGTTATGCACGATTCATTCGATTCAACCGACTAGTGTCTACTCGATCTGATCAAACATAGGCCGCACTCACCGCTCCCAGTCTAACCCTAAGTCTTGTTGCCCCAGTTCTTTTGCTTGTTCAAGCAACATTCTAAAGTTGGTTGCACAGGTTCATTCACTCAGTACAAGGTCGTCTGCCTAGTTGCTAGGTCAGCTCACAAGGTCGTAAGTACAAGTTCAAGCATACGATACATCGTGCAAATTCGTCGCACGATGCTCGCCCCAATTCCTAGGGTCAAATCATTGTTCATTTGTACGGGGTAATCTACCTAAGCTCATTTCACTCAACTTTTTAAACATCGAGCACAATTTTTTCTACTCTCAATAACACGTTCGTTTGCACGGGGGACGAGTCCGTTCAATACAATCCATAATGTATTCAAGTTGCAGGACCGGCCTATTGATTTACGTAGTCTATCTCTCCAAACACGTTTTGATAGAATACCTATCCATTCCAAGTCTAGTCCACCAAGACAAGATTCGATTCTATGCCCTTTATAATTTTAACTCCAATTCGTTCGACCTGATTTACGTATCCGTTCACGAAACCATCAAGCGTGATTTATTTCAGGTTCTAGGCTAACTCATCTATTGAAACATTTTCAATCACTTGCATTCCAAGTTCATCTTATCGTGTCGAACCAGAAGTCAAGACGATCCATAAGTTGTCACGCCTCGGTCTCCCGCAAGTTCGATCATCCACGTTGGACGTGAGATCATCACGTTAACGCTCCCGCTGGATAATCGTCCTAATCCGGGCGTGACGCATGTGCGGGCATAGAGTTACGCTCGTATAAGACAAGAACGTTTGAATATTATGGCTATCTTTGACACGATCGAGACACCTTATCCTTTAACCTTTAATTCCATCCAACTGTATATCCATCAAGTCAAATCCGTTTATGCAGTGATTATAGTTCGTCTTGCAAAATCATCCAACTTCAATGTTACCGTTCGATATTTCCACAGTCTACTTATAACATTCCTCAAGAATCAAGTTTCAATATTCGAACCCAAGTCTATTCCATTTTGATACGTTCCGTTCATCGAATCTGATCGGAATAATCACTGAACATATCCATTTGAGTCCGATCATCCCCGCCGTACGCGAATTACCACGCCGGCGCTCCCGCAGGATAACCATTCTCGCTGGGACTAATTTTGAGAGTTATCCTTTCAAACTTGATTTCAAGATCATTCTTACAAACATCAAGCCAATTCCATTATCGCTTATATCTCTCATCGAACCACAATATTCATTCTCGGGCTAACTTATTTGAGCGATATTGTACTTAAGTTTAATTCTTTGGTTTCAATCCGAAATCGCTCGCACAATTCTCAAGTTTCAGCAGGTTTATCTTAACTAAGATGTTGGTTTTCTATTTTCGAGAATTTCTAATTGATATAAGACTCATCATTTGGTTTAAGACATTTTACAATCATTTAATCCGTGTAAACACCCTGATTTTTTAGAATAATTTTAATATAATTTTCCCCAACTTTTCGGTATTTTTTCTGGATGAAGAACCAAGGTAATTGTGGTTGAAAGATTTTTATATGCTCTTAATTGGTATTAAAATATTATGGAAATAATATTTTATGGTGTAAAATGGAAAACCGGACATAGGATAATTTTTGGTGAATTTATTGGACTCCGAAAACGCGTTTAAAGCCCTAAAAACTATTGAAAATTTGAACCGAACCAAACCTGACTGAACCGAACCAAACCTGACTGAACCAAACCAACATAATGGGTCGGGTTGGGTCGAATCCGAGTCAAACCCGACCCGGACCCAAAACCCAAATGGAAACCCTAGCCCCCGCCGGATTTTACTGTAGCGGCTATTTAAAGCCTCCCCGCCGCCAGACCTGTCTCCCTCTCATCTCCCATCGCTGCCGACCTACGGACTCCCCGACGCAGTCGACATCCCCGCGAGCGCCACCGGACACCCCGACGCAGCCGCCATCCTCGACGACCGACTGTCCTTTCTCCCTCTCCGTCGGACGAGCGACTCCCCTCGAGTTCAGCCCCTCGTCGGCCCCGCCACCGGTGCACCATACCTCAACCTCCTCCCCTCGACTCCACCACACAGCCGACCAGCTCCGCCCCGCTGCCTCCGCCCTAGCCACCCCGATCCGGTCACCTCTGCCTGAGCAGCCACGGCGTGTCTCCGCTGCCCTAGCTTTGACACGCTGACACGAACACAGCAGAACCTAGACTCGAACCCGACACAGTGTCCGGACACAGCAACTCGAGACAGGACACGAGAAATCGGTCTTCACGGAGCCCTGTACAGGTACTTTTTTCTCTCTCCTTGCTGCCCTATTTTCGATTCCGTCAGTTGTGTCGCGTAGACTGTGTGACCCTCTCGGTGCCCGTACAACCCGCTCGGTGCATCGCGTCCTGTGGAGATCGCAAACCGCGATCCAAAAACAGAAAAAACAACGCCATGTTTCATCCCGGAACTGAGTGCGCCCCGCCAAACGGGATGACTTGGTCGCACGCGGTCTTTACTGAAATGTGTGCGTCATTGATACGGACGTGTGGGATTTCACAGAAGTCGATTCGGATGTGCGTGCACACCGGAATCAACGCGTATCCGCCGACAACGCCCCGTATCCGTCCATTCTGGAACACGCTGTAACTTTGTGTACACACATCGGATCGGGACAAAACTTGTGCCATCGGACTCGTAGCAATACGCTGGTTCTGTGACCCAAGTTTGGTTCAATTCTGAGAACGTTGACAAAATCGTGTATCGTGGGCCCCACAAGCTCCACTTGACGGGCGATTTTGTGATCGGCTCATCGGAATCCAATTCTGGAAGTTTCGTTGGGTTCATATCATCGGTCCTTACTTGTTGACACTGAGTTTGACAAAATTGGAGACCTTTGACCCTAATACGCTTTTCGGTGCAAAGTGGCCCACATGTGGACCCCGCTTTGGCCCGGAAATATCATTTTTGCCCCTGTGTCCAAATTGAACTTAAGGACAGGCGTTTCTAGCTATTTGATATCTTCTGAGACTGTTGGTGATGTTATTAGAGCTTTTGGCGGAGTACCCACAGGATCCACTGATACAGGGACGACTGTTGGTATTCAAATTTCAGGCAAGTGTACCTTGCCAAACTCTGCAGTATTTGTTACATATTTTTCTTGCTTAATTTATATTGCTGTGCATGCTTAATCTAGGACCGTGTGACTTACTTAGCGTCCGATTAATAGTCGGGTGCCAATACCGTACGTGGCGTTGTGTATTGTCATCTAGAGATGGACATTCGTGACACTTTATATTCTCGTACTTGTCTTACCGAGTACACTATGACCCAGGACACTTGACACTATTTATGAGACAGGATCTTCCTGAGATATTCATGGTGATTCTATATAGGATACAGGACTTGACAGAGATATTATATTCTTAGATACATTATGACTTGTTGCATTAGCTATGATCCCGCTTGACATGGACATGAGATGTTATGGTCATGATATACGTGGTCACATTGGGTGGGGAGAGACACAGGCTACAGGCTGTTTCATATATATATCTACTACTATTGTGAGATCGTAGACTCTCGTAGCAGAGCTAGGCATATTATGTGTTATTACCGCTACCGGCTACCCGATACAGAGCTTGTAGTGGCTCAGCCTGAGTACTCGTGATGCTCTCACTTGTATTTCACATAGATGGTTACTTACTTACCCTATTTATTTCATTTATTATCTGCACTGCATTTATTTTGGCTTGTATTATCTGTACCTTGCTATGTCCCCTAAGGACCTGGATCCGGATTATGTCCCCAGGATTTGCAGACGAGATCTATCCCGAGGTATACGGGACCGGAGCAGAAGCAGATACAGGAGCTGTACCGACACCCGAGGATGAGGTGTTAGCTGAAGACTTTTCCTGAGCATCTATGTTCCATGCTCAGTATTTACTTTATTCTGTCATTTATATTTTGGGTCTGTTGAACCATTGTATCAGATATTTATCAAGTTGTTCCCCGGAGCACTTTGTTGAGACTGGTTGATGATTTACATTCTTTACATTCTGTGTACATTCTTTATATTCTGTGGATCATATTTTATATCTTGTGTGGATAAGATTAGTTGTGCCCTATTGTCGTAGACTTGTTTTTACAGCTTAAGTGCGCCTGATGGATCCATTAAATTGGGTTTGTCCATCAGTGTGTGCTGCTGGCCATTGCCACGTGTCTGGTCCCTCGGTATTTTGGGACTGGGGCGTGATATGGTTTTTGTGGTGGCCCATGCAGGTCAACGACTAAATTGTTCGGTTTCAACTTAGGGACTGAACAAGCCTGCCCTAAGGATAGGATAAGTTATAGGATCTCATCCATTATTTGAACCATTTTTGAACTCTATATCGAACTCAAATTTGTTACTTGATTTGCATCCTGTGTTGATTCCTCTGTGCATTCTTATAGTTTATCTTTTGGTTGCAGAGTAATAGATCCCAGGAATGGAGATGAGTTTCCATTGGATACGCCACACGACGCTGTGGTTACTTATATAGACGGAGTGACACCAGGGAACGGAGGACAAACATCGCAGAGCAATCAAACCGGCCAGCCTAATCCAAGGTTCCAGAGAGATGACATCCCACCTCCACCATAGTTCACTCCACAGATGCCAGTTTTCCCGCCAGGACAAGCCATGGATGGGCAACAGATGTTCCAGATGATGTATGCCATGATGCAAGCCCAGCAGCAGATTCAGCAAGAGGCACATCGTCAGGAGGCAGAGTATCTGAGAACCAGCCTGGTATCCGCATTGGAGCAGGCCAATCCACCAGCGAGGTGATCAGCGACGGGATCTATCACCGATTTTTGTCAGCTCAAGCCTCGTACATTCTCTGGTAAAGAGGGGCCAACGGAAGTTCATGAATGGCTCACGAACATACAGCACCAGTTGGAAGCAGCTGAACTTCCAAGGGAGAAATGGATGACTGCAGTGAGGATGTAGTTGACTGAAAATGCACATCATTGGTGGTTAGCAGAAGAGAGGAGACTCTGACAGGACCGAGTCACTTGGGAAAAGTTCTCCAGACTCTTTCAAGAGATGTATATTCCAGCAGTAGCACGGTCGGAGCTCAGAGACAAGTTCAACCGCCTGATCCAAGGCAATATGACAGTGGAAGAATACAACGCAGAATTTATTCGTCTCAGTCGCTTCGCCCCAACCTTGATTTCGACAGAGGAAGAGAAAGCTAAGAAGTTCTTTGACGGACTGAAATTTGAGCTCCAGAGATTAATTGGATCGGTCGTACCTACATCATATACCGACGTCCTCGCAACAGCACGACGCATGGAGCGCGTCGCTAGAAGGGAGTCAAATCTGAAGAGGCCAATCACATCGGCACCATCCAGGACAGCACATGGGGATTCTGTAAAACGATCCTAGAGGAGTATGCCAGATAGAGCAGCACACAGGGCCATATCTCTTCCTACTTGTCACTACTGCGGCAAGGTAGGACACATTAAGAGAGAATGCAGGCGCAAGTTGGGACTATGCCTGCTTTGCGGATCCGACCAGCATCTATCCAGAGACTGTACTAAACATAGAGAGGGAGCACCAAGACTAGCTTTACCTGTACCACGACCAGCTTATCCAGCAGTGGGAGCACCGCAGACAGGAGCTGGAGGAGTCAGGCCACCAGCTACAGGAGGATACCAGTAGAGACCACCACTGGCACCACAGGCAGCCCTATTTCAGCAGGCTCAGCAGCAGAGAGGTCAAGCTCAGGGACGAGGACAGGCATTCATAATGGCTGTTGTGGAGGAAGCTACTGCAGGCGAAGTTATCACAGGTACTATTTTAGTAGCTTTATTACCAACTGTAGCTTTATTTGATTCTGGAGCATCGCATTCATTTATAGCAGCTAGCTTTGTAGCCACCCATAGAGTAGCTACCGCACCCCTTCCGAAGATAAAAAGAATTCTTACGGGAGGTGGAATTATTCCAGTTAGTGACGTCTGTAGATCATGTTCTGTAGTAGTCTGTGGAAGAGAGATGCGAGCTCAATTTCTAATCTTTTCCATGTCGGATTATGATGTTGTACTTGGTATGGACTGGTTAAGTCAGTACCATGCGACTCTTGATTGCCGACTTGGACGGATTATATTTAGACCGCCAGGACATCCAGAATTTGAGTTTCTTCGAGGAGCAGTAGATCAAGGAGTTCAGCCTACTCTTAGGGTACTATCTGTAGAAGGGGAGACAGGTTATCCAAGAGTCATATCAGAGTTTGTGGATGTATTTCCTGATGATCTTCCAGGTTTACCGCTTGATCGGGAAATAGAATTCACAATAGACTTAACTCCAGGAGCAGAGCCTATCACTTCATCAGTATATCGGCTAGCACCTAAGAAGTTAGTGGAGTTGAAGGAACATGTTGATGATCTTCTAGAGAAGGGTTTTTTCTGGCCCAGTATTTCACCTTGGGGAACACCCATATTATTTGTGCCAAAGAAGGATGGAACAGTACGGTTGTGCATTGACTACAGGGCACTAAATGCTGTGACCATCAAGAATAGGTATCCCTTACCACGCATTGATGATCTATTCGATCAATTGAGTGGTGCTAGGGTATTCTCGAAGATTGACCTTAGATCCGGCTATCATCAGATCAAAGTAAGGAAGGAGGATATACCGAAGACAGCTTTCAGGACCAAGTATGGACATTATGAGTTCTTGGTAATGCCGTTTGGTTTAACCAACGCGCCAGCAGTGTTTATGAGTTTAATGAACGGAGTCTTTCATCAGTTCTTGGATAAATTTGTGGTTGTGTTCATTGACGACATTCTAATATATTCTAAGAGCCATGAAGAGCACGAGGAGCATCTCAGAATCGTGTTAGAGACCTTGAGACATGAGAAGTTATATGCCAAACTCAGTAAGTATGAGTTTTGTATGGATAAAGTGCCTTTCTTGGGACATATCATCTCAGGAGAAGGACTTTCAGTTGATCCAGAGAAAGTTGCTGCAATAGAGACTTGGCCTACACCCACATCAGTTGCAGAGGTGAGAAGTTTTCTCGGACTTGCGGGATATTACCGAAGGTTTGTAAAAAATTTCTTAAAAATTACAGAGCTTATGACGAAGTTGACATGTAAAGACCAGGAGTTTATATGGACAGAAGACTGCCAGAAGGCTTTTGAAGAATTGAAGAGAAGATTGACAACAGCACCTATCTTGACTCTTCCTTCAGGGTGAGGAGGTTTTTTTGTTTACAATGATGCATCAGGTAGTGGACTAGGATGTATTTAATGCAATATGGCAAAGTCATTGCTTATGCATCGAGACAGTTGAAGGTCCACGAGAAGAACTACCCAACACACGATCTGGAGCTAGCAGCAGTTATATTTGCACTGAAGATTTGGAGGCACTATCTTTATGGGGAGAAGGTAGAAATCTTTACAGATCACAAGAGTCTGAAGTATATATATACTCAGAAGGAGCTCAACATGAGGCAGAGACGTTGGCTTGAATTGATGGTAGATTTTGATATAGATCTGCAGTATCATCCGAAAGAGACGAATGTCGTAGCAGACGCTCTCAACAGGAAGCCTACGACTTATTTCTTGACGATGCAGCCCGAGTTATTGAGAGATCTACAGGAGCTTCAGATAGAGGTTGTTTTACCAGGACAGAGTGGCTTGCTGGCTAATCTTGAAATTAAGTCGTCACTTGTGGAAAGAATTAAAGAGGCATTGCCCACCGATGCTAGATTTTGAAGACTCAAAGAGAGGACATAAGCAGGCATGCAGACAGGATTTCGCATACATGAAGACGGGATATTGAGTTTTGGGAATCGCCTGTATGTTCCAAATGAAGAATTGAGACAGAAGTTAATGACTGAAGCACATAGCTCTATGTACTCTGTTCACCCAGGAGGAACCAAGATGTACCGAGACTTGAGGCAGTATTATTGGTGGCATGGAATGAAAAGGGAGATTACAAGATTTGTGGCTAAATATTTAGTCTGTCAGGAGGTAAAGGCCGAGCATCAGAGGACTGCAGGTATGTTACAGCCGCTTCCTATACCAGAATGAAAGTGGGAACATATCACGATGGATTTTGTCACAGGATTTCCAAGGAGCCATAGCGGAAGAGATGCGGTATGGGTTATCGTGGACCAACTCACTAAATCGGCACATTTCTTGCCATTTAGAGTTAGACAGTCCACAGAGGTACTAGCCGACATGTATATGCGACAAATCGTCAGATTATATGGAGTGCCGGTTAGTATTGTATCAGATCGAGATTCGAGATTTACATCTCATTTCTGGCGAAGCATGCAAGAGAGTCTGGGTACCAGACTCAAATTCAGCACAACTTACCACCCACAGACATATGGTCAATCGAAGCGTACCATTCAGATCTTGGAGGATATGTTGCGATCATGTATGCCAGACTTCGGAGGATCTTGGGAAAATTATTTGCACTTGGTGGAGTTCTCTTATAACAACAGTTATCAGGCCAGCATTCAGATGGCACCATTCGTGGCATTATACGGAAGAAAGTGTAGATCGTCAATATGTTGGAGTGACGTTGGTGAACGTCAAATATTGGGTCCAGAATTGGTAACGCAGACAGTGGAGAAGGTAAAACAAATCCAGAATCATCTTCGAGCAGCTCAGGACAGATAGAAGCATTGGGATGATACGCACAGGCGTCCCCTAGAATTCAAAGAAGGAGAGCACGTATTCTTGAGGATTTTGCCCACTCGTGGTACTATCAAATTTGGGAGCAGAGGCAAGTTAAGCCCTAGGTATATTGGGCCATTTGATATTCTAGAGCGCATTGGTGAGGTGGCTTATCATCTTGTATTACCTCCATCCTTAGAGGGAGTATATGACATATTCCACGTCTCACAGCTGAGAAGGTACGTGACCGACCCAAGTCACGTAGTCGATCATTAAGAGATTGCAGTGGGCCCTAGCTTGAGATATGAAGAACAACCAGTTGGCATCCTCGATGTCAGTGAGAAGACATTGCGAGGACAGACAATCAGACTGGTTCGGGTAGCTTGGAAACATCATTTCCCTGACGAATCGACCTGGGAACGGGAGGATAGTATGCGCCAGCGTTATCCTCACTTATTCGCGGATGCAGTTACAACCTAAACATTCTTGTAATTACCATAGTTCTTCCCTTTGGTAGTTCATTCTTTGATTGTGAGGACGCAATCCTCTTAAGGGGGGGTAGATTGTAAACACCCTAATTTTTCAGAATAATTTTAATATAATTTTTCCCAACTTTTCGGTATTTTTTTGGATGAAGAACCAATGTAATTATGGTTGAAAGATTTTTATATGCTCTTAATTAGTATTAAAATATTATGGAATTAATATTTTATGGTGTAAAATAGAAAACCGGACATAGGGTAATTTTCGGTGAATTTATTGGACTCCGGAAACGCATTTAAAGCCCTAAAAACTATTGGAAATTTAAATCGAACCAAACCTGACTGAACCGAACCAAACCTGACTGAACCAAACCAACATAATGGGTCGGGTCGGGTCGGATCCGAGTCAAACCCGACCCGGACCCGAAACCCAAATGGAAACCCTAGCCCCCGCCGGATTTTACTATAGCGGCTATTTAAAGCCGCCCCGCCGCCAGACCTGTCTCCCTCTCATCTCCCATCGCCGCCGACCTACGGACTCCCCGACGCAGTCGACATCCCCGCGAGCGCCATCGGATACCCCGACGCAGCCGCCATCCTCGACGACCGACTGTCCTTTCTCCTTCTCCGCCGGACGAGCGACTCCCCTCGAGTTCAGCCCCTCGTTGGCCGCGCCACCGGTGCACCCGACCTCAACCTCCTCCCCTCGACTCCACCGCACAGCCGACCAGCACCGCCCCGCTGCCTTCGCCCTAGCCACCCCGATCCGGTCGCCTCCGTCTGAGCAGCCATGACGTATCTTTGCTGCCCTAGCTTTGATACGCTGACACGAACACAGCAGAACCTAGACTCGAACCCGACACAGTGTCCGGACACAGCAACTCGAGACAGGACACGAGAAATCGGTCTTCACGGAGCCCTGTACAGGTACTTTTTTCTCTCTCCTTGCTGCCCCGTATTCGATTCCGTCAGTTGTGTCGCATAGACTGTGTGACCCTCTCGGTGCCCGTGCAACCCGCTCGGTGCATCGCGTCCTGTGGAGATCGCAAATCGTGATCCAAAAATAGGAAAAACAATGCCCTATTTCACCCCGGAACTGAGTGCGCCCCACCAAATGGGACGACTTGGTCGCACGCGGTCTTTACCGAAATGTGCACGTCGTTGATACGGACGTGTGGGATTTCGTAAAAGTCGATTCGGATGTGCGTGCACACCGGAATCAACGCGTATCCGCCGACAACGCCCCGTATCCGTCCATTCTGGAACACGCTGTAACTTTGTGTACACACGTCGGATCAAGATAAAACTTGCGCCATCAGACTCATACGCTGGTCCTGTGACCCAAGTTTGGTTCGATTCTGAGAACGTTGACAAATTCGTGTATCGTGGGCCCCACAGGCTCCACTTGACGGGCGATTTTGTGATCGGCTCATCGAAATCCAATTCTGGAAGTTCCGTTGGGTTTGTATCATCGTTCCTGACTTGTTGATACTGAGTTTGACAAAATTGGAGACCTTTGACCCTGACACGCTTTTCGGTGCAAAGTGGCCCACATGTGGACCCTGCTTTGGCCCAAAAATGTCATTTTTGCCCCTGTGTCCAAATTGGACTTAAGGACAGGCGTTTCTAGCTATTTGATATCTTCTGAGACTGTTGGTGATGTTATTACAGATTTTGGAGGAGTACCCACAGGATCCACTGATACAGGGATGATTGTTGGTATTCAAATCTTAGGCAAGTGTACCTTGCCAAACTCTGCAGTATTGTTATATATTTTTCTTGCTTCATTTATATTGCTGTGCATGCTTAACCTAGGACCGTATGACTTACTTAGCGTCCGATTAACAGTCGGATGCCAACACCGTATGTGGCGTTGTGTATTGTCATCTAGAGATGGATATTCGTGACACTTTATATTCTCGTACTTGTCTTACCGAGTACACTATGACCCAGGACACTTGACACTATTCATGAGACATGATCTTCCTGAGATATTCATGGTGATTCTGTATAGGATACAGGACTTGACAGAGATACTATATTCTTAGATACATTATGACTTGTTGCATTAGCTATGATCCCGCTTGACATGGACATGAGACGTTATGGTCATGATATGCGTGGTCACATTGGGTGGGGAGAGACACACAGGCTACAGGCTGTTTCATATATATATCTACTACTATTGTGAGGTCGTAGACTCTCGTAGCAGAACTAGGCACATTACGTGTTATTACCGCTACCGGCTACCCGATACAGAGCTTGTAGTGGCTCAGCCTGAGTACTCGTGATGCTCTCACTTGCATTTCACATAGATGGTTACTTACCCTATTTATTTTATTTGTTATCTGCACTGCATTTATTTTGGCTTGTATTATCTGTACCTTGCTATGTCCCCTGAGGACCTGGATCCGGATTATGTCCCCAGGATTTGCAGACGAGATCTATCCCGAGGTATACGGGACCGAAGCAGAAGCAGATACAGGAGCTGTACCGACACCCGAGGACGAGGTGTTAGCTGAAGACTTTTCCTGAGCATCTATGTTCTATGCTCAGTATTTACTTTATTCTGTCATTTATATTTTGGGTCTGTTGAACCATTGTATCAGATATTTATCGGGTTATTCCCCGGAGCACTTTGTTGAGACTGGTTAATGATTTGCATTCTTTATATTCTGTGGATCATATTTTATATCTTGTATGAATGAGATTAGTTGTGCCCTGTTGTCGTAGACTTATTTTTACAGCTTAAGTGTGCCTGATGGATCCATTAAATTGGGTTTGTCCATCAGTGTGTGCTGTTGGCCATTGCCACGTGTCTGGTCCCTCGGTATTTTGGGACTGGGGCGTGACAATCCGACTATCGCACGAGACTTCCGGATCCGTTTGAACATTTCTAAATGTTCCATACACCACTCGGAATCGAGTCATCCCATTAAACCCAAAATTTGATGCTTGCATTTATCGTTAGTATATCCACCAAATCATACCTAAGAATTCTTGCACGATATTTAGGTATCGCCTAGTAAAATCTTAGTCTCATATTTATTCCGGATTTAATAGTCATCCAAGCAACTATATCGATTTGTGTCTTTCGACATGCAATATCGTTTGAGCTATTTCTTGAAAATCCAAGCCTGATTCTCTATGTTCGCCTAAGCAATAGATCTGGTACAGTTTCTATCAGTTGCAGTTCTAAGTCTGACTCGCATTATTCCTGAACGATATCCAAATCTTGTTGTAACTGACTTGCATTAAAGGGTCTTTGGTGCGCGATACTGAACACAACTTAGCCAAAAGGCTGTGTTTATAGCAAACCGTTCAGGCGATATTTGATTCCGTACTAACCAGTTGGATAACCAGGTAAGGGCATATAGTTCGCGCATATCATATGAATCTTAGCATGAGTCTGTTCCCCAAAGGATCTAGCACAGGTTGGCACATAGGCCAACAAATCACAAGGTTGTACAAGCAATCATACCATTTCATATGTAACTTTTGGAAGTATTTAGACTTATTATTTGGAACATCCCACTGAGGCATTGAGAGAGTGTGTGCACATAACCCACAAACGAGCTTTCTAAACTGAGACATACGAAATGAAGTCCAAAGGCATATAAGCCAAGCTCTGATACCACTATGTCACGCCCCGATCTCCCGCAGGCAAATCGGCCGTCCCCGCTGGGTACGAATCACCGCGCCAGCGCTTCCGCGGGACGATCGCTTCGACCCATCCGGGCATGATGCCGCACGAGCGTGAATCACGCCCGTTCAAGGCCATAGTTCATTGGCTGGCGGTAAGAGATCTAAGCCACAGAGTCGCACAGATTATCCGAGTGCAGCAAAATGTATAAACGCATAAGCGAATGGTAACAAGTTCACTGAGTCGACAATAGCGGAAGCAAAGATTGAGTACATAAGTATAGAAGTAAGGCAACTCTTTTATTCATAATGAAATAAGTTCTTACAGGCGACGTATAGCCGAGATTACAAGTCGCTCGAGCACTCTCTCTGAAACATAAAAGCGTGCCAAATGGCTACATTTATGAAATGATTGAATAGGCGATGTTCCAACATTATGCCTTGTATATGTACATCAGTTCCGGATGCAGCGCTCCAAGGCTCCAGAGTCAAACTCCACGCCTTAGCGCATACGAAGGAGGCATCCGCACCGAACGAGGTTCTCCCGCACCCTGTAAGCAATCTGGTGGGTTATCAGTACATGAATGCACTGGTGGGGAGGCTACTCGCCCGCTCGACTGAATCCAAACACGTAATATAGGTTCCGTGTACCAACTACTTTGTTGTCTTTCTAGTTGTGCCTTAGGATCAGTTTCATGGCATATATGCAAAGCCTAATTCGTGTGGCAGTGCGCCATGCGATATGGGAGAAAACACGGTGAGACTTACCAACTTATCAACTTGTCCTTCCCTGTCCAAGGCAAACCAAGTTAATTCATGCACCAAGATATATAAATATTCGAGCATTAGCATATGCAAACATAAGTGTCTCAAGCGAGATTTCATATCGGGTGCACGAGTTCTTTTATTTAATTCATGGAACCAAAGTATACTTAATTCTCAGATTCATTGTTCTTTTATCAGGACACTAGGATTCAGATTCATAGATGCAATGCAATGACTCGCACACGGATTGGCGCTAAGTGAGTATGATCATGAATGCACAAGAGTCGCTGGCATAGCCATTTATGGACATAGTCGCAATAAGACGGTGGTCCCGATGCCCCGGCAACCCGACCGAACTTATCTGTGCTAGGAACAAATTAACGCAACTACCGAATCTTCCCCCTAGGCTGGTTCGGTCCCGGTGCCCCGAACCGAGGAGATCAAACTTGTGCACAAGCGTTCGCGACTGAATGAATGAGTTCTTGTTGTTCTTCTATTATTCTGAGTTAACGGCAATGGTTGTAGGCACAGGTCATGATCCTAGCTACAAACCATCCCAGGCCGTTCGGATCATTTGTTATGCATTTCACACAAGTTGATATACAAGTCCATAGTTATGTTCTGGTGCAACTTAACATGATGCGCTCCCCTGGTTCGAGGATTGCCTTGGCTACCTATCGGTCCTGGATACCAGCAGGATCATTTTACACATAAGGACTATTTAATAGTCATCTGGCCAACACGATGCATGCACGATATACAACAATATTTTACTTGATTGAGGCATGATTCCATATAACAAGCATTGAATTGAGGCAAGGGTATGAGTTAACATATAGCAGGCAAGCATGCATTTCCAATAAAACTTAAACATTCACGTTGGCTCGGGCCCGAAGGTAAGCCGAGGAGTGAATCCGCAAGAAACTTATCGAATGACATGCTCCAGGGTTGTTGCAGTGCAATGAGTAAACATAGTGTACTTGTATCATCCTACTCGAGGCACAGCAGGGTCGAGGCATCATTACCAATTAACATATCAAGCAGACAAGCATATAAACTTAAACAATCACGTTAGCTCGGGCCCGAAGGTAGACCGAGAAGTGAAACCGTTAAGGGACTTAACGAGCAACATTATCTAGAGTCATGAAATATAACTAGGTGAATAGTGCACTAAGAAAAGCAATACACATATCGATCTATCGAGGCATAGCAGGGTCCAGTTGCCCAAGGCAACGGTAGCATGCGAGGGTCTGTACATAAGCAATTATTTCATTTCCATGTTCTATCATAAGAAATACAAATTTGGAATTATTCCATTAGCTAGGTGCGTTGTATTCTTATTAGCATGCAGGGGGTGATTCACCTAACGACTAGCATATATTATTCCGTATTTTATGTGTGCTGGCTAAGCAAAGACAAGTTCACCGTAGCCACCAACCTCAGCGATGATTCGTCCCGGTCGAGCGATACTCCGAGCGAGCCTTTGAAAGCCTAAGCCGAACTCCTGAAGGGCCAAGTCTGGATAATCCTTTGCCTCAATGAGTCACCTCACTGAGCAAGGCAGGTCGGGATGTTGCACTTTTTCCGTTTGAATCGGCAGTCCGCTTGAGCGGAACGTAGTGTTACAGATATAACATGCTTAGGGCATGGGATGGAGAGAACAACAAGTAAGGCGTTTGGGCTCCTTTGTACTTTTTTTGTGTAACCCGTATGCTCCGACGGAGATGCGCGGTAATGATGACTCCTATATATTACCTGGCAGCCTCTGGCGTTCAAAAGACGACATGCTTTGTAGGCTCCTGATTCTCCGAGAGAATCATGCCAATCTTATTTTGGCCAGATAGCCCACTTGTTGGAAAGTTGTTCTCAAACTGCATTCACATTGATGGTTAGGCGACCCATTTGATGTTTATTTTCAGTACTTTATTGGCATATTTCTATATATCTTGTTATGTTCCTCTGAGGACCTGGTCACTTTCCAGGTATAGACTTGCAGGAGTATCTACAGGAGTATGGACCCGGACCTGACGCTTCATACCAGACTGAGTAGGTCTTACCTTCAGAGTACCTTTGATTCATCACAACTGATGGATATTCTAGTTGCTATTTTTATTGTGGACATTTATCTTATATTAGAGTTGATCTCTTCTCTCATTTAGTAGTTTTAGTATAGTCGATTGGCAGTGGATTTGTTTTTATCTAACTATCATACTTTGATACTTCATAATTGAGATTCAGTTATTTATTTTCTATTTTTTTATTTATGTTGTGGATGAGATATAGATTGCATGTGACTTGTGTTGATATTGTAATACCACTTGTGGATTGGATATTCATAATACAGCGTACGTATTTGGTATGGTTTCCATATATTGGAGTTGCCATATACATACGGCTGGCATGATTACGTATTCCTAGTCCTACGTATTTTGGGACTGGGGCGTGCCATGTTTTTAGTAGTGGTCCATGCAGGTCGAGAGTATATTGTCTCGGTTACGTTACTGTACCGAGTAAGCCTGCAAATAGGATTAGAGTATAGGATCTTATCCACATTTAACTATAACTCACCTTCCTTCCAATCCATTATATTTAAAAAAATTGCATCCTGCTTGATTCATGTACTTCCCTAATAGTTTCTTGAGTATAGTCTTCTGCTAGAATATATGAATCCTTGTTGTTAGGATGATAATTAGGGTAATATTCCTACTAAGAATACAACTAGAATACTAGCACATCACTAAGTTTAGAATACCTAATGAACCCTAGCATCCCTTACCTATAGATTAATTGACCATTATCCCTTGATATATTTATGAAGGACTTAAGAGTAGTATAGACACTACTAGGGTTAGTTAAAAATTTGACCATATTGTTTGATCCTAGTATTGAGGAGCCAATAGAAATCCAATATTGAATATTAGGACTAAACCTAACTTTCATAGTGAGATAGCATTAGAGAACTTTAAATTTAGCTTCTTGTCTTGATATTAGCAGAACAGTACCTTAGGAAGCCAAGAGGGATGAATATAACATTTTTCTTGATCATACCTCGAGCATAGAGACTAGCATACCACTCTCCCTTAGAAAACCATGATATTATCAAGAGTCTCTCTATTTAATTTCATACCTCGTTCCTCCAAAATCTTAACGCTCGCTACTTGTACGACGACTAAAAATTTTCCTTCATCTTTCAATTCGTGCCACCTAACCCTTCTGATTGTAGGCCAAGTGATTTTATTTTATGTTAAAGATATATGGTTTGCTAGGATTATAGTTGTTAACCTTAAAATTTTGAAATTATGTGCTTAGTAGTTAGAACTTGATAGTCGAGCTATCCATTTAGATTATAATTTTATGATTATTCTTTAGTTTTAAATCACGTAATTTGTACCCACACCTCAATACAAGTTATATCCTCTTCCACTTGAGAGCCAGTAACTTCCCCATTCTTAATATTAATACTTTGTTTTATAAGCACTATGATTAAGACTTAAGATGACCATTACATATATAATGCAATACGATACCCTAATCAGTACTAAGATCTTTTCCTCGTATACCCTAACAATAGTTTCTACTTCATTTACAAGGACACGATTATTTTATAGAATCCCCTTAAGGCAGTCACAGTATTAGTTGATTCTTTTAAGTTGGGTGGTATTCCCCATAACCTAGCATCACATAGTCCTTTGACCTATTAATGAAGTGTAATTGAATGACACCAACTATAGACTTGCATAAGAAGATAGTGTTTATCCAGACTGTAGAACTTAGAGGCCCATACCCCCATCTGGTCGACTAGAGACTTAGACAAGGAGTTAGTATGGCAACGGTAGATGCACAACACCGAATGAGTCTTATCTTCTTGGTGAACTAGAATTATTTTGTACCTTCTTTCATCATAATTTAGCGTACTTATATTTTTTGGACTTGCATGACAGGCTAGCCTCCTGTACGTATGGGACGTGCGATAGGGAGTAACTACTGACAGAATTTATATAATTAAAAGTCTTGGCAGTTATTAGAGGTATCATCGTGTCATGGATATGACATACTTAGAGCATGGGGTGGGAAGAACAACAAGTAAGGCGTTTGAGCTCATTTGCACTTTCCTTGTGTAACCCGTACGCTCCGCCGGAGATGCACGGTCATGATGACCCCTATATATCACCTGGCGGCCTCTGGCATTCAAAAGACGACATCTTTTGTAGGCCCCTGATTCTCTGAGAGAATTATACCAATCCTATTTTGGCCATATAGGCCACTTGTTGGAAAGTTGTTCTCAAACTGCATTCACATAGATTGTTAGACGACCCATTTGATATTTATTTTTAGTACTTTATTGGCATATTTCTATGTATCTTGTTATGTCCCTCTGAGGACCTGGTCCCTTTCCAGGTATAGACTTGCAGGAGTATCCACAGGAGTACGGACCCGGACCTGACGCTTCATACCAGACTGATGAGGTCTTACCTTCAGAGTACATTTGATTCATCGCAGCTGATGGATATTCTAGTTGCTATTTTTCTTGTGGACATTTATTTTATATTAGAGTTGATCTCTTCTCTCATTTAGTAGTTTTAGTATAGTCGATTGATAGTGGATTTGTCACGCCCCAGTCCCAAAATATCGAGGGACTGGACACGTGGCAATGGCCAGCAGCACACACCGATGGACAACCCAATTTAACGGATCCATAGGAGTGTACTTAAGCTATAATATAACAATAAGGTCTACTAATCTCATCCACAGAATAAATACAGCAATATCAACAAAAGGAAATAAACTTCATCCAGTCACAAGTAATTAAAATTGGGGAACAACCCGATATTAAGTCTGATACAATTGTTCATTAAACAAGAATGAAAATAGCGTCACAGAATGAGTATATAAGAAACTTATACTCAGAAAATCTATGACAATCACCTAGTCCTCGGTTCCTGGCTCTGCTCCACTGTATGCACCTGTTCCTGCTTCTGCTCCTGCTAATGCTCCTGTACTGTATACCTCAGGGTAGATCTCCTCTGCTAATCCTGGGGACATAATCCGGATCCAGGTCCTCAGGGGACATAGCAAGGTACAGATAATACAAGCCAAAATAAATGCAGTGCAACAATAAATGAAACAATAGGGTCAACTATATAACCTGCTAAGTGATATGCAAATGAGAGTTTTAGTCATACTCGGGCTGAGACTACTATAGGATCTGTGTCGGAGAAACCTATAGCAGTATTAATTTTACAACTCCATAACATGTGTCGAAGCTCTGTGTCAGAGACTAAGATACCTCCAGATAACAATATATGTAATATAATCAGCCTTTGATATGGTAAATCTCTCCCCACCCAATGTAATCTCACGTCTCATGTCCATGACACGCATGATCAAAACTAATGCAGCAAGTCATAATAAGATATAAGAAAATAATGGCCATGCCATGAAACCTGTATCCTATACAGAATCACCTTGAATATTTCAGGAAGATTCTGGCTCATGATTAGTGTCAGGTGTCCTGGGTATAACGTACTTGATATGACAAGTACGAGAATGTAAAGGGCCACGATATCCATCTCTAGGTGACGTTACACAACACCGCGTACGGTGTTGGCACCCGACTATTAATCAGACGATAAGTAAAGTCACACGGTCCTAGGTTAAGTATGTACCATAATGTAAATAAGACAAGGAAATATGTAACAAGAACTGCAAGATTTGGCAAGGTACACTTGCCTGGTGTTCTGGTTCCAACTATAGCTTTGACCTCAGTGGGAATTGCAGGTACTACTCTGGTTGCTGAAATAAATATCATCATCAGATTCAGAAAATACCAAATAGCTAGAAATGCCTATCCTTGAGTCCAATTTGGACACAGGGGCAAAAATGACAGTTTCTGGTCAAAGCGGGGTCCACATGTGGGCCGCCTTGCACCAAAAAATGTGTCAGGAACAAAGGTCTCCAAATCCATCAAACTTAGTGTTAACAAGTCCAGAACGATGATACGAACCCAACGGAACTTCCAGAATTGGATTTCGATGAGCCGGTCACAAAATTGCCCTTCAAGTGGAGCCGTGGGGCCCACGATACGCGATTTTGTCAACGTTCTCAGAATTGAACCAAACTTGGGTCACAGGACCAGCGTATTGCTACGAGTCCGATGGCGCAAGTTTCGTTTCGATCCGACGTGTGTACACAAAGTTACAACATGTTCGGGAATAGGGCCGACGCGAGGCGTTATCGGCGGATACGCGTTGATTCCGGTGTGCACGCACATCCAAATCAACTTCTGCGAAATTTTGCACGTCCGTATCAACGGCGCGCACCTTTCGGTGAAGTCCACACGCGACCAAGTCATCCCGTTTGGCGGAGCGCACTCAGTTCCGAAAAAAAATGGGGTGTTATTTTTCCTGTTTTTGGATCGTGGTTCGCGATCGCCACAGGACGCGACACACCGAGTGGGTTGCACGGGGATCGAGAGGGTCACACAGGGTTCGCGCCATAACAGACGGGACAGAAAACGGGGCAACGAGGAGAGAGAAAATGCTACTAAACTGGGCTTCGCGAAAATCGAATTTCCCCTGTCCGCTAGTCGTCTCGACACGACACGACACGATACTGTGTCCATTGCACAGTGCCTAGGGTTAGGGTTTCGGCGGTAAGAGCTTCGTCGGGGCTTGCCGGAGGAGGGTGGAGGCGGCTCTGTTGAGGTGCTACGGGGTTCGTCGGCTCCGGGAGGGAGAGGGCGGCTGAAGAGAGGCGGCACTGGGCTCGGCTGCTGCTGGCCGGCCAAGGCGGCTTTGCTGGAGGCGGTGCTGGGCGAAGGGAAGACGGGGTGCTGGAGGAGACGGCGGGGAGAGGAGAGCAGGAGGAGGAGAGGGTGGCTTGGGCGGTGGCGAGCGGCGGAGCTAGGGGGTGATGGTGGTGGTGCTGGGCTGGGGGTTCGACGGGGACGGAGAAGGTTTTATAGACCGGAGCTGGGAGGCGGAGGGGCGGCCAGTGCGGGGCAGCCGGAGCAACTGGGAGGTTATGGAGTAGGCGGAGCAACGGGGACGCGAAGCGGCGGCAGCGGCGTAACGGCCGGCTGCGAGCTGAAGGGTCGGGAAAGAAGAGGGGTTGGGGTTCACTGTACCAGTCGGGTTTGGGTTGGAGCGGGTCGGGTCGGGTTGGCTATTGGGCCCGAATCTGACCCGCTAGGGTTGGGCCTGGTTCGGTTTGGTTGAACCGGGTCCGGTTCGGCTTGTTTGGTTTATTTGAAATAAACCGGGTTTAATCCTAGGGTATTTGGTTTATTTAAAACTTGATTTTTAGGATTTTAAAAATGTTTCCGGGGTCCAATAAATTCCTAGAAAATTATCCTATGTCTAATTTTTTATTTTACACAAGAAAATATTATTTTTATAATATTTTAATATTTAATAAACATATTTAAAAATCATTTAATTTTAAAATACCTAGGTTTTATTTACAGAAAAATTCTAAAAAATTACAGAAAATTGTAAAAAAATCTATTTAAAAATTCTTTAAAAATTAGGGGGTTTACAATCTACCCCCCTTAAGAGGATTGCGTCCTCGCAATCAAAGAATAACTGGTCAACAGAGATGACACGGTTGCAAACATTGTTCGAAGCACATCACGATCAAGAAGATTCAAGGTTGAGGGTTTAAAAAGACATAGGGAAAAATCATTTTCCTAAGCAATGAAAGTTATAAAATTTCCAGAAGAAAGAAAATCTAGAAAACTACAGTTTTTAGAAAAAATAGGTTATCACTTATCATACTAGGTTATCAATAAGTTATCAATTATTAGCAAGTTTAAAATTATCAGGTTAAGGCTAAGGTCACGAACCAATAGGCACGAACTAAAGCAAATCTAGAAATAGATAACTACGAAAACTTACGCGCATGATCCTGCACGTCCTCCAAAGTCATTGCGAAAGCTTGCCCGCGTCCTTGAGGTGGATTCCTCTGCTGCTGCTGGACCTGCTGGAAGAGTATGGCCTGGGGTATCAAAGGTGGCCTCGGCTGATTCTCTCCTAGAGGTGGTGGTATGACTCCTTCAACTTCCATTTGCGGTGCTCCCAAAGCTGGACAGGCTGGCCTCGGTACTGGTAACGCTTGTTGGTTAACCATTGGTGCTCCTCTACGCTCAGGACATCCCTTCACTGAATGCTGACTGGATCCACAAGCTAAACATAGTCCTCTTTTGCGTCTGCACTCGCTCTCATGATGGCCTCTCTTGCAACAATATTGACAGATAGGTAGGAATAAGGCTCTTGGTGCTGCTTCCTGTAGTGGATTCATCTGTGGTCGCTTTGCAGCTCTTTCCTGCTGTGCTTGGTCTGGTACATACGGCCGCTTCTGGCTGGACTCTATCCTGGTGATGCACTCTATGGCCCGTGCTGCAGTAAGAACGTCCGTTGCAACGGAGCTGATTAATTTTCGTAGCTCTGAGCTAAGTCTTCAAATGAACTCCTCCGTTTGGCTTTGCTGAACCTTCTGATAAGCTTGCATCATCGGCTAGTACATTTGGAACATCTGTTGCATAGCTTGCCCTTGTGGGAATACGGACAATGGTGGAGTGAACTGCGACGAAGTGTCATCTTGCTGGTTTCTCGAGGTATGATGATTTGCTTGACTTTGTTGAGCAGATTGACCTTCTCCTACTGGTGTTACTTCCTCTTCGTTGGTTACCACAGCTTCTCGTGGTGATCTTGCAGGAGTCTCGTTGTTTGCTCGAGGATCCATTACCCTGTATCAAAATAAACAATAAAAGGCGCATAGGAATCAAGACATGATGCAAGTCAAGAAATAAATTTGAATCCGATATAGATGTCAAGAACGTTTCAAGGAAGTGGATGAGATCCCAAAAACTTATCCTATTCTTATTGCAGGCCTGTTCGGTCCCTAAGTTGAAATTGAACAATTTAGTCGTTGACCTGCATGGGCCACCACAAAAACCATGTCACGCCCCAGTCCCAAAATATCGAGGGACTGGACACATGGCAATGGCCAGCAGCACACACCGATGGACAACCCAATTTAATGGATCCATAGGAGTGTACTTAAGCTATAATATAACAATAAGGTCTACTAATCTCATCCACAGAATAAATATAACAATATCAACAAAAGGAAATAAACTTCATCCAGTCACAAGTAATTAAAATTGGGGAACAATCCGATATTAAGTCTGATACAATTGTTTATTAAACAAGAATAAAAATAGCGTCACAAAATGAGTATAAAAGAAACTTATACTCAGAAAATCTATGGCAATCACCTAGTCCTCGGTTCCTGGTTCTGCTCCACTGTATGCACCTGTTCCTGCTTCTGCTCATGCTAATGCTCCTGTACTGTATACCTCAGGGTAGATCTCCTCTGCTAATCCTGGGGACATAATCTGGATCCAGGTCCTCAGGGGACATAGCAAGGTACAGATAATACAAGCCAAAATAAATACAGTACAATAATATATGAAATAATAAGGTCAACTATATAACCTGCTAAGTGATATGCAAATGAGAGTTTTAGTCATACTCGGGCTGAGACTACTATAGGATTTGTGTCGGAGAAACCTATAGCAGTATTAATTTTACAACTCCATAACATGTGTCGAAGCTCTATGTCAGAGACTAAGATACCTCCAGATAACAATATATGTAATATAATCAGCCTTTGATATGGTAAATCTCTCCCCACCCAATGTAATCTCACGTCTCATGTCCATGACACGCAGGATCAAAACTACTACAAAAAGTTATAATAAGATATAAGAAAATAATGTCCATGCCATGAAACCTGTATCCTATATAGAATCACCTTGAATATTTCAGAAAGATTCTGGCTCATGATTAGTGTCAGGTGTCCTGGGTATACGTACTTGATATGGCAAGTACGAGAATGTAAAGGGTCACGATATCCATCTCTAGGTGACGTTACACAACACCGCGTACGGTGTTGGCACCCGACTATTCATCGGACGCTAAGTAAAGTCATACGGTCCTAGGTTAAGTATGTACCACAATGTAAATAAGACAAGGAAATATGTAACAAGAACTGCAAGATTTGGCAAGGTACACTTGCTTGGGGTTCTGGTTCCAACTGTAGCTCTGACCTCAGTGGAAATTACAGGTACTGCTCCGGTTGCTGAAATAAACATCACCATCAGATTCAAAAAATATCAAATAGCTAGAAACGCCTGTCCTTGAGTCCAATTTGGACACAAGGGCAAAAATGACAGTTTCTGGTCAAAGCGGGGTCCACATGTGGGCCGCCATGGACCGAAAAATGTGTCAGGAACAAAGGTCTCCAAATCCGTCAAACTTAGTGTCAATAAGTCAAGAATGATGATACGAACCCAACGGAACTTCCAGAATTGGATTCCGATAAGCCGGTCACAAAATCGCCCGTCAAGTGGACCCGTGGGGCCCACGATACGCAATTTTGTCAACGTTCTCAGAATTGAACCAAACATGGGTCACAGGACCAGCGTATTGCTACGAGTCCGATGGCGTAAGTTTCATTTCGATCCGACGTGTGTACACAAAGTTACAACGTGTTCGGGAACAGGGCCGACACGAGGTGTTGTCGGTGGATACGCGTTGATTCCGGTGTGCACGCACATCCAAATCAACTTCTGCGAAATCTCGCACATCCGTATCAACGACGAGCACCTTTCGGTGAAGTCCGTACGAGACCAAGTCATCCCGTTTGGCGGGGCGCACTCAGTTCCGGGGAAAAATGGGGTGTTATTTTTCCTGTTTTTGGATCGTGGTTCGCGATCGCCACAGGACGCGACACACCGAACGGGTTGTGCGGGCATCGAGAGGGTCATGCAGGGTACGTGCCACAACAGACGGGACAAAAAATGGGGCAACAAGGAGAGAGAAAATGCTACCTGAACTGGGCTTCACGAAAACCAAATTTCCCGTGTCCGCGAGTCGTCTCGACACGACACGATACTGTGTCCACTACACAGTATCTAGGGTTAGGGTTCCGGCGGCTAGAGCTTCGCCGGGGCTTGCCGGAGGAGGGCGAAGGCGGCTCTGCTGAGGTATTGCGGCGTTCGTCGGCTCCGGGAGGGAGAGGGCGGCCGGAGAGAGGCGGCACTGGGATCGGCTGCTGCTGGCCGGCCAAGGCGGCTTTGCTGGAGGCGGTACTGGACGGAGGGAAGACGGGGTGCTGGAGGAGACGGCGGGTAGAGGAGAGCGGGAGGAGGAGAGGGTGGCTTGGGCGGTGGCGAGCGGCCGAGCTAGGGGTGATGGTGGTGGTGCTGGGCTGGGGGTTCGACGGGGACAGAGAGGGTTTTATAGACCGGAGCTGGGAGGCGGAGGGGCGGCCGGTGCGGGGGAGCCGAAGAGGCTGGGCGGTTATGGAGTAGGCGGAGCGGCGGGGATGCGAAGCGGCGGCGACGGCGTAACGGCCGGCGGCGAGCTGAAGGGTCGGGGAAGAAGAGGGGTTGGGGTTCACTGTAACAGCCGGGTTTGGGTTGGAGCGGGTCGGGTTGGCTATTGGGCCCGGATCCGACTCGCTAGGGTTGGGCCTGGTTCGGTTTGGTTGAATCGGGTCCGGTTCGGCTTGTTTGGTTTATTTGAAATAAACCGGGTTTAATCCTAGGGTTTATTTTGGTTTATTTAAAACTTGATTTTTAGGATTTTAAAAATGTTTCCGGGGTCCAATAAATTCTCAGAAAATTACCCTATGTCTAGTTTTTTATTTTACACCAGAAAATATTATTTTCATAATATTTTAATATTTAATAAACACATTTAAAAGTTATTTAATTTTAAAATACCTAGGTTTTAATTACAGAAAAATTCCAAAAAATTATAGAAAATTATGAAAAAATCGATTTAAAAATTCCTGAAAAATCAGGGAATTTACAATCTACCCCCTTAAGATGATTGCGTCCTCGTAATAAAAGAATAACCGGTCAACAAAGATGACACGGTTGCAAACATTGTTTGAAGCACATCACGATCAAGAAGATTCAAGGTTGAGGGTTTAAAACCACATAGGGAAAAATTATTTCACTAAGCAATGGAAGTTATAAAATTTCCAGAAGAAAGAAAATCTAGAAAACTACAGTTTTTAGAAAAATTAGGTTATCACTTATCATACTAGGTTATCAATAGGTTATCAATTATTAGCAAGTTTAAAATTTTCAGGTTAAGGCTAAGGTCACGAACCAATAGGCACGAACTAAAGCAAATCTAGAAACAGATAACTACGAAAACTTACGCGCATGATCCTGCGCGTCTCCAAAGTCATTGTGAAAGCTTGTCCGTGTCCTTGAGGTGGATTCCTCTGCTGCTGCTGGACCTGCTGGAAGAGTATGGCCTGGGGTATCAAAGGTGGCCTCGGCTGATTCTCTCCTGGAGGTGGTGGTATGACTCCTTCAACTTCTATTTGCGGTACTCCCAAAGCTGGACAAGCTGGCCTCGGTACTGGTAACGCTTGTTGGTTAACCATTGGTGCTCCTCTACGCTCAGGGCATCCCTTCACTGAATGCTGACTGGATCCACAAGCTAAACATAGTCCTCTTTTGCGTCTGCACTCGCTCTCATGATGGCCTCTCTTGCGACAATATTGACAGATAGGTAGGAATAAGGCTCTTGGTGCTGCTTCCTGTGGTGGATTCATCTGTGGTCGCTTTGCAGCTCTTTCCTGTTGTGCTTGGTCTGGTGCATGCGGTCACTTCTGGCTGGACTTTATCCTGGTGATGCACTCCATGGCCCGTGCTGCAGTAAGAATGTCCGTTGCAACTGAGCTGATTAACTTTCGTAGCTCTGAGCTAAGTCTGCAAATAAACTCCTCCGTTTGGCTTTGCTGAACCTTCTGATAAGCTTGCATCATCGGGTAGTACATTTGGAACATCTGTTGCATAGCTTGCCCTTGTGGGAATACGGGAATTGGTAGAGTGAACTACGGTGAAGTGTGATCTTGCTGGTTTCTCGAGGTATGATGATTTGCTTGACTTTGTTGAGCAGATTGACCTTCTCCTACTGGTGTTACTTCCTCTTCGTTGGTTACCACAGCTTCTCGTGGTGATCTTGCAGGAGTCTCGTTGTTTGCTCGAGGATCCATTACTCTGTATCAAAATAAACAATAAGAGGTGCACAGGAATCAAGGCAGGATGCAAGTCAAAAAATAAATTTGAATCCGATATAGATGTCAAGAACGTTTCAAGCAAGTGGATGAGATCCCAAAAACTTATCCTATTCTTATTGCAGGCCTGCTCGGTCCCTAAGTTAAAACCGAACAATTTAGTCATTGACCTGCATGGGCCACCACAAAAACTATGTCACGCCCCAGCAACAAAATATCGAGGGACTGGACACATGGCAATGGCCAGCAGCACACACCGATGGACAACCCAATTTAATGGATCCATAGGAGTGTACTTAAGCTGTAATATAACAATAAGGTCTACTAATCTCATCCACAGAATAAATACAGCAATATTAACAAAAGGAAATAAACTTCCTCCAGTCACAAGTAATTAAAATCGGGGAACAACCCGATATTAAGTCTGATACAATTGTTCATTAAACAAGAATGAAAATAGCATCACAGAATGAGTATAGAAGAAACTTATACTCAAAAAATCTATGGCAATCACCTAGTCCTCGGTTCCTGGTTCTGCTCCACTGTATGCACCTGTTCCTGCTTCTGCTCATGCTAATGCTCCTGTACTGTATACCTCAGGGTAGATCTCCTCTGCTAATCCTGGGGACATAATCCGGATCCAGGTCCTCAGGGGACATAGCAAGGTACAGATAATACAAGCCAAAATAAATGCAGTACAACAATAAATAAAATAATATGGTCAACTATATAACCTGCTAAGTGATATGCAAATGAGAGTTTTAGTCATACTCGGGCTGAGACTACTATAGGATCTGTGTCGGAGAAACCTATAGCAGTATTAATTTTACAACTCCATAACATGTGTCGAAGCTCTGTGTCAGAGACTAAGACAACTCCAGATAATAATATATGTGATATAATTAGCCTTTGATATGGTAAATCTCTCCCCACCCAATGTAATCTCACGTCTCATGTCCATGACACGCAGGATCAAAACTAATGCAGCAAGTCATAATAAGATATAAGAAAATAATGTCCATGCCATGAAACCTGTATCCTATACAGAATCACCTTGAATATTTTAGGAAGATTCTGGCTCATGATTAGTGTCAGGTGTCCTGGGTATAACGTACTTGATATGGCAAGTACGAGAATGTAAAGGGTCACGATATCCATCTCTAGGTGACGTTACACAACACCGCGTACGGTGTTGGCACCCGACTATTAATCAGACGCTAAGTAAAGTCACACGGTCCTAGGTTAAGTATGTACCACAATGTAAATAAGACAAAGAAATATATAACAAGAATTGTAAGATTTGGCAAGGTACACTTGCCTGGGGTTCTGGTTCCAACTGTAGCTCTGACCTCAGTGGGAATTGCAGGTACTACTCCGGTTGCTGAAATAAACATCACCATCAGATTCAGAAAATATCAAATAGCTAGAAACACCTGTCCTTGAGTCTAATTTGGACACAGGAAAAAAAATGACAGTTTCTGGTCAAAACGGGGTCCACATGTGGGCCGCCTTGCACGCGGTTAGAGCTTCACCGGGGCTTGCTGAAGGAGGGCAGAGGCGGCTCTGCTGAGGTACTGCGAGGTTCGTCGGCTCCGGGAGGGAGAGCGCGGCCGGAGAGAGGCGGCACTGGGCTCGGCTGCTGCTGGTCGGCCAATGCGGCTCTGCTGGAGGCTGTGCTGGGAGTAGGGAAGACGGGGTACTGGAGGAGACGGCGGGTAGAGGAGAGCAGGAGAAGGAGAGGGCGGCTTGGGCGGTGGAGCTAGGGGGTGATAGTGGTGGTGCTGGGCTGGGGGTTCGACGGGGACGTAGAGTGTTTTATAGACCGGAGCTGGGAGGTGGAGGGGCGGCTGGTGTGGGGGAGCCGGAGCGGCTGGACGATTACGGAGTAGGCAGAGCGGCGGGGACGCGAAGCGGTGGCGGCGGCGTAACGGCCTGCGGTGAGCTGAAGGGTCGGGGAAGAAGAGGGGTTGGGGTTCACTGTAGCAGCCGGGTTTGGGTTGGAGCGGATCGGGTTGGCTATTGGGCCAGGATCCGACCCGCTAGGGTTGGGCCTGGTTCGGTTTGGTTGAACCGGATCCGATTCGGCTTGTTTGGTTTATTTGAAATAAACCGGGTTTAATCCTAGGGTTTATTTTGGTTTATTTAAAACTTGATTTTTAGGGTTTTAAAAATGTTTTCGGGGTCCAATAAATTCCCGGAAAATTACCCTATGTCTAATTTTTTATTTTACACCAGAAAATATTATTTTCATAATATTTTAATATTTAATAAACACATTTAGAAATCATTTAATTTTAAAATACCTAGGTTTTAATTACAGAAAAATTCCAAAAAATTATGAAAAAATCTATTTAAAAATTCCTGAAAAATCAGGGGGTTTACAGGATTTGTTTCCATCCGACTATCATACTTTGATACTTCATAATTAAGATTCAGTTATTTATTTCCTATTTCTTTATTTATGTTGTGGATGAGATATAGATTGCATCTGACTTGTGTTGACAGTATATTACCACTTGTGGATTGGATATTCATAATACAGCGTATGTATGCAGTATGGTTTCCATATATTGGAGTTGCCATATACATAGGCTGGCATGATTACGTATTCCTAGTCCTACGTATTTTGGGACTGGGGCATGACAAACTTATAAGAAGGTGGTCAAGGGAGAGTATTTTAATTAGAAAGTTAGTACATATAAGGCCACATCTACAGGGCTTATGTTAGGTGCTTAGTCAAATTTAGCACACGGTCACATATGGGTCATACAAGTCATTTATATTTTTAACAAGTCGAGGTCGCATGAGATAGCATAGTTGGCTTGGACGCAGGGGTAAAGCAAAGTCCACTCTTCAGGAAATATGAAATATGATAATCAATAAATACAAGTTAGAAGAAGTAACATAAAGTGATAGATGTGACAAATATGACAAGCAATAAAGTGTGTCAGAAGAAAAGACAAAATCTTCAAAGTCGTACAAAGTCGGTGAGAAGTTAAGCGTCAAGAAGAAAATGGACGCATAGCTCCTGGCCGCATGGTCGATGAGGCCGCATACTCCTCTTGGTCGCATACGCACTTGGTCGCATGAAATCTTTCGGGACTTAGAGAAATTTCTTCAACTTGTGAAGTTTTATTCGTCCAAGTTCATGCATTTGGTCAAGGGGCGCATGTGCAGATTCAGTCATGCGTCCAACAAGGTTAGCCGCATGCTGAATCGAGATGAGAAGTCCAGGCCGCATAGCATAGAGTGTCACATAGCACTCCTTCGTCTCATCCAACAACAACTTTTCGTCCTAGGCCAAAAGCTAAAAAAATAAAATTTTGTTTCTTCCATAGACACCTCAAGTGATGCTCAAATCCAACAACATAAAGTTCTAAACTACTCAAAATCAAGTGCTTATCAACATAGAACAAGTTTTCAAAAACATAAAGTTTTACGAGATCAAAAACCAAGAAAACTCAAGAGCACATGAAAAGCTTCTAAACTAAAAGTCTAGATCTACACTAATCCATCCACCAAAACCGCAAATATTAAGTTCTAAATGTATATAAAAACACATTATAAACATAATAGAACAATAAAATAGAGGATTTTTTTTCATTCCTCATGCAAGGTATACTTGTATATGGAGAGAGAGAGAAAACCTAAGAGAGATAATGGAAGAAGAGTAATGAGAAGAGAGAGAATAAAGTTGGGTTATATATGGAGGGTTTGAGGTTCGGACAATGGGTTCAACTCATGATCAAACCAAACCAAACAAATAAACCAAGAGCCAAGTGAACCAAATAATGGGTCTACTCTTTCTACAACATATAACTATGCTAACAAGAAAAATTAAATACGCTCCAAATATGAATATCGGACATCTTTGTCCACATTAGAAAAATTTTGTCCTCGAAATTCAAACTCAAGGCTAGCTAGAGATATCAAGACAAGCAACAACTAATTACAAACAATCTACACATACAAATAAGCAAGTATAACAACACATATAATAAACCAAAGCAATATCATCTCATATGAGTGCTTGCTAACCACATAATTAAAGATGAAAAGGCATACGAAGAAAATATACCTTATGAGTCGAATATGTGCGGGTACCGAGATCGAATATCATTCTCGCGCTCCCATGTCGACTCCCCAAGGAGTGATGGCCCCAAGCAACATGAACAAGATTAATAGTTTGGTTCTTGAGTATCTTCTCTCTGATCCCCAATGGACACGGGCTATTCCTCGTAAGTTAAGTCGGTACTATCGACTAACTCAGAATGATTGAGGACATGACTCGGATCTGGGGCATACCTAAGCAACTGAGACACATGAAATACATCATGCACTTCACGAAGCGAAGGCGGAAGGGCAAGAAGATAATCAACATCCCCTACCCTCTCGAGAATATCGAATAATCCTCTCGAGAATATCGAACAATCCCCAACTGAGACACATAAAATACATCTGAGCTTCCCACGAATCCCGAATGATCTAATAACTCCACGGGTAGGCAAAATCAACAAAAATACGTGGTCGCCGACAGAAAACTCTAACAGCCTACGATATTGATATGCCCAATGACGACAATGATCTTGTGCAACCCGAAGCCACTCCGTGATCTGCTTAACTATTTCGATAGTCTGACTGATCATCTCAGACCCCAACATCTTTCGTTCACCAATATCATCTCATGCTAAGGGTGACCTACACTTCCTTTCGTACAATGCTTCAAGAAGCTATCTGTGTCATGCCCCGGTTCCGTAGAACCGATTCGTCCTCGCATTCGATTCTGCAGAACCGATCATCCTCGCTAGGCATGATGTCGTACAAGTCTGGGGTTGCACTTGTACAACGCAAGAATGTGCACATGTGTCAAATATTTTTTGTAAATAGTTTCACAATACATCAGCAGATTATAAAACACACATTTGTATAGGAAAATAATAATTCTTTTATTGATTCATTGCAACGAAGTACAATTTTTTCAGCATCAAAATGGAAATGCCTGAACGACTTACATAGCTTTGCATAAAAGAAAGACTGATAGGATGACATGAAATAATGTTCTTATCCCATATATTATGTTCCTTTATTGCTTCTTGGAAACTTGAAAGCAGCTACTAAAAATCTTTAAAATACTTTAGAAATAGGAAAAAGCTTGAAAAGACTGCAACGAAAGCTTTAATTCCCTTGAGTGCCCCCGGTATTTCGGTCACCTAGTTTGCCCACAAAGATGTGGGTCAGTACTTAACTTGTACTGGTGAGAAGAACTGGCCCACTCACCTAAACCAACACTTCTTGATTAAGACAGCAATTAAATAGGCAACATTATAAATATAATATTTTAATAGGCAACAGTTTATAAGCAACAGTTCATGCAGTAAGATATATATATATAAGCTTCGCACATATGGAATCCTTACCCCGACCAATGGCCGTTCCGTATAATTTACAGGATTGTTCTTACCGCCCCTGCATAAGACATCATTAGTATGTAACTCATTCTCACTAGGTTATTTATGGTATAGCACCACGATAGACATGCCATATAGGACTTCTATGGACGTGCGATACGTCATTCAAAGCAAGTAGCAAGCCTCAATGAATGTCTCGCTTATACCTGGCGCTACCAAAGCACTACTATTTCCTCTGGGCCGAACGATCCCTAGTGTCCCAGGTTCCGTTCGAGAAAATTTACAATATTATGCACAAGTTGTCCATGACCATACAATGCATCTATGACTATATGATAAGCATAAATAGCAGTGTAAGGTATTGAAACATTCAGAGCAACAATGCATATTTCTCCATTCTTATTTCAGCATACTTATTCATTTGATTCGATTAATAGTCCGTAGACTCCAATTTATCGCTAAGTCATGGCACCAAACTATGACACAATGATTATATCCTTCCCTGTGTTACATAATTAAACTTTTCTCTTATCAATGCAATTTTATTGATTTATAATAGTGGTATAAAACTTGTGGTATTAGTGGCTTTATCGATCATTGGACTTAGCAATGTTACAAAAGAATATTATTGATTATTGGCATGAAGAAGTAGAGAAGAAGGGATAGAACCGCTCACCAAATAGAGAATACTGAGAGAAAAGGACGCTTGCTCGCTCAGGCTCCGGTCATACGTCTATCTGCATTGGCACCAATATTTGGTTAGACTACCGTCTTTATTTCTCTCAGAGTTCTCTAGAATGAATGCATGCATATAATCGATAAAAATAGACTAAACAATTAATCATCGAAAACCAATCACAAAAATGCATTCATCAAAATGAAGCAGCAAAATTCCAAGAAGGTCAACCAAAAATCCAACGAAAGCTATTGGACTCATTCCAACAGAAGCCGATCCATCAATTGGAAAGGTTCATTGCATTGTCTGTGATCGATTCTGCCATAAAGTTTTTCCATACTTAATTTTGACTGAGTCAATCAAGACACAAGCCTTATATAGTGCACCGCTAGGAGCGGGGTACTACATAATATACCACTACGAAAAAGTTTCGTTTTCGAAACTTAAAACAAAGGTTTTACCTCTAGGTTATCGAATGAGGAAGGTACTGCTTTTGCATCTCTTCCTCAAGCTCCCATGTTGATTCCTCAACTGCATGATTCTGTCACAACATATGAACCAAAGCCACTGATTGATTTTGTAGGGTCTTCTCTTTCCTGTCTAGGATTTGAACAGGCTCCTCCGAGTAAGATAGGTCAGCACTCAGTTCAAGCTGATCGAAGTTTACTACGTAACTCGGTTCATGCACGTATCTCCTTAGTTGGAAAACATATCGTGCACTTTTACGAAAGCAGGAGGTAGTGCAAGTCGATAAGCCACTAGTGCCACCATATATAAAATCTTGAAAGGTCCGACAAACCGTGGACTCAGCTTCCCTTTGACGCCGAACCGCATCACACCTCGCATATGTGTTACTCCATGAATTCTAAAGGTTGCCTATGTACATCCGCGTAGCTTTTTTGATGACTTTGAGCAACTAGAAGATTTTTTTGCACCATACGAACTTTCTCGATAGCTTGTTCAATAAGTTTTGGTCCAAGTACTTGTCATTCACCGACTTTCTTCCAACATATCGATGATCGACACTTGCATCCATATAGTACTTCATACGGGGCTATCTGAATACTCGTATGATAACTATTGTTATAAGCGAACTTTGCCAGCGATAGATAGGTATCCCAACTTGCCTTAAAATCTAGCACGCACAGTCGCAATATGTCTTCTAGGATTTGGTTTACTCTCTCGGTCTGTCCATCATTCTATGGATGGTACGCCGATCTGAAATACAACTTGGTGCCCATTGCTGTTTGAAGGCTTTTCCAAAATTGAGACAAGAATCGTCCATCCCTATCCGACATAATTGAGACTGGCACTCCATGTAGCCGGACAATCTGATCTAAGTAAATTTGAGCCAAACGGTCAGCGCTCCATATATTTTTGATTGCTATGAAATGAGTCGACTTGGTCAGTCTATCTACAATGACCCAAATTGCATCATTTTTCTTTGGTTTCCTTGGTAAGCCCACTATGAAATCCATTGAGATGTCCTTCCACTTCCATTCTGAAATGGCGAGGTTCTGCAACTCTCCACCAGGTCGCTGGTGTTCTTTCTTCACACATTGACAATCCAGACATCGTGATACGAACAATATCACATCTTTCTTTATGCCATGCCACCAAAATATTGTAAGCCGATCCTTGTACATTTTGGTGCTTCCTGGATGCAAGGTATACTTAGCATAATGAGCCTCAGTTAGTATCTCCTTCATGAGTTCATCATCCTTAGGTACGCATAATCTGCCCATAAGCCACAATGTTCTATTCTCGCGTTCCACGAAATCGGTTGTCTTTCCTGCTGAAATCAACTGGTGTATCTTATGCAGGAATATGTCATCCTTTTGTGCGGATCTGATCTTTTTGAGCAAGTTTTATTCTAATTGTAATTGAGCCAACTGCACTCTCTATGTACGAACTTTGTATTTGATGCCCATTTCTTCCAACTCTCGAAGTAACCTGCTTGACAAAAATAATGATCCGACAAATTTCTGAGTCAATGCATCTGCCACAACGTTTGCTTTTCTCGGCGTATAAGCAATCGTCAAGTCAAAGTCCTTTATCAATTCCAGCCATCGTCATTGCCTCAAGTTTAATTCCTTTTGCGTGAATATGTACTTAAGGTTTTTGTGATCCATGAAGATCTCACAGGACACTCCATAGAGATAGTGTAGCTATAATTTAAATGCCATCATAATTGTCGTATGTTCCAAATCATGCGTCGGGTAATTCTTTTCATGTTATTTCAGCTATCTTGAGGCATAGGCAATTACTTTCCTATGCTGCGTAAGAACATATCACAATTCGAGCCGAGATGCATCGATGTAGATCTGAAATTCCACAGGTCCATCTAGAAGAGTAAGAATTAGAGCCGAGATGAGACACTGCTTTAGTTCCTGAAAACTGCTCTCATATTCGTATGTCCATTTGAATACTACTCCCTTTTGGGTGAGGCGAGTCAGAGTCTACGCAATCTTCGTGAAGTTCTTTACGAATCTCCGATAGTAGCCAGCCAAGCCGAGAAAACTTCTGATCTCACTAACCGATGTAGATTATTTTCAGTCCACCACTGCCTCTATCTTCTTTGGGTCAACTGATACACCATATGATAAAATAACATGCCCAAGAAAAGCCATACTGCTCATTCAGAACTCGCACTTGCTTAACTTCGCATATAACTGATGTTCACGAAGTGTCTGCAGTATGGTCCTTAAATGTTCAACGTGAGTTTCTCTGTCTCTCGAGTATATTAAGATATCATCGATGAACACGATGATGAACTTATCTAAGAAGGGTCGGAATACTCGATTCATCATATCTATGAAAGTCGCTGGAGCATTTGGCAAACCAAAAGGCATAACCAAAAACTCGTAGTGTCCATATCTTGTACGAAAAGTTGACTTTGGAATATCCTCTGGTTTGATCTTCAACTGGTGATACCCTGAACGAAGATTAATCTTTGAAAATATTATTGCACCCTGAAGTTGATCAAAAAGATCATCAATTCTTGGTAACAAATACTTGTTTCGGACTGTCGCTTTATTTAATTTCCGATAATCTATGCAAAGATGCGTTGTGTCATCTTTCTTATTCATAAACAACACCGGAGCTCCCCAAGGTAAAATACTGGAACGAATATAGCCACGATCTAGTAACTCTTGTAGTTGTGACTTCAGTTCCTTCAATTCGGCATGAGCCATCCGATATGGATCTTTTGATATCGACCGAGTATCTGGAAAGGTGTCAATATTGAACTCAATTTCTCAGTCTGGAGGCATTACAGGTATCTCCTCTAGAAACACGTCGAGGAATTCTGCTTCGACTTCGGTCTCTTCCGAGTCTGGGCCCTTCATCTGAGTGTCTCATACAGAAGCAATGTACCCTTCATATCCCGCGCATAGCATATGTCTTGCCGTCATTGCCAATACCACCATCACTGTTTTAGTCGTCGGACTACACGAATAAGAGAACTCTGCCTCGCCAGGAATGTGAAACACAACTCTCTTCTCCGCACAGTCAATTATCGTATTGCATGCTCCGAGCCAATCCATGCCTAAGATGATATCATAATCGGTGATGTCCAGGACTATTTAATCCAAGAACACATACTTTCCTCCAATGCAAAGATAACCATCCCTGTAAATTAAACTTGCAGGCAAATCTATTTCGGTTGGAGTATTGATACTAAGATTCATATCTAACAGTGTCCTACAAAATTTATGTTCATTAGCAAATGCAGATGATATGAAGCTATGTATAGCACCAGAGTCAAATAGTACACGAGAAGGTATTTCTCTGTAAAGAAATATACCTGTTATGACAATGTTTGAGGCTAGCACTTCTTCTTGAGTAAGTGCAAACACTCTACCATGTCCTCCTGGTCGTAGGTTATGAGCATTCATAATTGTCGCCCGCAGAGCTCGTGGCTCTTGTCCACGATTCTGATTGTACTATTAATCACGATTCTGATTGTGATATTGATCGTGATTCTGATTTCTTCCCCCACTATTGCACTACGCAACCTTGTGATCCAAACTTTCACACTTAAAACATCAAGCCCGATACTCGTCTTGACGGTGTCCAATTCGCTTGCACCTATTACAGTACGGACGCTGATAAGGTCCCCTGTTGTCATTTGTGTTTTGACGCTTGGAAGCATCAGACCAGCTTGCTGCCATGGATCGTTTGTAGCTATTCCCACGGTTGTGTTGTGTCACCCCTCGAGGATAAAATTTCTCTATCTCGAGAGCCACTTTATAGGTTTTTCGGTACATCGCACACTTCCGGTTGAGAATATCACGCTGTAAACCCTCATTCAGACCTTCAATGAATCGCAGTCGTTTTGCCTCATCGTTCGGTATCATATAGCCGTCGAACTTGGATCACTTTAAGAGCTCTGCTTCATAGTCGTTGACGAACATATTGCCCTGCTCAAGCGCTACGAACTCTTTTTCCTTCCTGTGACGGACAACTGGTGGAATGAGTGTCCTTTCCCAGATGCATCACAATAAACTGTGAATCCTCCTGATCCTACTGGAAGTGTAAGAATCGGTGCTTATATCAACTTCTCCTTCAACTTCTCGAATGCTACTTAGCACTCTACTGACCAAACAAATTTTACCTCCTTGCGGGTTAGACGAGTCATTGGCACCAAAATCCATGCAAAGTCTGCTACGAATATTCTGTAATATTCCGTTAATCCCAAGAAACTTTGCATATCTGCTACTGTCTTTGGGACTGGCCAATTCTCTATTGCTTCAACCTTCTTGGGGTCCACTGACACTCCTGCTACTGAGATAATATGCCCCAAGAATGACAGATGATCTAACCAGAATTCACACTTATGGAGCTTGGCATACAACTGATGCTCCCTCAGGACATGCAATACTTTCCGAAGATGTTCTTCATTCGCTTCTTTACTGTTGGGGTAGACGAGAATGTCGTCTATGAATACCACTACAAATAGATCTAGGTATGGCATGAAGATACAATTCATCAAATCTATAAATATTGCTGGAGCATTGGTCAACCCGAATGGCATAACTAAGAATTCGTAATACCTATATCAAGATCGAAATACTGTCTTTGGTATATCTTGCTCTCGTACCCTTACATGATAATATCCTGATTGAAGGTCTATCTTGGAAAATACTTTTGCTCTACTCAACTGGTCAAACAAATCATCAATCCTAGGAAATAGATACTTTTTTTTACTGTTAAGGCATTCAACTGCCTATAGTCAATACACAACCGTGTCAACCTGTCATTCTTCCTTACTAGAAGTGCTGGTGCTCCCCATGGTGATCTACTAGCCTGACTTCCAGTGCTAGTCCTATGTACTGAGCTTCTCCTGGTGCTGGTAATGCTAACCATTGTGCCGGTCCTTCAATCCTCTGTATCATCGGACAATTGGTAATCTAATGATCTGGACTACCATATCGTAGGCACAACCCTTATGCTACCCTACACACATCTTTCGTATGGACTCCTTTGCCATAGTACGTACATCTGATTGGGGCTCCCAATCGTCGTTGTTGTTGTTGCCTAGGCTGATACGGTCGAACTGGTGTTATTGTTACCAATGCCACTGGCCTTCTTGGTGTTGTGTCATGAATGCGAATGCCAGGAGATGGTGTTGACATACGCTGTGATGTTCCTCCTTCTCCGCTCTATGCATGCGACCTTTTCTGGCCTCCCGTCCTTGAAGCTAACCTTTGCATCGTCAACTTATGTCGCCTAGATGTAATAAATACTTTGTCAAAAGTCTGGTAGTTATGGCCCTCTACCAGTTGCTGAATCTCCAAATGAAGTCCGTACTGAAACCTTATTGCCCTCTCTGGTTCTGTTGCTACCATCGTTGGAGCAAATCTGCTAAGCCTGTAGAACTCTACAGTGTAACCATCCACCGTCCTTTCAGACAGCTTGAGATTGATAAACCTCTGTTGTAGCTCAAACTGTGCTACCACTCCAAAATACTTAACCCTGAAACGGGTCTTGAAGTTGTCCCATGAAATATGTTGTCTTAATCCAACTTCTTCTGCTGCCCACCAATCTCTAGCAAGATCATGGAGTTGCAATCGGACCTCATCAACTTGTTCCTCCTTGGAACCTTTGCCACTGTCAATATCGTCTCTATACTCTGGGCCAAGTGTAAACCCCTGATTTTTAAAATTTAATTTAAAATTCATTAATTATTGTTATAGAAATTTTCATTATTTTTAATTAATTATAATAAATGTTCTTTAATGGATTTATATTTTTGTGTATTAAATTAATTATTAAAATAGTGCAAAAATTATATTTTTGGGTGTATAACTAATAATAGAGTATTGTGTAATTTTTCTAGAATTTATTGGGGTCCAAAACTATTTTTAATGGCCATATATGCATAAACCAACCTAAACTAACCCAAACCGAACCAACTCAACCCAAACCAACCCAAACCAACTAAACCGAACCCAAACCAAACCTAATTCAAAAAACCCAAATCCATACCCGAACCTGCAACCCGAACCCATTCTCATTCCAGTAACCACCGCGCGACCCCTCCCCCCTCTTCCAAGACCGTTGACCGGTCCTCTTCAGCTCCCTGTAACCGCCCCTCCTGACACCCTATATAAATATTAGCTTAGACCACCCCACCCCATCATCTCCTCTTCAAATACCGATGAGCCACCGCCGACGATGACGTCGGACCGCCGCCGCACGCCACCGCGAAGACATGCCGCCCAATTCGAGCAGCAGCAGTAACGTGAGGTATGCTACTTCCCACCCTTGTATCTCTCTGCACATTAATCTAAATGTTGACCCATCGAATCATATGCGAAGACCACATGACCCTCTTAAACTCTGTATAATTAGTTGGGTGTATCGTGTCCTGTGACGATCGTAATTTGCGACACAAAACAGGAAAAAATGACCCAATTTTGTAGTTCAGAAACTGTCCCAATCACCCATGTTCATGGCTATTTTTCTTCCAACCTAGTTAATATTTTTAAATTTTACTTGAACAATAATTTAGACAACATAATCGAGATTTAATCTCTTTAATTAGTTTACTTTAATTCGTTGTATGCTGTGATTTATTGCTGTTAAAATTGACCAAAAACTTAGTTTTCTAAACCCGAATTTTCCTGAAACGGGGTGCTTGGCGACTTTGTCGTGTGTAAATTACACCAAAGGCGCGTATCGTCAATATGGACGTGTGGGATTTTACGAAAATTGATTTGGATGTGCGTGCACATCGGAATTAACGCGTATCTGTAGAAAAGTCCCGTATCGGCCTTTTTTGACTCTCGTCATAATTTCGTGTGTGCTTGTCATTTCATAACAAAACTTGTGCCATCAGATTTATAGCATTACGCTGGTCCTGTGACCCAAGTTTGGTTCGATTCTGAGAACGTTGACAAAACTTCGTTTTTATGGGCCCCACAGTTCCACTTGACGGAAAATTTTGTGATCGGCTCATCGGAATCCAGTTCTGGATATTTCATTGGGTTCGTATCATTGTTTTGAACTCGTAGACACTAAGTTTGATGAATTTGGAGAACTTTGTCTCTGACACATTTTTTGGTGCGAAGTGGACCACATGCGAACCTCGCTTTGACTAAAAACTGTCAATTCTGCCCCTCTATCCAAATTGGACTTATGGGTAGTCAATCCTAGCTATTTTAAGTATTCTGAGAACAATGGTGATAATTGTTTCAGCATCCGGAGGCGTACCTGGAGATTTAAATTATATCGGAGCAACTGTCGGAGCTCAGAACCCAAGCAAGTGTACCTTGCCAACTTGCAGTAGATCTTGAGATATTATTTGCTTGAGTTATTTCTATATACTTTTATGTTGTACCTGTTCAACCTAGGACCATGAGATGTTGCTTAAAGTTCGAACAAGATTCGAGTGTCGACGCCGTACGCGAAGTCGTGTAACGTCACTTAGAGAGTTGATTCCACGATCCTATATTTTACGTGCTTGCTTTACCAACTTCGTCATACCATAGGAAACTTGATACTATTCATGTGACAGAATCTTTCCTGAGTTATTCATAGTGATTCTGTATAGGTTTACAGGATTTGTGACATAAGACTTGCATACATAGATATCATTATGACTCGTTGTACTAGCTAGAGGTCATGATCTTGCGTGTTATGGACATGAGACGTGAGGTTACATTGGGTGGGGAGACACACACAGGCTACAGGCTAATTATATATATATATATTTATGTTACTGGAGAGTGCCTTAGTCTCTGTACCAGAGCTTTGTCACATGTATTTGGCCCTTCGTGATATTACTGCTACCGGCTCCCCGACACAGAGCTTGTAGTGGTTTCAGCCTGAGTACTAGTGATGCTCTCAAATTATATTTTACATAGCTGGTTACATACCTTTTCCTGTGGATCTATGTCACGCCCCAGTCCAAAAATACGTAGGACTAGGAATACGTAAACATGCCAGCCGTATGTATATGGCAACTCCAATATATGGAAACTATAACACATACGTACGCTGTATTATGAATAACAATTCACAAGTGGTATAAATTTATGTCATAAGTCACAAGGCATAACTTGATCTTATCTACAAAATCAAATAACCAATCAACTATATAACTGAATCAAGTATAAAATGCTTGATAAGAACAAGTAGTTGGGTGGAGATAAATCAACTACCAAACTAGAATATAAGAGAAACAAAATAAGTACATCATCTGATGATCAGATAGGCTCGAATAGAAGACCTCCTCGAAAGAGAGAGAAGTAGCAAGTCATGATCCGTACTCCTGTGAATAGTCAAGTTCGTCTACACCTGGAAAGGGACCAGGTCCTCAGAGGGACGTAACAAGATATATAGAAGCATGCCAATTGAATACAGTAAAACATGCATAATAGACAGAAAATATATAAGTACGATGTACTAGACAATCTATATGAAAATGCATAGTGAGGACAACTTTTTGTCGTATGGGCATGTGTAGGCTACTCTATCTATCTCACAACTCACACACACGTCCATGTACATCAGAAGCCGTCATACCTCGAGGGTAGCGACCATCGTGACACCAAAAATTGACATACCTCGAGGGTAGCGACCATCGCGACACAACTACCGTAGTGCGTGCTAGTTACTACGGTTTACCAGAGTGGGTAGCCCATACGCCTACTGACTGTCCTCCCCTTCCATGATACTATATGTCAAGTGTGTGTCAACATATATAATATATAATTATAACTAAAAGAACACACACACATATAATGAATATATATAAAAATATGATAAGCATGCAAAGTACTGTAATCAATTTGGCAAGGTATACTTGCCTAGCAAGAAAGCTGCAAAGTGTAAGTGTCCAGACGTCAAGCACAAAGAGATCAGAAACTATAGCATCAGAATGAACTTCTCCGGATGCTGAAATAAACATCACCAACGTTTCCAGAATAAGCGAGATAGCTAGAAAATACTACCCTTTCGTCCAATTTGGACACAGGGGCAAAACGGTAATTTTGGGTAAAGTGTCACGCCCCGATCTCCCGCAGGCAAATCGGCCGTTCCCGCTAGGCGGGAATCACCCTCGCCAGTGCTCCCGCGGAACGATCGCTTGACCCATCCGGGCGTGATACCGCACGAGCATGAACCGCGCCCGTGCAAGGCCGTGATTCATTGGCTGGCAGTAAGAGTTATAAGCCACAGAGTCGCACAGATTGTCCGAGTGCAGCGGAGTCATGAACGCATAGGCGATCGGTAACAAGTTCACTGAGTTGACAATATAGCGAAAGCATTGAAACACAAGTTGAAGTAAGCAAGCTCTTTTATTGATATGAACAAGTGTTACAGGCGGCGTATAGCCGAGATTACAAGTCGCTCAAGCCTCTCTCTCTGAAACAGTAAAAGCGTGCCAAGTGGCTACAATTGTGGAATGATTGTACAGGCGATGATCAGGCAATGTTCACAATATTATGTCTTGTATATGTGCTTCTGTTCCGGACGCACCGCTGCTTCGGAGTGATGTCCACGCCTTAGCACGCACGAAGGAGCATCCGCACCTAACGAGGTTCTCCCGCACCCTGCATACAAACTGGTGGATTATCAGTACATTGAATGCACTGGTGGGGAAGCTACTTGCCCGCTCGACAAATCCAAACACGTAATACAGGTTCCGTGCACCAACTATTGAGTTGTCTTTCTAGTTGCCTTAGGATCAGTTTCATGCAAATATTGAATAGCCTAACCCGTGTGGCAGTGCGCCGTGCAACATGAGAGAAAACACGGCGAGACTTACCAACTTACCATCTCCTTTCCTGTCCAAGGCAAACATTATTAATTCATGCACGGGCAAGTATAACATTCAAGAGGCATAGCATATGCAAACACGATATTGTGGGCAAGATCACGTTACAAGTATACGATTTACAGGAGCATCGGGTGTGTTGCATATAATGATTTACTTGAAATATACTTGACACCGTTCGGTGTCTTTTACCTGACTATCTGAATCACCTGTACAACTTACCATGCCTTCCCTGCCACGAAGACACAAGTTAATATGCAACAGGTTCAAATATACATGATGATCACTGACTTGATTGCCATAAAGGACTTAGTCTGTGACGAAGATGGTTTGCTACGTACAAATACGAGAGGCGTCGTATACCACCCCGTCCAAGTACGTGAGACTAAACGTGAGTTTCGTCCGGAGCCAGAACGGTGCCAGTGCCCCAGCAGCCGCCCGCAGGAACTATACCTTGTGCACAAGTTGTCCGTTATCAAAAAATAACATTCTTTCGCCCGAAGGCTACGTGATCCGCCCGGAGGCTACGTGATTATCGCCCGGAGGCTACGTGAGTATTCGCCCGGAGGCTACGTGATTATCGCCCGGAGGCTACGTGAGTATTCGCCCGGAGGCTACGTGAGTATTCGCCCGGAGGCTATGTGATTATCGCCCGGAGGCTACGTGAGTACAAGAAAAGCATTATTACATGATTCATTTTATATTGCATCTACGTTCCATTCATGCATTCAGGATTGAGCTTATACATTGCACAATATAATAACATTAGACATTCGTAAGCAGACAAGCATGCGTTTCTAAGGAACATAAGTAAACACGTTTTGCTCGGGCCCGAAGGTAAGCCGAGAGATGAAACCGTTAGGGGACTTGGCATGCGAGGGTCTGAATATAAGCAATATTTCAATTTCCATGTTCTAGCATAAGCAATACAAGTTGGGATTATTCCCTTAGCTAGGTGCGTTGGATTCTTATTTGCATGCAGGGGGTGATTCACCTAGCGACTAGCATGAATATTCCAGATTTTATGTATGTTGGCTAAGCAAAGACAAGTTCACTGTAGCCACCCACCTTAGCGATGATTCGCCTCGGTAGAGCGATACGTCAAGCGAGCCTCTGAAAGCCTAAGCCGGATTTCTATAGGGACAAGTCTGGATATCCATTGCTTCTTGTTTGAGGCAAAGCGGGTCGGGACAGCTGCACTATTGCCGTTTGAAACGAAAGTCCACTTGAACGGAACGGGGTATTACATCCTACCCAACTCAGAAAAAGTCTCGTCCTCGAGACTTACTGAGGACAAGCAGTAATCTAGGGTTGAGACAATCCTAGACAAGTCATTGTACTTGTTCATTTGGATATTCACTTGCACAAGCGTCGAAATCAGCATATCGCTTAGACTGGATCGTGCGCACTTTCGAAGTGCACTTCTAGCGTGAGCACGTCAACCAGCTTAGTGATAGAGAAGTCTTAGCACTCGAGTTTCACCTTTTCTTAAGTCTTGGATGGTGCACTAGTTTAAGACGTCCCTCGAATAGATGCATTCAACCAAACTTAGAGTTAGTAAAATCGGACAAGCTACTAGCGATACTCTCAAGGGTTCGCACAGGTTGGCACAAAGGCCACTCGCAGTACAGCATCATACAAGCAAGCATATCATATCATTTAAAATATATTTTGAAAGTATTTAGACTTATTGTTGGAACATCCCATCGAGGCATTGAGAGAGAGCGTGCACATAACCCACGAACGAGCTTTCGAAACAGAGATATTCGAATCAAAGTCCAAAGGCGTAGAAGCCAGGCTCTGATACCACTATGTCACGCCCCGATCTCCCGCAGGCAAATCGGCCGTTCCCGCTAGGCGGGAATCACCCTAGCCAGCGCTCCCGCGGAACGATCGCTTGACCCATCCGGACGTGATGCCGCACGAGCGTGAATCGCGCCCGTGCAAGGCCGTGATTCATTGGCTGGCGGTAAGAGTTTTAAGCCACAGAGTCACACAGATTGTCCGAGTGCAGCAGAGTCATAAACGCATAGGCGATCGGTAACAACTTCACTGAGTTGACAATATAGTGGAAGCATTGAAACATAAGTTGAAGTAAGCAAGCTCTTTATTGATATGAACAAGTGTTACAGGCGGCGTATAGCCGAGATTACAAGTCGCTCAAGCCCCTCTCTCTGAAACAGTAAAAGCGTGCCAAGTGGCTACAATTATGGAATGATTGTACAGGCGATGATCAGGCGATGTTCACAACATTATGTCTTGTATATATGCTTCTGTTCCGGATGCACCGCTGCTTCGGAGTGATGTCCACGCCTTAGCATGCACGAAGGAGCATCCGCACCGAACGAGGTTCTCCCGCACCCTGCATACAAACTGGTGGATTATCAGTACAATGAATGCACTGGTGGGAAAGCTACTTGCCCGCTCGACAAATCCAAACACGTAATACAGGTTCCGTGCACCAACTATTGAGTTGTCTTTCTAGTTGTCTTAGGATCAGTTTCATGCAAATATTGAATAGCCTAACCCATGTGGCAGTGCGCCGTACAACATGAGAGGAAACACGGCGAGACTTACCAACTTACCATCTCCTTCCCTGTCCAAGACAAACATTATTAATTCATGCACGGGCAAGTATAACATTCAAGAGGCATAGCATATGCAAACACGATGTTGTGGGCAAGATCACGTTACAAGTATACGATTTACAGGAGCATCGGGTGTGTTGCATACAATGATTTACTTGAAATATACTTGACACCATTCGGTGTCTTTTACCTGACTATCTGAATCACCTGCACAATTTACCATGCCTTCCCTGCCATGAAGACACAAGTTAATATGCAACAGGTTCAAATATACATGATGATCACTGGCTTGATTGCCATAAAGGACTTAGTCTGTGACGAAGATGGTTTGCTACGTGCAAATACGAGAGGCACCGCATACCACCCCGTCCAAGTACGTGAGACTAAACGCGAGTTCTGTCCGGAGCCAGAACGGTGCCAGTGCCCCAGCAGCCGCCCGCAGGAACTATACCTTGTGCACAAGTTGTCCGTGATCGAACAATAACATTCTTTTGCCCGAAGGCTACGTGATCCGCCCGAAGGCTACGTGAGTATTCGCCCGGAGGCTACGTGATTATCGCCCGGAGGCTACGTGAGTACAAGACAAGCAGTATTGCATGATTCATTTTATATTGTATCTACGTTCCATTCATGCATTCAGGATTGAGCTTATACATTGCACAATATAATAACGTTAGACATTCGTAAGCAGACAAGCATGCGTTTCTAAGGAACATAAGTAAACACGTTTTGCTCGGGCTCGAAGGTAAGCCGAGAGATTAAACCGTTAGGGGACTTGGCATGCGAGGGTCTGAATATAAGCAGTATTTCCATTTCCATGTTCTAGCATAAGCAATACAAGTTGGGATTATTCCCTTAGCTAGGTGCGTTGGATTCTTATTAGCATGCAGGTGGTGATTCACCTAGCGACTAGCATGAATATTCCAGATTTTATGTATGCTGGCTAAGCAAAGACAAGTTCACCGTAGCCACCCACCTTAGCGATGATTCGCCTCGGTAGAGCGATACGTCAAGCGAGCCTCTGAAAGCCTAAGCCGGATTCCTGTAGGGACAAGTCTGGATATCCTTTGCTTCTTATTTGAGGCAAAGCGGGTCGGGACAGCTGCACTATTGCCGTTTGAAACGAAAGTCCGCTTGAACGGAACGGAGTGTTACATAAAGTAGGGTCTACATATGGCCCACTTTGCACCGAAATACGTGCCAGAGGTAAAGATCTCTAAATGGACAAACTATAGGTCAAATAAATTCTAAACGTCGATACGAACTCAACGGTATGTCCAATTTTGGATTCCGGTGAGCCGATCACAAATTCGCCCTTCAAGTCAAATATTGGGGACCGCGAGTAGGCGACTTGGTCAACTGTCTCAGAATCGCGTAAAACTTGGGTCACAGGACTAGCGTGATACCACGAATCTAATGGTGCAAGTTTCATCATATTCTGACGAGCGTACACAAAGTGGGGTGATATTTTGCAAAAGTGGCGATATGGGAACTTTTTACGGATACTGGTTGATTCCGACGCGCACACACTTCCGAATCAATTTTTGTGAAAGTCCACACGTCAGAATATACCATATGCGCCTTTCGGTAAAATTGGTACGCGACGAGGCGGTCCCGTTTGGCTGGGCGCACTCTGTATCATAAAATCTCAATTTTAAATTACCAAGTTTTTAGTCGTTTTGGAGGTTGAATAATTTAACAAATAAAACAAACTAATAAAAAATAAAAGAACAGAAAAATTCTCGGTTATATTGAGAAAAAAATATTTCTATTAGATTTTAAAAATGTTAAACAGGTTGGTGGCAAATTAGGCATGAATATGGGGGTTTGGGTTAAAATTTTGGATTGTTTTTAGTTTGTTTTTTGGCCAACTTTCGGTCGAGTTTTTGACCAATTCAGGGCACAAAAACTCGTCCCACTTAAAGGGAATCATAGATGGTTAGGTTGTGAACGTACACGGACAAACCGCTCGAGAAAATGAGCAAAGATAAGAGAGATACAATACCTTGAAGATGGGCTCGGGGCTGTGCACATGCGCAAGCGTGCGCGCGCGGCTGATCTGCGGCGGTCGCCGGCGGCTGCGGCGGCGGCCAACAACGTCGGGGGGTCGGCGGTCGGCTAAGGTCGGGGTGAAGGAGGAAGGAGATTAGGGTTAGGGTTAGGGTTGTAATATATATATATATATATATATATATATAGAGAGAGAGAGAGAGAGAGAGAGAGAGAGAGAGAGCGAGCGAGCTAGGGAGAGGGGGTCGGGTGCCTGGACTGCAGGAGGGGAATTAGTAATAGGTTAAGGTTTATGATTAGTTTAGTTTAGGGAATATGTTAGGGTTTTTGTTTTGTTTTGTTTTATTTTGTTTTTTCTTTTTCTTTTTCTTTTCTTTTTCTTTTGTTTTCTATTATTATTATTACTATTACTATTACTATTTCTATTACTTATTGCTTGTTATTATTATTATTATTATTAATAACTATATATTATTTACATATATATATTTACATATATGGATGGGGTTATAAATCCAAAAATATTTATACACAAAAATAAATTCTAAAAATCTATCACCCTTTAACAAGGATTCCTAAAATAAAATAAAATAAAAATAATATTTTTATGCAATAATTCTAAATGAGTATTTATATAATTAAATTAATCAATAACATTTATTTTCTAATTAACTATGAAAATATTCTAAAGAAATTCAATAATTTAATAAAAATACTTAAAATAAAATTTAAATTTTTTAGGGGGTTTACAATCTATTTTTATATACTGTATTTTATTTGGCTTGAGTTATTCTTATACCTTGCTATGTCCCCTGAGGACTTGGATCCGGATTATGTCCCCAGGTACAGCAGATGAGGAATACCCCGAGATATACGGGACAAGAGCTGACGCTGGAGCAGTACTGGCACCAGAGGATGAGATTGTGCCAGAGGATTTCTCTTGAGTATTTTGTTACATACTCAGTTATTTCTGCTTCCAGTTATTTCATATCTTGACTCATGGACTTATGTATTGATTTATTTTATCGGGTTGTTCCCCGAGACACTATTTATTTGGACTTGTTGATAGACTATATTTTTTTTATCTATTATCTTGATTGTTCTATCATATTGACTTATGTTTACTTTTTGTGGATGCGATTAGAATTATTCTGTGATAGATGGTGTAGACTGCATTTATATTTATTACAGCTTAAGTGCACTTTAACAGGTCCATTAAATTGGGTTTGCCCATTGGAGTTGTGCTACTGGCCATTACCACGTGGCTAGTCCCTCGGTATTTTGGGACTAGGACGTGACATAGTTTTTGTGGTGGCCCATGCAGGTCTTCGACTATATTTATTCAGTTTCAACTAAGGAACCGAGCAAGCATGCGATTCGGATATGATAAATTATAGGATCTCATCCACATATTGACACGTTCTTGACCTCTATATCGGATTCAAATTAATTTTTTGACTTGCATCATGCCTTGATTCCTTTGTGCGCCTCTCATAGTTTACTTTGTATACAGAGTAATGGATCCACGAGCCAATGACAAAACTTTCGTAGGTACACCACAAGGTGTTGTGGTCACCTACGACGATGGAGTAACACCATTGGGTGGAGATCCCTCCACTCGAAAAAAGTAATTAAGCAGATCAACACTGGGAGGATATCAGTCGAGGCCACCATTGGCACCAGAGGCAGCACTCTTCCAGCAGGCCCAGCAACAGCAGAGGGTACCACCACAAGGACATGGACAAGTTTTTGCAATGACAGCGGAGGAGGCACAGACTCGAGGAGTAGCGAATATGCGTAAGATTTAGTTTTATCATAGCTAGCTATAGTAGCGAATATTCCTAGTAATACTTTAGCATGTGCCTGTTAGTTCCATTCCCTAGCCTATACCTAGTATTATGTTAGCATGAACTTGTTAGTCTAGATTAGTAATATGTTAGTGGTACCCAAGTTTTCATAAGTTGTAGTTGATCTTCGTTCTAATCAGGCTCCTGTACTCTTGAGTTACTTATCTCTCATTACCTAGGAAAAAGTTTTCATTTCTTTCCTACGTGTTCTGCTTGAACAAAACCCTCACCCTTCCTTCCAATTTTTTCTTGTTCATGGTTCCTTATCCTTTGTGTCGTGCTTCAACAAACATGTCTTGCAACCGCGTCATCTCTTATAGTCACGCCCCAGTCCCAAAATACCGTGGGACCGGACGCGTGATAATGGCCAACAGCACACACCGATGGACAAACCCAATTTAATGGATCCATCGGGGCGTACTTAAGCTGTAATACAACAATAATGGTCTAAATATACTAATCTCATTCACAGAAATGAATACAACAATATCAGAATCATAAAGCAAGATCAATCTCAATATAATATAAACTCGGAGGAATAACCCGATAATGAGTCTGATACATCTGTCAAGATACAAGAATAAAGCTAACCACAGCAAATACTGAGTATGGAAATAGTATATACTCAGAAGATACCCTCGGTGATCACGCGTCTACTGGATCTTGTACTGCTCCAGTGCCTGCTCCTGATAATGCTCCTGCTCCGTAAACCTCGGGATAGATCTCGTCAGCTAATCCTGGGGACATAATCCGGATCCAGGTCCTCAGGGGACATAGCAAGGTACAAGAAACCTCATGCCAAAATAAATGCAGCAATATATGAAACAATGGGGTAAGTATATATAACCAGCTAAGTGACATGCAAGTAAGAGATTTAGTCATACTCGGGCTGAGACTACTACAGGATCAGTGTCGGAGAAACCCATAGCAGTATTCTCTCGAGGGCCAGTACGGTACCAAAGTTCTGTTTCCAGAGACTAAGGCACTTCCATTAAATTATTATATATATATATTCAACCTTTTGTATGGTAAATCTCTCTCCACCCAATGTAACCACGCATCTCATGTCCATAATGTCTCATGTCCATGCCAAGCGGGATCATAGCTAATGCAACAGGTCACATAATGTCTACGAATATAATGTCTATGTCAATCCTGTATCCTACACAGAATCACCATGAATATCTCAGGAAGATCCTACCTCATGAATAGTGTCAAGTGTCCTGGGTCATGATGTGCTTGATAAGGCAAGTACGAGAATATAAAGTGTCACGAATGTCCATCTCTAAATGACAGCACACAACACCGCGTACGGTGTTGGCACCCGACTGATAATCGGACGCTAAGTACGTCACACGGTCCTAGGTTGAGCATGCACAGCAACATAAAGAAACAAGGAAAATATGTAACAATACTGCAGAGTTTGGCAAGGTACACTTGCCTGGGGTCCTGGCTCCAACTGTAGCTCTGGTCTCAGTCTGATCTGCTGCTACTACTCCGGTTACTGAAATAAACATCACTATTAGATTCAGAAAATATCAAATAGCTAGAAATGCCTGTCCTTAAGTCTAATTTGGAGACAAGGACAAAAACAACATTTTCGGGTCAAAGCGGGGTCCACACGTGGGCCACTTTGCACCGAAAAGCGTGTCAGGGTCAAAGATCTCCAAATTTGTCCAACTTAGTGTTAACAAGTCAGAAACGATGATACGAACTCAACGGAACTTCCAGAATTAGATTCCGATGAGCCGATCACAAAATCGTCCGTCAAGTGGAGCCTGTGGGGCCCACGATACGCGATTTTGTCAACGTTCTCAGAATCAAACCAAACTTGGGTCACAGGACCAGCGTATTGCTACGAGTCCAATGGCGCAAGTTTTGTTTCGATCCGACGTGTGTACACAAAGTTACAACATATTCCAGAAAGGACGAATACGGGGCGGTGTCGGCGGATACGCGTTGATTTCGGTGTGCACGCACATCCGAATTGACTTCTGCGAAATCCCACACGTCCGTATCCACGACGTGCACGTATCGGTGAAGACCGCGTGCGACCAAGTCATCCCATTTGGTGGGGAGCACTCAGTTCCGGGGTGAAACAGGGCATTGGTTTTCCTGTTTTTGGATCGCAGTTTGCGATCACCACAGGACGCGATGCACCGAGCGGGTTGCACGGACACTGAGAGGGTTATACAGTCTACGCGTTGCAACTGACGGAATCGAAAACGGAGTTACGAGGTGAGAGAAAACGTTACCTGAACAGGGCTCCGTGAACGATAATTTCCTGTGTCCGAGGGTCTCCTTCGTGTCCTGGACGTGTCCGGGTCTCTGAGTCCACGGTACTAGGGTTTGAGGTGCTCGTGTCCGGGGCTAGGTCAGCGGGTCGGGGAGCTGCTATGTCGGGGGTTAGGGTCTCTTGTTTGTGTCCGATTCAGGGAGCGGCCGTGTCCGGATGGCCGTGTCCGAGCTGTTTCTAGGTTAGGGTTTGAGGGCTGTGTCGGATCCTGTCGTGTCCGTGTCAGCGGGGCGCCGGAGGGGCTAGGGCACGGCCGGGAGTTCGGGTGGAGGACGGGGAAGGGTCGAGCGGCTAGGAGATGATGGTCAGGCTGGGGGGAAATCGTCGTCGAGGCGAGGGGAGTCGGGTGGCTGGGAGGTCTGGGGAGTTAGGGTTCAGGGGATGAGGACGGAGGCGGTCGGGGGTTGGGTCGACTGTGGGCTGGGCGGAGGAGAGGGGGTGTCGGCTGGGAGGTGAAGGAGATGGGAGGGTCGAGCGGGAGGAGGAAGATGAGGGAGTCGGGGAGAACGTCAGGGGGACGGCTAGGCGGAGGTGGAGGGTCTCGAGGCGAGTCGTCGACGGGAGAGGGGAGAAGACGACGTTGAGGGGAGGGCGGCACGTCGAGAGGATCGTCGACGAGGGGCGCTCGGGGTTGCTCGACAGCGGCGGAGGGGCTGGTCGAAGAAGGAGGAGGGAGGAGGAAGAGGTGAGCTGGGGAGTTCTCAGCGGCAGGGCGGTGGCTGTCGAAGTCGAAAGAGGGGCTGTGGAGAATTAGGGTTCCGGTACGGCGGGGGGGAGTTAAATAGGGTGCCGTCGGTCGAATTCTGACTAAGAATAGAAATTAGGGTTCGGTTAGGATTGGGTATCGGGTTCGGGTTAACAGGTCGAGTTCAATAGGAATCCGGCCCGATCCGCTATGTTTAGGTATGGGTTTGGGTTTGCAGGTTTCGGGTCGGGTTTAGATCTGACCTGACCCGATAAGGCTGGGTTCGGTTTAGTGAACCGGGTCTGGGTTGGTTTGGGTTGGTTTGGTTCGATTGAACCGGGTTTATTTTAGGGGTTTAATTAGGGTTTATTTCTACAATAGATTTTAGGGCTTTTAAAAATGCTTCCGGAGTCCAATAAATTCCCAGAAAATTACCCTATGTCCGGTTTTCCATTTTACACCATAAAATATTATTTTTATAATATTTTAATATTAATTAAGAGCAATTAAAAATTATTTACTTATCAAAAGCCTAGGCTTTAATTACAGAAAAATCCTAGAAAATTCTAGAAAAATTGTTAAAAACCAAATTAGAATTTCATGAAAATCAGGGGGCTTACACTTATAGAGCAAACCTTTTTTGACCGGTTATATTTCGTTTCTTAATTGCGAGGACGCAATTCTTTTAAGGTGGGTAGATTATAAACACCATGATTTTTAAATTTAAATTTAAATTTAAATTTTCATTAATTATTGTTGTAAATTTTTTATTATTTTTAATTAAATATAATAAATATTTTTTATGGATTTATTTTTTGTATTAAATTAATTATTAAAATAATACAAAAATTATATTTTTGGGTGTATAACTAATAATAGAGTATTGTATATTTTTTCTGGAATTTATTGGGGTCCAAAACTATTTTTAATGGCCATATATGCATAAACCAACCCAAACCAACCCAAACCGAACCAACTCAACCCAAACCAACTAAACCCAACCCAAATCAAGCCTAACTAAACAAAACCAAACCCATACCCGAACCCGCAACCCATTAACTCACAACCCAAACCCATTCTCATTCCAGTAACCACCGCGCGACCCCTCCCCTCCTCTTCCAAAATCGCCGACCGATCCTCTTCAGCTCCCTGTAACCGCCCCTCCCGATACCCTATATTAACCCTAGCTTAGACCACCCCCACTACCATCATATCCTCTTCAAATAGCGATAAGCCACCGTCGAAGACGACGCCGGACCGTCGTCGCACGCCGCCGCGAAGACATGCCGCCCAATTCGAGCAGCAGTAGTAACGTGAGGTATGCTACTTCTCACCCTTGTATCTCTCTGCACATTAATTCAAATGTCGATCCGTCGAATCCTATACGAAGACCATATGACCCTCTTGAACTCTATATAATTAGTTGGGTGTATTGTGTCCTGTGTCGGTCGTAATTCGTGACGCAAAACAGAAAAAATGACCCAATTTTGTAGTTCAGAAACTGTCCCAATCACCCATGTTCATGGCTATTTTTCTTCCAAACCAGTTAAAATTTTAAATTTAACTTAAACAGTAATTTAGACAACATAACCGAGATTTAATCTCTTTAATAAGTTTATTTTAATTCGTTGTATGCTGTGATTTATTCGCTGTTAAAATTGACTAAAAATTTGGTTTTCTAAATCCAAATTTTCCCAAAATGGGATACATTTCGCTAAACAAGGTGACTTCGTCGTATCTGAATTGCATCGAAAGGCGCGTATCATCAACATGGACGTGTAGGATTTTACGAAAGTTGATTTAGATGTACGTGCACACCGAAATCAAAGCGTATCCGTCGAAAAGTTCCGTATCGACATGTTATGACTCTCATCATAATTTTGTGTGTGCTTGTCATTTCATAATAAAACTTATGCCATCGGATTTGTAACAATACATTACGCTGGTCCTGTGACCCAAGTTTGGTTCGATTCTGAGAACGTTAACGAAATCCCATTTTCGTGGGCCCCACGGTTCCACTCGACGGGCGATTTTGTGATCGGCTCATCGAAATTTAGTTCTGGATGTTCCGTTAGGTTTGTATCATCATTCTGAACTCATAGATAGTAAGTTTGACAAATTTGGAGATTTTTGTCTCTGGCACATTTTTCGGTGCAAAGTGGACCACATGTGGACCCCGTTTTGACCAAAAATAGTTAATTTTGTTCCTGTGTCCAAATGGACTTATGGGTAGTCAATTCTGGCTATTTCAAGTATTCTGAGAACAATGGTGATAATTATTTCAGCATCCGGAGACGTACCTGAAGATTTTAATTATATCGGAGCAACTGTCGGAGCTCAGAACCCAGACAAGTGTACCTTGCCAACTTGCAGTAGATCTTGAGATATTATTTTCTTGAGTTATTTTTATATACTTTTGTGTTGTACCTGTTCAACCTAGGACCGTGAGACGTTGCTTAACGTCCGAACAAGATTCGGGTGTCGACGCCGTACGCGGAGTCGTGTAACGTCACTTAGAGAGTTGATTCCACGATCCTATATTTTACGTGCTTGCTTTACCAAGTACGTCATACCATAGGACACTTGACACTATTCATATGACAGAATCTTTCCTGAGTTATTCATAGTGATTCTGTATAGGTTTACAGGATTCGTGACATATATAAGACTTACATACATAGATATCATTATAACTCGTTGTACTAGCTAGAGGTCATGATCTTGCGTGTTATGGACATGAGACGTGAGGTTACATTGGGTGGGAAGAGACACACATGCTACATGCTAATTATATATATATATATATATATATATATATATATATATATATATATATATATATATATATATATATATATATATATATATATATATACTTATGTTACTGGAGAGTACCTTAGTCTCTGTACCAGAGTTTTGGCACATGTATTTGGCCCTTCGTGATATTACTGCTACCGGCTCCCCGACACAGAGCTTGTAGTGGTTTTAGCCTAAGTACTAGTGATGCTCTCAAATTGTATTTTACATAGCTGGTTACATAGCTTGCCATGTGGATCTATTTTTATATACTGCATTTCATTTGGCTTGAGTTATTCTTGTACCTTGCTATGTCCCCTGAGGATCTGGATCCGGATTATGTCCCCAGGTACAACAGAGGAGGAATACCTCGAGATATACGGGACATGAGCTGACGCTGGAGCAGTACTGGCACCAGAGAACGAGGCTGTGCCAGAGGATTTCTTCTGAGTATTCTGTTACATACTCAGTTATTTCTGCTTCCAGTTATTTCATATCTTGACTAATGGACTTATTTATTGACTTATTTTATCGGGTTGTTCCCCGAGACACTATTTATTTGGACTTGTTGATAGATTATATTTCTTTTTATCTATTATCTTGACTGGTCTATCATATTGACTTGTGTTTACTTTCTGTGGATGATATTAGAATTATTTTGTGATAGATGGTGTAGACTACATTTATATTTATTACACCACAAGCTTTGATCCGAAGGCTCATTGACTTCTTACACAAGAGCTTTGATCCGAAGGCTCTCTAACTTCTCACAAGCTTTGATCCGAAGGCTCGTACGCTTCACCCTTTTACAAGATGGTTTTGATATTCTTACAAAAAATATAAAGATCTAACTTTTACAACTCAAGAACACTCTAACACAATTTGTGGATAGACAAATAAAAGTTTTGGTGGAGTGTTTGTGGATGGCCTTTGGTAGATTAAAAATTTTAGGCTTAAAGAGATCAACCTTGAAGGAAGGGGTTCAAGGCTTTATATAGGCCAACACAAAAAAAGAGAAAAAAATACAACTTTCAGCCTGCAAATGGTATACCGTCGGTATACTACAGTATACCATCGGTATACCGGTCTACAGTAGCAACGGCTATAAATATGATCGTTGGGATCATTTAATATACAGAATTCGACCGTTGGATTGCCAACTGCAATGAACCGGTATATCGTCGGTATAGACTAGTATACCGTCGGTATGCCGGTCCAAACGACATGGAGCAATATTTATATAAAATTGGTATACAGTCGGTATACTCCAGTATACCGCCGGTATGTCAATTTTCATCCAAAAATGATCCTGGGTTATTTTCTACCCTAAATTTCGATTTTGCCATCCATTTTTTGTGTTTACAATTATTCCTAAGACTCATTACAGACTCTAGATAGACTATAACAGATGCATGCTTCTTCAGAGTCTGGAAGAGATGATTGCATAGCTTGGCTTCTTTCTTTGATAGATGATGACTTTTTTCCTTGACGACAGTTGTCCTGAGATACCCAGATTGTGAAATCCGAATACCTTTCGGGGGCTTCGCCCCCGAACCCCAACGGGGGCCGCTACCCCCTCGACCCCCGTCCGCTGTGCGTGGCTCCAGAGATGTCGTAGGCGGTTCAGAGAAATCTTATGGGATGACGTCATCTTTGGCCCATCATGATTTCTTCATTGCATATGTCCATGTTTGATCTTGCTTATTGCTTTTCTGCAAATACAAGTTAGACAAACAAAGCAATATACATAGTAGCAAGTATGATAACATTTGATGCATATTTGGACTATACTATGTTTAAGTATTCAAAGTAGTGATAGCATGAATACTAGTGATGTCATAATGTTAAATAGAATTGATTAACCATATTCAAAAATATAGTTAGATCATTGGCTAACAATCTCCCCATTTTTATTATGGTAGCTCGGTTCTATTTAAGATGACTTTAATAGAAGCTTATATCACTAATATGTAAAACAATAAGCATATATCACCAAAGGTGGAAGAAGAATATAAATGCTATAGTGATTTCATGATTGATTATTGATATTAAACGTCTAAACTTAATCGATTCACCATATTCAAAAATATGATACAATCATTGGGCTAACAATTACGTCCTCAAGACTCTTTTGCAAGACAAAAGATTATTGGCGTTAAGCCTAATGAAGCTGGTTCCAGCTTTAAAGACAAGTAGCCAACCAATGAAGAAAATAATACCCCTTCTTACAAAGAAGCAATGGAATTTGAGTCCATCTTCTCTGAGAAGCTAAATTCTGAGAAAATTATCAAACTCGATAAAAGTGATATTCCTCTCATGAAGGATCCATGAAAACTTCAGAAGAGATACCTGAAAAACTGTTTGATTCCGGTTACGAAAAAGTCAGTGAATCTCTACGAAAGAATTTTAATAACAACAAAATCAATCACCGTTGAACATTCGACAAAACCACATTCTCTGGAAGTGGCATATAGTAATGTTATCATAAAAATATCCTTACCCTTCAATCTTGGGGATTACATCCCAATCGAAAATAATCTCTTACCTCAAAAGATAAAACTCTTGCATGTAATTATAACTATTGGGATTATATACAAGCTTTTTATAACTTTCTATACTATGATAATTCCCAACATACCCATTCTTGGTTCATTCGAATTTGTCCTGAAATTCTTCAGAGCGAAATTCCTTCGTGATTTTTTGACTGATTGCTAAAACTCGGAGCTGCTTTGGAAATTCTTCCTACACCTATTCAGGAGTAATTCTCTAAATGTATTCTCTCTTATCCTCGTTGTCAAGAAGATCATCTTTTTAGGGGGGAGTACACTATATTTCTTTGTTCAATTTCAAATTTCTTATATATTTTGTTGGACTATCAAGTGAGTTTGACCCAAACAATGTCCCTATTTTGTCACTAAAGTTCCTTGTGAAATGATGGCAGAGGATTGATGAAAAAGATAAGCTTATGAAAATTATTGCTTCCATAAAAGATAATGAGAACAAAATGGACAAGCAAGTCAAAAAAGAAATCTTCAGTGATAATATCATTACCAAATTGAAAGAATCCCTTATCAGAAAAGATCCTCGTATCTCTGAGGATGAATTAAAGAAGAAGTGTCTTCAGTTCATGAAAGCACAATTCGAAGCCAATTTTGACATGGATATTTTCTACCATACCTCTGAAGCCAATCTTGAGGATATGTCGGCAGATGAGTTCTACCAGTCAGTTGTGACTCAGCAACCCCCCAATGAAGAATGACTTTCTACTTTTGTTGGGTCCCATCTTCCTTTATTCACGGGACTGGATGATGACTCTTTGCAACTTTATGTTAGTGGGTTCTCCACTCATATGTTGCGCTGGACGATAATTATTTGGCCAACTATAAAGTTGATGCGACACGTACCTGCATTATTGGTGGCATCCCTCTTTTCCTCTGCACGTTGATAAAGAATGATTCGTTGAAGACAGCTGGATGGCACCAATGACTTTATTTGCTTTTGTTTACTTCGTATCGAAGCTTGGTTGTAATATATATAGGAGAGTCCCCTAAGTGTGAGGGTGTACTTTTTTCAGTATGTTTGTTTTCCTACTACTTGTAAGTGTGCTTCCTCTTTGTACTACTTATCATCGACCACTTAGTATCGATATTGAATAAGATCTTTCACAATTCCGCCAAAACGAGTTGCATCGCATCCTCCTCAATATATATATATATATATATATATATATATATATATATATATATATATATATATATGTGTGTGTGTGTGTGTGAGAGAGAGAGAGAGAGAGAGAGAGAGAGATTTAATGGGAACAACAATCTTTTTTCCTTAATTATTTAATTAACGTCCCATGATTGAAGGGGAAGATCAATCATCTCCTTTTCTTAATTTGTCTAGGGGCCCAAATGTCTTGAGACCTCTTTGATTATGAGAAAAGTTCAGCTTCAACATAAAACTTTTCTTTCTAAATATACTTTGCATATATTTACTAATTAAAATTATTCATTAAAGTTAATAGAAACAGTTACGTAATTACAGAAATTGTCTTTTGGTCTTCCGGTCTTCCTAAATAGTCTTACGATTATATATATAATAATATATAGTAATATAATAATACTAGTATATAATAATAAATTTAAAATAATTAAGATAATTATCTTTTAGTCTTATTAAGTAATGTTAATAAAAATTAGAATAACATAATAACTATTTTTTTGGTCTTTTTAATAATAATATATAAAATACGTACGCGGGTGTGTGTATATAAAAGTGAAAACACTAAAAAAAAAAAAATACTTGCAACTAACATGTACGACTTCTAATGATAATTTAATGAAGAAGATAAGTATGATAATAAAGTTGCTACTGTTTTCAACAAGGCTACTGTTTTCAACAAGGAAAGCTAGATTATCAAAAGTCATCCAACAAAAACCAATAATTTATCACAACAAGCTAGTAGAGTAGTAACCAATGAAGCAACAAAACACAATAAATAAGCAAAGGACGGAGCCAAGGCCAAGGTGTATGTTTGTCTGTTCTCTCTCCTGCTTACCTCTTCCAATCCTCAGTTTACAATTTCTTCTCTCTCTCTCTCTCTCTGATTGACATCCACTCTTCACCTTCCTTCTTCCACAGTGTCAAAGTTGAGAAGTTTCTGTGATTTCTCTCAAGTTCTGGTCTGGTTTGCCCCTCCTCTCAACTGGGTCATTGCTTCGTCGATCTCTGTTTTTTTTTTTTTTTTTTTTTTTTTTTTTTTTTTTTTTTTGAGTTTTTGGTTATGGTGTCAGAAAGTTGATAACTTTGGTGATCTATTGGTATGTATGGTGTGGATTCACTGGTTTCTCAATTGGGTCATGCCCATTTCCTAGTTTTTTTCACAAAGTTTGGATTTTTATTTGATGGGCCAGTTTTTTTTTTTTATTGGTTTCTCCGTCTTAAAGTTAGTTTTGATCATTATGATAAAATATATCAGTCTTTTCCAATTTGTTGAAATTATGCTTTCTAGACGAGCATCATCTATAATTTCAGTTGAAAATTTGTTGGAAAGTTATCTCTTGTTATACAATGAGTGTTTTTATGTCTTTTTTTGGGGGTCTATATATAAGAAGATATTATCATCTTAGATTGATTTTCTCTGTCTCTAATTTTTTTATTTTGGTTTCCTTAATTTCTTGATATCTACACAAAAAATAGAAAGATTCTGAAGTTGTTCTATGAATGAACAGAGAGCTTAACATAATTTTGTTCATGCTTTAATATAGTTGTTATTAGTTATGTACATTTTTTGTATTGTGAATCCTCTTGTTGTTTATCTCAAGCCAGGTAATAGAAAACTTCTTTTAGTTAATTTCTGGAACAAATTGATCGTACTGATAAAGTATACACTGGTGAAGGTTAACTTGAGCAATCCATAAATGGGTTCAGAAGGGCCTTCGGTTGTGACGGTTCATGTTACTGGATTTAAGAAATTTCATGGAGTATCCGAGAACCCCACAGAGACAATTGTCAGTAATTTGAAAAGGTACATGCAGAAAAATGGGATGCCCAAAGGCCTTGTTCTTGGTAGTTGCAGTGTTCTTGAGACTGCCGGAGAGGGAGCGCTTCTAGAGCTGTATGGTGTATTAAGGTCAGCTATGGATGAGCAGGATAATGAATCATCTAACCCTGGACGAGTTATTTTGGTCAGTCACACGCTCGTATATCTTCGTCAATTATATACCAAGATTTATGTTCATGATAATAGATTTAGGTATATTTTAGTCGATACTAGAGATATTGCTCGCAGACATAATTATATGATTAGTACAAACTTGTTGGTTATTTACTTTTCAATTTTAGTATGCATCAATATTTTTGTAAGGATGTATCAATGTTTAAGAAATCAACCAACATCAATATCTTAGACGAACCTGTTTCATACACATGTAGCATCATTTTCAAGTGAAGTTATTTCGTTATAAAATTATTATAGTTACCAAATAAGTTAATCTACTTTAGGTTTCTAAAATGGAAATTCGTAAATTGTTTGACATGTTTAGTTTGAAGTAGACGAAGCTTTTTGTTTTTGTTTTTTTGGTTATAGAAAACTCATTCTTTGTTTAGAATGACCCTTTTTGGCAGTATCATTCCTCCTCTCTTGTTTATATGGTCCTGGTTTATAACCTGTAAGCTTGACCTACCCTTTGGATTAAGTTGATTTGATTTCAGTTTTATATCATGTTTGAACGACAATAACCCATAAAGCACCTCAGGACGTTGATACAATTGCTCAGAGTTCTCATCTCTGATCAATATGTTTAAATTTGAGGTATAGGATATTATTGTATTTTCAGGTTTATATATGCTAATTTGGCCTCACCTTTTCGTTATTAAAATAGGATCAGCTGTGAAGAAGACTTCTACATTCAAGAAACGAGGTTGAGCACACTTTAATTGTCTTCCTAAGGAAATTCTGGGCAAAGTAAGGGCCAGCCGACTGGCACACAGATTGCTAGCTTTTTCAGAAATAGGATATATGTCCTTCCAAATAATCGGACTTGGGATTTTCATTCCAAAACGAAGTGTAGTACCTCCCTGCTAAGTCTGTGTGAGCTAGTGGTGTAATAATACTAATCAGACAATTCAATTTTGTGGAAAAAGGCAGCAGAGATGAGAACACATTAGCCATGAAAAACTATGCATGATCAATTGTTCTTTTTGATTTCTGCATTTAGGAAATATTTGAATTAGTTTGCACCTCATATCTATTTAAACTTTCCCTGTGGGACATTTACTTTCAGCTCAAGAATAATTTCCCCTTATCTTATTGCTTTTTCTGCCATTTTATCTTGTAACGTGTTATTTTTCCATATTGACTTGTTGTTTACCAGCTTCACCTAGGTGTTAATAGTGGTGCAACAAGATTTGCGATTGAGAATCAAGCAATTAATGAAGCTACTTTCCGATGTCCAGATGAGCTAGGATGGAAACCTCAGGCAAGCTATGTTTAATTGATCTGTTTTGATTATTGGTTAATTTTAGGCTATCTTTCCAAATTACTTTAATTCATTCTCATGTTATAAATTTTTCTTACAGAGAATCCCTATAGTCGCTGAAGATGGTGGAATCACACGAACTAGAGAGGTAAAGTGGCAATATAGGATCTTCATAGAAATATCTAGTGACAAAGTTATAGTGTAACTTTTGTTTCTACTTGAGATCATAGGTTGTTTATGAAAGATTTCCAACATTTTTTTTAGTGATAATATCCGAGTTCTACAAACTGGCATAAATCCTACGATAGACTATCACAAGAGGTAGTTAAATGGGCTAAGGAATGCTCACAGCATGTTTTTACAGTTGATGTTTAGCTATACCTATCGACTTTTCAACACAGTTAACATTCCAAAAAGATATAGCTAAATTAGTCTGATTGTTTTGGTATTACAATTACATCATACAGGACTTAGTTAGCCATGTCCAGATACATGCACATAACAGCTGAACGATTTGAATAAAGACATCGCAAAAATTTTATAATTGAAAATTATGGATGAGTGATATACCAGTGGTTTTGGATAGGAAGACAGATTTACCAATGGCATCCTTAAGATCTGGAGTCGGGGATGTTCATTGCAGCCTTGTAAAAGCTGTTATTTGTTCCTTGTATCCATCTATCATCACTACTTACTTTTTTGGCTGATCTAGTACTAGTAGTTGCTAATAACAAAAAGAAATGGCCCTTAGTTGAGTCAAATGGAAGAAAAGGATTCATGTGGCCGGGCCGGACGAAAAGGCTATGTCGTCTTCATTGTTATCTGTGTCCAAAACATTTTGAGGATATATGTGTGCAAATCCTGTATAGCTTGATTCATATGCATATAGTATCAAGGTTTGTTCTAACAAGAATGCCACCATTGGCTAACTCATAGCTTTACATTTGGTATTTGGTTTCATTAAAATCAGTCGTATGTAACGTTATATTTGGTTTCACCATTTGGTATTCCTGCCCTTTTGAAAATTTCTGCACATTTGTTTTGTTAGTTTATAAGATCAATTTCAGATCCGAGGAATTGATTTTATTTTATTTTTTACCACAAAACAATTGAACTTCTTGTAAACTTGGGGTGGGTGAGAGAGGCCATTACTTTTCAAAGTAGAAGGCGTAAGTTATAGTCATGCTACCCTGTGGGGGGAGGGGGGGGGGGGGGGGGTGCTAGACGGAAAATTTCTTGGATAACCGACTGGTGCATGGTGACAAGGGCCTTAGCTGTAAGTGAGTCATCTAGGAATTTAGACACATGATAGGAAAAATAAATAAACTCCTTAGTTGAATCTTATTTGAAGTGTACACCTTAAGTACCTGTGCGAGACCTCATATTGGAAGTTATTTGTAATCATCATATCGACTTCGCCCCTTGATACAAAATGGTGCTCCTCTGGTGAGTTGGTCCAAAGTTTAAAAATGTGATGTTGTTCACTTCATAGAAAAAGAAGAGAAGTAACAATTACCAGAAAAGGCTTCAAAATGAGTTTGTAGAATGACCAAATGAGACCAAAATTTAATCATGTTTTGTATCTCCTCAATGCTATGAAGACAAAGATATAGGTTTTATAGTGTATATTTTGAATCATTTAAATGATCCTGGTGAAAAAGCCTTGGGCAACAAATTGACACAATGGGGATTGGTCATGTCAATCGAGTACCTCACAGATCCAGTCATAGCGTGCTACTGGTAACTTTAACTGAACATCCGTGTCCCTTATAATCATGCTTACATACGCACCCCGACAGGCCTCAAAGTGGACCCAAGAAACTTCAATGACATGGCATGTCATTCCCATGTAACCATGAACCCTCTTTGTTTTGCATTCAGTACTACATAATGTGCCCTAATTTTGAGATGAAATCTCTTGCTCATGCATACAGGTTGAGTGCGAATACATTATCTCTTGGTCTATGCCTCCATTTATTTCTTGTGACAGTGCATTTTGGCAACTTCTTCTTTGTTTCACCGCATTCTGATTCTTTACTCCTGTGACATGTTCCCTATTGTTGTCCAATGCTCGGGTGTTATCCTTGTTGCCCGATATTTCATCTCAATAGTTAAGAAGTTACTCTTTCTCGACTAGAGGCTTTTAGTAAAATTTGAAAATTTTCTTTCTATGCATCTCAACTTTCCATATTTTTTTTTTCTAGATTCAACACCAACAGTGAACTTGTTAATATTCAGCTTCACGTCAACCTATAAGACCACCCGTCCTTAAAGACTCCTTAGCATGTCCTTTTGTAAATGTAAATTGGAATTTGAGTATTGATTTTCACCTGTTCCACTATTTTAGAAACTGGCATGCATATAAATAATTTGATATTTTTACTGAAACTTCATACCATGTCAGTCCAATACACTGCATTGTCATGACTGTTGTAAAGTACTTACAACCAAAATGACACATGGCATGCTACTCTCTACGATCTATTCTCCAAAAGAAAAAAAAAAGTTTTATCATGCACGTAACCCTGGATGATCCATTCTCCTAAAACTGTCTAGCATGCATATGTTTCTTTTTATGCTATCTATTGGCACATATATTGTTCTTCTGGATCTATCAAACACATTCTCCTCATTTATGATTACGATGGGGCCTTTCTATATGATAGTGTAAAGCCTAACTGTCCCCTCCTCCAATACAGCTTACACAAGCGATACACTCACTAGTATCTTGTTACCTTTACATGTAATGTATGTGCATCATTCTTCAATATTATATGGACCCCTAAGATATGGCAATCACTTTGACTAGGTTTTCAGTTTTTTGCCAACATACTTCTGGAAAAAGGCCTACTTTTCCTCTCTAGAAAGTTCTAGTGTTATCACATAGGTTAACTATTATCTAGTCTATTTTGTCTTAGCACCATTATATCTTTATATAATGCTTGGCTGACTTATTTCCAGTGTAGCTTTTCTTCGACATGTTAACAGAGATTTAGGTTCTCTTCTTAGAAAACCTAATTCTTTTCCTCCTCTTGCCCACACCTCCTCCTCCTAGTTTGCCTGCCACTCTTTAAACCCATAAACTTATATATAACCCAACCCTAAATCATCATCTCCATCCCACATCGCCATTTTACAAAACCATAACCCTAATTTCTTTCTCTCTCTCTTCCCCTCTCTCTCTACTTGCTTCCTAATCTTCAAACAAGAAGAACAAAAAAAAAATCTATATCTCATTCCCCACTCAAAGAAAAAAAACTTCAAATGCTCTATTATGGAAAGAAAACGAGATTTTCTTGAACCAATAAAGTTGGTGACAATTAAGATGCATATACTGGGAGAGGGACTTATTGCATCTAAAATTTGCATATCCAGATCCTTTGATATTTTCACTGGTGTCACTTTCATCCTTCAGGTTGATAAGACAAAGATCAACATAATTCTCTAAGCTCCTACCATGATGTCAGTGAAGTAATTGTTTGGAAGATCTTGTTGAGCTCTTATTATCAGTTTATCTTGGTTCAAGTCTTAGGAATCAGATAAATTAAGGTTTAAATTACTGTGACCATGGTCAAACTTACGTTAGCTATACAAGTATCTAATTGTGGAATACTGCATTTACCTATATTTATCTACTAGTTGACTTTTGATCCCAACTACAGATGTCATCTATGTGACCTTTAAGACTTTAAGTGCCATTTTTTATTCTTTGAAGCGCGTACATCTGTGGTTGGATTAAACTTCAGACATGTCATTACCATTACGACTGTTTGGAACTTGAATCATTATCTCAGAATGGAGGTTCTACTGTCAGTAGAGTATCATGTAAAATGCATGGCAGTGCATCTGAATTTGTGCCAGGTTAATACATTACTAATTATTATCTCCATCTCAATACCTTTCATGACCTGGTGTTGCTTGTTAACTCATATGAAATCTCCAGTATTCCATATCCATATCTTATCTATTTATCACGTTTACTTGATAATGATCTATGAAGGTAATTGCCTTGGCATTGTCCTGCCAATATGCTCAAATGGCCAAGCTTATCACGAAGATCCCTTGGAGTTACATAGTAGGTTAATTTTTTGCAACGTTCTTCTTTGTGAATCCTCTTTAGCCTGGTAATGTACTGGGATTTTATTTTATTTTTATAAATTTAGCCACACAGAGGATTTCACTTTATAAGGGAATTAAAGACCAGCATTTTCTTAATCAAATAATGTTTAAAATAATGTAATGGAGGAAAATTTTATGCTTCCATCTCCAAATTATTGCAGCATCCTAGAAGCAGTGTTATCTGGCGACATAAGCTTCCAGCTTTCTTGCCATATCGAACTGAGAACTCACAAATGCAGGGACATTTGAGGGCTCTCCACTTATTTCATCAAATCATGATTTCTTGCTTCCATTGTTATGTTTGAGCTTCAACACAAAATATATAAATCTTAATTCCATCATTAAATCATTTTGACCATACCATAGAACCAAGTAGTTCATTCTTTCTAAATGTATATGTATGTTCTACTGTGTATATGGTCTGTCCCCTCTACTTAATTACGTTAAGGGGTTGGAGTCCATAATTGTGAAAAGCGTGCCTTGAGTGCGAGGCTGATCCCTTAACGCTTCAATGTAGCCCTTTATGATTTGCACACCTCACAGCGCCTCTTGGCGAGGCCCAAGCCCATTTGGGGTGTGCCTCATACATATTATCTGCCTGTTATTTTTATTTTTATATTTACTTACCATTGGAAGGCAAGTACTAAAATTTCATTTTTCTTGTGGATTCTTGGTTTTGCTATTTCCTATTACTGTCCTGTTCCCTATTGTTCACGAGAACAAAACATTAAAAATGAGTTAGTAATATTACTGTGTAAAAATGAATAATAAGTTATCAATCTTTAGTATCATTTGCTAACAAGTTATTCTATTACATATATGATTTATAAAAAATAAGCATTAGTTTTAATAAGTGTGTGCTTCGCTGCCTCACGCTTCAGTCCTGAACCTGCTATGCGCTGCTGCTGTGCGCCTTTGATAACTATGGGTTGGACGAAATAGCTACACTCCAGGTGCTCAGTCCATGGTTCATTGTTGTGCTTAAACACTAGGCTACCCTTCTCCAAAAGCTCCATAGGACCATCTATTGCTAGTCTTCTCTTGAGGGGCTCCTTGCCGAAAAACCGCTAGCTTCTGCAAAGGAAAGCCCTGTTTGTATACTCATCCAAAGTACATCCATGTCCAAATGTCTCGTCTTTAAATGGTTCCTGTGTCGACTATATTGCACGGACAAAAAAAATGGTGTTCGTATCCATATCATGTCCATACTCATATCCGTGTCCGTATTCGTGCTACATCGGTGACTATATTGTACCTATATGAAAATGTTTGTACACCGTATTAATGCAACATAGTCTGTCAAATACTCAGATTCTTAAGACGAAGTTAAGTCTAAGTGACACTGCCTGTAAATATACATCAAGTAAAATCATGAAATCCTCCCTTTTTGGATCTCCCTTACAAAGATTCCCATTGATCACCATATATGCTTTACAGTTTAGAATTTGACAGCACCTCTTTCTAACTATTACAATAACAATATGTTAAGTTCCATGCATAGTTTGAAGTATCGGCCGATACCGATCCGATACGGCCGATACCGATATAGTTTGGCATGTCCCGATTCGATACCGACTGATACCCGATACTGACCGATACCGACATTAGAGGTCTCTTTTTCGGTCAATTCGGCAAAGAAAATTGAATTAAAAAGACCAATTAGCAAGGGAGTAAAAGCATAGTAAGGTTGTAAAAGCATATAAAAGAGAAACTTATTTATTGCATATAAATCAATCGACAATGGTGACTACTATTTCATTCAATTTCAAAAGTACTAAGAAACAATACTGAAAATACTTTAAATTATGCATAAATATATAAAATATATTTTCTAAAATGTTAATAATTTACTAATAATTGTTTGCTTTCCGATATCAAAAAATCCGATACTCCGATCTGAAACCGCCGATAGTACCGATACCGCCGATCCCGATACTCATAGGAATGATCCGATACTGATTCCGATACCGATACTTTGAACCTTCGTTCCATGTCCTTTCTTGCTCTGATTTTTCTATTGTTTTATGTCTTATGTTTTCACTGTAAGTCCTTAGCTAAGCCTGGATACAGGAGGATTAAATTAGTTTGCCTAAGGTCATCTTAAAACTTTGTCAAATGATTTTGAAATGAATCCTTAGAGGATGCTCTCTCGAAGCAACATAACCAAAAATATAATTCCAAGCACCATTTGTTCTTGAACCCAATTCGTTTACTTCTACATACTTTAAAGTTTTATTGGACTCCTGAATCATCTCCTAAACTTTCTCTAAATGCAGTAGACGAAGAAATCATATTCTCTTTCCATATTCTCTCTCGTAACAAGAAAGTTTAATACCCATTGATCAACATGAAGTTTCTAAAAAAGACAACCCTTTACCAGCTGGAGTTGTCTCTATATTCTTTGCTCAGTATTTTAAAGTTGAAGTGTCGTAAGCTATTAGATTGATACCTCAAATTCCTTTCTCATATATGCCTTTATCTACAAATGCAAGTTTGGTAAGCACACAACTGAAACCATAAAGTTGCAAGCACGATAGTAGAGGTATAGCCAAAAACTTCTTCTTGATTGGAAAATTTGAAGAAAGAGTGAACTGTGATGAAGCACTTATACGGAACATAGACTTGATTGGCTCACATTTGATGCACTTAGGAAAACATTGTCGGGGTTATTGGTCACGTAGTGGATAACTTGTGGTTGCAATGCATAATTTGTTTGTGTTTTCTACGTTTAGTAACGTGGAGTCTGTATGCGAGAACATCTTGTTTGGTGGAAGGGATTGTGTATTGTGTTTCCAAGATAGGATCATGATCTTCAAAGACCACCACTAGCAATCTAATAGGTAGGTGAAATGTACATGCAAGAAAGGTGGTAGCATTTGTTTGTCCAGGTAACAAGTACCATCAGCTATCTTACTAAGAATTTGATAATTTGATTTTGCTTCATGTTAGATGTGGCAACTCAAGCTTTGAGTTTGTTTCCATTTACCCATAACATAACCCCTTTTTTTCTATTGAACAACATTGTGATCCTTTCCTTCTAACAAAAATATGAGGATTGTGGGGGGTGGAATGTTATTTAGTTAATTTCATAGCACTTAAAATCCATGGATATGAATTTAACTACCATGGAGTATGCAGATTTTACTTGGAGAGAATTCTTACAGTATTCTTTTTAACTCCGGATTGGCATTTTGGAAAGAAACTTAATTTGGCCTCAATAGTGATCCTGCTTTGTTGATTTTACGCAGACTTCTCTTCCTGTGAATGATATTGCGAAAGCCTTGGCAAGGAAAGGATATGATGTTGTTCCTTCAGATGATGCTGGCCGATTTGTGTGCAATTATGTCTACTATCATTCTCTCCGGTTTGCAGAAGAGCACGAGATTAAATCGCTCTTTATGCATGTACCTCTCTTCTTGACCATTAATGAAGATACCCAAATGCAATTTGTTTCTTCCCTTTTGGAGGTACTTGCTTCTTTGAATTAAGCTTCATCTCGCTGTTGCCTTCTTTCGTATTGCAAGGCCTCGTGTTTTTCATAGCCATAATCAGCATATGGAATCATAGGCCTGCTGCGGAAAAAGGGCATAATAGAAGTCAACTTGATGGAGTTCAAACTGGTCGATAAAAAAGCTAATCTATGCTTCAAAGGGATGTTTATGAACACCTGTCTATGTATTTCTGAGATAAGTTGTTGTGTAAGGCGTGCATCCTGTAAAACTTCTGTACTTTTGTCAAATAAAGATCGAGAAGTATATTACTGTTCTTTGAACTCTACTTTGGTTGCAAGTGTTCTATTGCCTTGTTTTTTCATTTGTTATATGTACGTATTCTGGTAGATGCAAGTTCAACGCACCTAAAAGCCTAGCCATAAATGGGGCTAAGGTTAAGTACATCTTGAACCTCCCCAACTGCATGGGCCATCACAGTGCTTTGACGCCCTTTTTTCTCCCGAGTTGATTTTGCTATGGTAATATTCAAGTTTAATAATTTGTTACAGTACAAGATTATTGCCATTGCAGAAGAAGGGTGGGTGATGGTCCATCTGACTCATACAGTGGTAATAGAGTAGTAAGATACTAAGATTCCCCTATGAAAGGGTTTGTGGGGAGCAATGTAGAATTCCTTATATAATTCAAGATTTCTGTATGTATATATGCCACACTGGCACACTCCGCTATCTTATCATACTTCTCCCTCTTTGGTATCACCAACATAACTCATACTAGATATTGATCAATTATTGTTGTGAAAAATAGTGTAGATGGTATTTTGGGATAAACTTCGCCAATTGCTTTACACCATCTACCTTTTTTTTTTACATATTATTATTATTTTAGGAGAAAATGGGATCAACTTTTATCTTATTATACAAGTTTTTTTTATTGTAAAAAATATATGATAAAGGTATCCTTACCATTTGCAGAAAATGCAGACTATATGGCCATGCTTCCCATCAGTTGTTACCATGCTTTCAATAGGATATTGATAAAGACACAGCAAAGATGACTTGGACTGTTCCAAATTTTTGTTCTAAATTTTTAACTTAAAATTTTACTCAGGACTAGTCCAAAAATTTATTTAGGACTGTCAAAATTTATTTAGGACAGTCCTTCCAATAGTTTGGACTATCAAAATTTTGACAGTCCTAAATAATGTATGCAATTCAATAGACTGTCAAAATTTTGACAGTCCAACCTATTGAAAAGACTGTCAAAATTTGACAGTCCTTAATAAATTTTTGGACTAGTTCCGAGTAAAATTTTAAGTAAAAAATTTAGAAAAAAATTTGGACCAACATGAGTGTATTTTGTAGTGTCTTTATCATCAGCCTTCAATATGATCACGGCAGACAGCACAATCTTACAAACTAGCAAGAAGCACTATACGAACAGTTTTGTCTAATGTAACATTTAAGTTTGGAATTTTAAGGTATAATCAAGAAGTATATATGCGTTCCTACTAAAAAAGGTATATATGCATTCCTATTACAAACTTGTTCTTGATCGACAAGTATATGCATTCCTGTTACAAAGTTGTTTTGTTTTTTAAGCGGATCCCTGACTCGACTTAATTGTTGAGGAATACTTATCAGGTCAAGCAATATATAAGCAATATATACTAGATGGTATTGGTATATTAGAATGTATTAGGAGATTTTATATAAGATAGAGGGTTGTAAGACTATATATATATATATATATATATATATATATATATATAATCAAGAGATTATAATAAAAGAACTCCAAAATATTCTACATGGCATCAGATTACAAATCCTAGCCGTCAAATCCTAGTCGCCACCACCGCTGCCGCCACCACCGCCGCCACCCGGCTCGCCCACCACCACCGTCACCGCCGCCACCACCGCACTTCCGCCACCACCGCGAAGCCGCGACCCCCATCTGGACCCCGCAGGAGCCTTCTGCCGCGGTTTCCGGCGTCTCCTGCGGGTCGTTCCGGACGTTGACATCGAAGGCTTAGATCCGATGGGGGAGAGGCATGATCGGGTCTAGGAGAGGACGAAGAGGACGAACGTGAATCGTGAGACGGATGTGAGGTGATCGGAGAAGAGGAGGATCGATGGAGGAGATCATCAAGAAGTTGGACCCTGCGGATGTCGCAACGTTGATGAAGCTGATTAAACTGTCGGCTGGTGAGAGCGCGACACGAATACCGACGAAGTTGGAGCTTCCCTCCATCGATCTGAAGCTTGATGGACCAGCCACCTACCTGAGTTGGCCACGACAGATGAGGAGAACCCTCGCAGGGAAGAACTTGGAGGGTTTCTTGTCAGGAGAGAAGACAGAGTCGGATGAGGGCTCGGCATGATGCGACGAGTGGAAGTCCACTCATATGGTGATATACATTTGGCTCCTCAATTCTTTAGTCCAGTCGATCGCCGCCACAGTGGATGTCCTTGAGATGGTAAAGGACGTGTGGGAGAAGTTGAGGAAGACCTACGATGGTGTGGGAAATAACTTGAGGATTTTTTAGATCAAGGAGAAGATCGACGACACCGTACATGGAGAGAAGACGGTGCAGGAGTATGCCACGGAGTTGGAGCGCCTGTGGTTGGATTACGACCACTCCTCAGATCGGGCGAGCTGCGAGGACTCGAAGTGTAAGGAGAGACATGTATGTCTGCATGAGAGGATGATTAAGTTTCTTAAGGGGCTGGCCGCAGTGTTTGCTCAGAGGATAACACTATTTCTAGCCGAACAGAAGATCCCTACACTTGAGGAGGCTATCTCGGCCATGATCCATGAGGAGACTCGCATCAAGCTGCAGGCAGGGACATGTGGTCCTCCTGAAGTGAAGTCAGCACTGGCGGTTGCCAATTCAGGCGTCACAGGACCTAAGGGAGACCCCCGACAGTGCTACAACTGCGGAAATGTGGGCCATCTGAGGTATGCTTGCACCAAATCACCCAAGGAGGAAGATTCAGGTGGTGGACGTGGACAGTTTCGAGAACATGGCCATGGTCGTGGGGGTCGACGGGTGGTCGAGGAGGTTATCGGACGAACCTGCTGGTAGCAGAAGGCGAGAAGAAAACTGATGGCGCCTATACTGAGGAGGATCAGGCACTTCTGGGAATGCTGGAGGTACTCAGGAGAAAGCAGAGAGCGCCAAGCGATGGAGACAGGAGGAGTGGGACTGAGGAGGCGTCCACCTCAGTCATCGTCAGAGGCAACGCTGCCATGTATGTCCATACATCGGAAGGTACTGACAACTCACTCGCCCTTAGATCGTCGGACTGGATTGTCGATTCGGGTGCGTCTCGACACGTGACAGGGAATGCTAGTGAGTTCTCTTCCTATACTCACCTAGCATCGGCGGACAACATTCAAACAGCCGATGGTACTTTCCAGCCAGTGATCGGTAAGAGTACTGTCGATTGTACTGGTTCAGTAAAATTATCTAATGTTTTGCATGCCCCTTCTTTTCCAGTCAGTCTTTGTCCATTATTTCTATAATCCTCCAACTAAAATGCATTGTCTCTTTTGATATTCCTAAGGTGATCTTCCAGGAGAAGGAGACGGGACGAAGACTTGGGACTGACACTTAGCATGATGGACTGTGGTATCTGGATCGGGAAGGACTAGATTCAGCATTGATGTCTGAGGCAAAGAGGGAAGGAATGAGAGAACCGAAGATGAGTGCCGATGATACACTGATACTCCACCACAGGTGGTTGGGGCACTCCTCTTTTGGTATTTTGAGTAGGTTGTATCCATCTATTTATGAGAAAGCAAATAAGGAGAAACTAGTATATGATGCATGTGATTTAGACAAACTTACTAGGAGCTCATATGTTAGTGCGAGCCATAGGAGCTCTTATGTTTTTGATATTACACATTATGAAGTTTGGGGGCCGTGTGCCACAACTACTATGAATGGTTACAAGTATTTCGTTTCTTTTATTGATTGTTCCTCTCGTGTCGCCTGGCTGTATTTGATGAAGAATAAGAGTGATGTCTTTGCCTGTTTTCGGAACTTTCATAAACATGTTCAGACTCAGTACAGAGCAGTGGTGAATGTACTGAGGTTTGACAATGGGACAAAGTATACCAACAAAGCACTTGAGAATACCTGTCAGCCCAAGGGATACAGTATCAGACCACTTGTGCATACACACCATCACAGAATGGAGTGGCAGAAAGGAAGAACATACACCTTCTGGAGGTGGCAAGGAGCATGATGATCGCCATGAATGTCCCACAAAGTCTGTGGGGACATGCAGTGTTGACAGCAGCTCAACTGATCAACATGATACCCTCGAAAGTACTGGGATGAAAGTCTCCATGTGAGATATTGCAAGAAAATAATAGTGGAATACTCCCGCTGAAGGTGTTTGGCTGTATATGTTTTGTGAAGGACAACAGACCATTTGTTGGGAAACTTGACCCTAGAGCAGTCAAGTGTGTCTTCGTGGACTATTCGGCGACTCAAAAGGGGTACGTGTGCTGGAGCCCAATAGAGAAGAAGAGGTTTGCGAGCATGTATGTTCACTTCAGAGAGCTTGAGTCATACTACCGTCAGGAGGGAACCTCATCCATGGGCAACTCACCTAACACTGAGAGTATCAGACGAGAGAGAGATTGGTGAGAGTTTGGTGAGCGATTTAGGAGTATGGCATAGAGGAACGGTTGAGGAGGAGAGTGAAGAGGAACATGGGGAGGAGATGAGAGGTGTTAGGCCCATGGCTTAGGGGTAGTTACTTACCTGCAGCAGGAAAGGGAAGCAAACTGCATGACCAGTACCTATAGTGCCAGTGCCAAGTCCCTTACCTGCGTCCGTCTCGACTCTGAGACACCTACACCACCACCACCATATTTTTCTTCAGGTTATATCATTCTTCCTACCCCTCCCACACCATTATCAGTACGGAGGACCACTCGCAACAATGCGAAAAATCCTCCTGATAGATATGGTTGAGACCTTGCTCAGTTTGTTTCATATGATAACATCACTTCTTCTCGTGGATCATTCATTGCGTCTTTGGATAGTATTATTGTACCTAACAATTGGCAGGTTGCCAAGAATGATCCAAAGTGGAAAGCGGCGATGCACGAGGAGTTAGGGGCTCTTGAGAAGAACCACACTTGGAAACTGGTAAAACTGCCAGAGGGAAAGATGACAGTCTGATGCAAGTGGGTCTTTACTGTGAAGCAGAACCTAGATGGGCATGCTGAGCGCTACAAGGCTCGGATGGTGGCAAAAGGATACAGTCAGGCGTACGACATTGACTACAACGGGACTTTTGCACCCGTGGCGAAGATGAGCACCGTCATGACTCTGATTTCTTTGGCAGCGAATGGTGGATGGAAGCTACACCAACTGGATGTGAAAAATGCATTTCTTTATTGGGATATAGATTAGGAGGTGTACATGGAGATACCACCAGGATTCTGCATTGATAAGACACTGGGCAAGGTCTGCAGGTTGAAGAAGTCCCTCTATGGACTGAAGCAGTCTCCTTGAGCGTGGTTTGACAGATTCAGGAGGGCGATGATAGGGATGTAATATCGGCAGATCAATGCTGATCACACTGTATTTTTCCGTCGGAGTGGAGGCTACATCACCATGCTTGTGGTGTATGTGGACGATATGATTATCACAGGAGATGATGAGCATGAGATTGCCCGACTCATGGGTAAGCTTGGCAAGGAGTTCGAGGTGAAGGACCTTGGCCTTCTTCGGTAATTTCTTGGGATTCATATTGCTCGAGAAGCAGAGGAGATTATTCTTTCTCAGAGAAAGTATGCGCTGGACCTTCTCACAGAGACAGGGATGTTGGGATGCAAACCTGCAGCGACGCCGATCAATCAGAGGTTCAAACTGGGTGCTGAGGCTGGAGAACCAGTTTACGGGAACAGATACCGGAGACTAGTGGGCAAGTTGATCTATTTGAGCCACACACAACATGATATCTGCTTTGCAGTGAGTGTGGTGAGCCACTACATGCATGACCCAAGGAAGGGTCATATGGACGCAGTGTACCAGATTCTGAGATACTTGAAGGGTGCCTCCGGAAAGGGGCTGATATTCAGGAAGAATGACCACGTGAGCATCGAGAGCTACTGTGACTCCGACCGGATTAGCTGTGCTGATGACAGGAGGTCTACGTCGGACTATTGCATATTTGTAGGAGGCAACTTGGTCTCTTGGAGGAGTAAGAAGTATTCAGTGGTGGCCAGATCCTGTTGTGGTCTCTTCTTAGTCATTGAGGGTAACCTCATTGTTCTTAAGAATTTCCTGCCTTGAACACGAAGCACTCTTTTAAGGTGTGACCAATAGTTGTCGTCTGCACAATGCATGACGGAATAAAGGATTTTTGAGGCGAGAGGAGTGAGCTAAATAATCGAAGTGAGGCGATCGAAGGGTCGTGCCGGGAGGTAATAGAAGGATGAGGAAAAAGGCAGGCGACCGGACAGCTGAAGCGGAGTACAGCGCTATGACCTTGGGAGTTACAGAGCTGCTATGGCTGAAGAGCATGCTGGTGGAGCTAAAGCTGGATCAAGGATCCAAGATGAAGCTGTGGTGTGACAACCAGTCAGCCATCAGTATCGCCAACAATCCAGTGCAACATGACATAACCAAACACATCGAGATCGATAGATTCTTTATCAAAGAGAAGTTGGACAATGGACTACTGGATCAGGTAGCAGACAGTATGACCAATGGACTTAGCTCTGTAGATATGATTAGACGATGTGACAAGATGTACTTAGTGAATATCTTTCGTCCATCTTGAGGAGGAGTGTTGGTATATTAGAATGTATTAGGAGATTTTATGTAAGATGGAGGGTTGTAAGACTATATATATATATAGCCAAGAGATTATAATAAAAGAAAGAACTCCAAAATATTCTACAATGGACATATTCCAGAATCCAATATTCTTAATATCCAGTGAGTGCTGCTGAAACTTTGATGAACTTCTCACTGCTGAGATTCTCTTCAAGTTATCGATCCTTCTTTATGATTATGTATATCTTGTGTGCACAGCTTTTACACAATGAAAAGTTCCTCTCATCTATTGAAGCAGAGACTCAACAGAGAATATTTTGTCAAGCACAAGGGAAAATAAAGCCCTTCTTTCTGCACACTCCCCTCCTCTTTGTCTGATAAATGTCTCCTAGCCAGCCACTTTGGCATATTTTATCACTTTTACTGGCTCCATTCCCCTCTCCTACTTTGCTGACACTAACATCATCAAAATATTATTACATAAGTGAAGGTTCTAGATGATGTCTGATGACTAGTCCACTGAAAGTGTTGATCAGTATTAAATTGCTCGCTGATATATGTAGATATGATGACTAGAGCAATCACGTACTTGGAAACATTCACATACATGTATTAGATTAGTGCAAAGGGAGAATTCAATCATTCCCTAGTGATTGCAAAGTCTCCATCCGCATGTGGTGTTGTGATCTGATTGTGGTCCTCACGGATCGCTTTGGTTGCAGGCTTTAGCATAAAAGTACTGCACCAGAGAACTTGCATGCTCAGATTTGTACAAAGGCAAGGAAGAACGGAAGGTGCCAGGCAAATGGTCCTTTTGACATATCATTGATGCAACAATGGAGGCTTCGGACTTATTGTGTATGAGTGGGTAGAAGACGGTCTTTCTTTATCAGGAGGTTGTGTAGTTGGAGTTTGCCTCATTTGCTGGAAGGGGCATTCCTTCTGAGCAGGAATATTGTTTCAGTTCAGTGCCTTGTTGTTGTCTGCCTGCAAGTGGCTTGTGAGCTATGGGATTGCAGCAGTCTCTATAGGATTTTAGTCCTTGTTCTCTACACTGTGATCATGTATGGAGTAGTTACGGTTTGGCATGAGTACTGGTCCAGAACTTCTTCAGGTTCATGCTTGTCAAAATCTGAAATCCAAGTCCAGTCCAGTATGGTTACATCTACACATTGGTACCAGATCCATATCTGTGATCTGTCCTCTAGCTAATAAGGTTGCAAAGTAGAGAGGAAAAACCTGTACAAGAAGGTAAAATAGCACCTTCTTTTTTCGAGCTTTCGCGAGAAAATGGTTTTGGTTAAATGTTTGAAGATTGTAAGATATCTTACCGAACTTCGAGATCTTTTCCATTGGAAGTACACACAACACACCCACCCCCCACACAGAAGATCCTAGCTCTGTCACCAAGTTACTATTATAAAATGCTAATCTCAATTCATTTGCTTATTCTCACGAGGCCTTAATAAGCTAACTTACAGAATTTGGTCATATCTAGTAGAATTTGAAGCATTGCTTACAATCAATTGCTTTAAAAGCTTGAATGGTGCCTGTGGACCTTGATGTAGTCAGTCTAAACTTAAGTTCATCGTTGACGATTCATGAAAGATGACTTGATCCTGTAAGATATCACTAAACTAGAATCCTGAGAAGTGGAAAATTTATTTGTTCTTATTTTGCAATTATATCTTCCATTAGTGAAATAATTCTAATTGGTATTTGTATACCCACATATGGAGAGAAATGGGCATTCAGCCCTCCAAAATCTTGAAAGGATGATGGCATATCCCTATCTGGTATCCAAAGAAGAAAGTTGTGTTGGAGAATGTAAGAAATGTGGGGTATCTTGAGGGCCAAAGCCTTACCAAAAAGGAGCATTTACCTCTTTATTCCCTACACTACAATATTCTAATGCTACTCTTTGCCAATAAGATTTCGAGGAAAAGGCACTGTGTAGTAGAGAAATATACAAAAGGGGGGAAGGAAAAAAACGGTGGAGGTACTAACTAAAGAAACATTGTACTATAGTTCCTAAGAATTTTAAAATACTTGGTTGTATCAGCTTCCACTGAACTTTTGTGAAAATGTATGTTAGGTTATTGGCCTCCCGCATCACTAAATCCTCGTTCAATTCTAATACCTATTCTCGATTCGCTGCTACACAAAAACTGTAGACACCGAGGGTTAAATATTTATATTCTTTTTGACAAAAATATTTAAATATTTATGTTATCCCACCCATTCATGGCTGCTGCTTCTCCTGAATACCTTCTATAGTGAATTACTTCACTGACTTGCTTATTGGTTGTGTACCTTAATCATGAGTATGTCAAGTCAGAAAGATTGCAAACATCAGACAATGAGCTCGATCTAATATTAGTGGTCATATTCAAAAGAAAAACTGGAAGTGATTTCCTCATAGCGACTCACACAGTACACAGACTACTTTAAATTGCAGTCTTCATTTTATTTCTTTTTTCTTAATTGTTATCTATGAGTTAGTGACCTGAATAACTTAGGATGATCCTTAGTTTTTACAATTGTAAACTCACTACCATATTTTATTTTAGGATCCTCGATCTTACTTTGGCACCAATCCGTTTTTAAGCTTCCAATTTATTGTTGATTGAAAGTTTCTTTATCACGCAGCGGCACACACAAACAAATGATAAATTGGCACATAAAAACTTTTATAGACTCGTTCTGGATGTATAGTACACGAATGATTCTTGCCAAATTACAATTTATGGAGTAATGAATGTATATAATTCCAATGCTACATTTTGGCTGGTTTCTGTTTTGTTCTATTTTGCCCTGTTAAATAAATTTGGTCAGAATCCTTGATAGTGTTTAGTTTTAGTCTAGACCTTAGCGATAATCAAGTTAATCAAATGTTACAAGCCTAAACTTTGTGAATTGATGTATACCAACGATAATCACCATTATTAAGAAGGATGACCAAAGCCCAAAGATATCCAGGTTCCTGATTTTCTGGACCCATTCCCCCTTTCCTACTTTGTCGTCACTACCATCAAGATGACATTAACATCATCATTGTTGTTAGATAAGTGAAGGTTCTAAGATGATGTGTGATGACTAGTCCACTGTAGTGATGATCCGTACTAAATTGCTGACTGATACATGTACAGAATAGAGATGACTAGAGCAATCATACACTTAGGTTCAAGTTTGCTATGTGTTAAGGGAGAATTGAATCATTCCCCAGTGATTGCCAACCTTACTCTTGTGATCTAATCGTGGTCCTCATGCATCGCTTGGGTTGCAGGCTTCACATTAAAAGACTGCACCAGAAGGCTTCACATCCTCGGATTTGTGCAAAGGCAAAGAAGGAAGGAAGGTGCCAGGCAGATGGTCCTATCTACGTATCATCAATGCAATGTTTGAGGTTTCAGTCCAGACTTTTGTGTATGATTGGAGGAAGACGGTTTTTCTTTTTCGAGGAGGTGTTCGTAGTTTGAGTTTGCGCCATTTGCAGGAAGAGACATCCTCTCTGAGCAGGAAATTGTCTCAATTCTGTTGAGGATTTAAGTTTGATTGCACAAAGACAAACTTCCTAATTCAGATTCATTAGGTTTGAACGGTTTTTTCAGATTCATTGAGTTGAATGAATTTTCATATTTGTTGGAATTTGGTTGTGAATGTCTGTTCACTTTCAGATCCGTTCTGACCGTTGGAAGAGGTATAGCTGTTCATGAAAAGGTACGAGAATTTAAATATATGAGTAAACCAAAGCCTCAAACATATAACCATCACAAGCATAACACAAATTACTACTACTTAACAAGAAGAACAGATTCAGAATTGATGTCTGCATCTTTTCTCAGGACTTTGTTGTATCCCGGAGAAAGTATACGCTTGAATCCATCATCAAACTCTTTCCGAATGGGGGTGAATAACTTTCTAAAGAAAGCGTATACGCCTCAAAGCCATATATATATATATATATATATATATATATATATATATATATATATATATATATATATATATATATATATATATATATATATATATATATATATATATATATATATATATATATATATATATATATATATATCACCTTTTGTAGTGAATAACTTCACTGATTCTTTTATTGTTTGTGTACCTTTATCATGAGTATATTGCTAAACATCAGACAAATTAAGAGCTCAATCTAATATTTATCTGATTCAATAGAAAAACAGTACTGGTTTCCTCGTTTGTTTTTTTATATATATATATATATATATATATATATATATATATATATATATATATATATATATATATATATATATATATATTTCTTCGAAGAAGGTAAATATTATTGAAAGTCAAAACAAGATATTACAACACTATCATCCCAACCAAGACACAAAATAAATTCATCTTGGGTTCTAGGATATCTATATTAGCTTGTATTTGTCTTTGTACAATAATAATACTGGTAGCTAGTTCCTCAAAGATACGTTGGTTTCGTTCCCTCCACACATGCCACACCACCGTACCTAGAATCATCCGTAGTCGCATATATGCTTCTGGTCCTTTGTCTTTTTGAGTTCTGACCTCATTCAAGACTGACAATAGGTCCCTATTCTGTGTAGCCGGAAGTCCAAAGTATCTGCAAAGTTTATTCCAGATCTTCTAAATAAAGTCCCAGAAAAAGAAAAGGTGGTCCCTGGTCTCATCCATATACTCACATAAGCAGCATTTCTTATCCGGACTGTCCACACCAAACCTGCTCAGACGGTCTCTAGTAAGTAGTCGGTTATGGATCATCTTATATAGACATAGGGAGTTCTTAACCGCTTTTCCTTTAGTCCAAACCAGTTCTGCCCAGTCCACGTCCGGATTTCTGCTCCTGATTTGGTTTAAGGCTTTCTGAAAGCAGAAAGTGTCTTTATCCATTTTCTCCCGCATCCAGTAATCCTTCATGCCCAACTTGTCTATCTCCATCTCTTGAATATCAACCGCATGAGCGGCCTTTATCAATCGACCTTGTAAGTTTCACACTCCCTCCTGGATCAGACAATTAACCCGTTCAGTAGATCCCCTTATCTCGTATACGTGCCATCCCTCTCTATCAATCAGGCTGGTATGGTTGATCCAAGGATCATGCCACAAACTAGTCTGATTTTCAGAACAAATAACCATAGTAATTATAGGTTTAGCCAAGCTCCTCAACCCCAGAAGTATTTTAACCGTCACCGAGAAGTTGTTAATGATCTTGGCAGACCAGAAATATCCCTTAGGGAAGTACCTCCTCCTGATCCAATCTGCCCAGATAGATTTGACAGAGAGAAATTTCCATAACAGTTTGTAGGAGGCTGTTTTTCTAAGCATAGTAAGCGACCTCAATCCTATACCCCCTCTTTCTTGGGCTGGCACAATTCCTCCCAATTGATCGGATGAATTCTTTCTTTCCAAAGAAAATTAGCACACATATGTTCTATCTTGTGAATAGTAGCTAAAGGAATCATGATAGCTTGGAGCCAGTACAAAGTAATAGCTGAAATGATTGTCCTGATGAGTTCTATCCGACCCTCAAGCGACATGATATGAGCCTGCCATCCTGCCAACCTAGCTTGAGTGTAGTTTAGGATGCCCTCGCAATCTGCATAAGTGGCCTGGTTGATAAACAGAGGCAGCCCTAAATATTTAACCGAAAGTACACCCTCAGAAATCTTCATCTTTCCCAACCAAGTCTTCTTATCTCTGCAAGTCCTGTTAAGGAACATCTGGCTCTTGTTTTTGTTCAGCTGTAAGCTAGACCACCTTTCTAGTTTGTCCAAAATTCTCCTAATAGCCTCATTTGACCTATCAGAAGGCTCCATAAATACTAATAGATCATCCGCATAAATCAAATGAGAAACAACATGATTTGTCTTCTTAAACAGCGAAGTGATATCTCCCTCTATGACCGCCTCGTCTATCAAGCACGATAGAAACTCCATTACAATGACAAAGATGTAGGGTGAAAGCAGATCTCCCTGTCTAATACCCTTGGAACTCTTGAAGAAGCCTTCCGGCTGACCCCGGATCAGAATCGAGAAAGAGGGTGTGCAGACACATTCCCTCACCCTGTCCACCCACCAAGTGTCAAATCCCATGCACAACATAATATGGCATAGGAAGTCCCGGTTGACCAAGTCATAAGCCTTTCTAAGATCCAATGTGAGATAATCTTTATTTTTCTCTTGCTTGTTGAAATCTCTTACCAGTTCATGGGCTAGCAAGCAGTTATCTGAGATCAATCTGTCTTTGATAAAAGCAACTTGGTTAGGATAGATCAGCTCTTGCATAATCGGTCGTATCCGGTCACACATCAGATAAGTAATGATCTTATATAAGAAATTACAGCACGCAATAGGCCTGAAGTCCCCTAGAGAGGAAGCTCCCTCTACCTTAGCAATCAGTACCACAAAAGTATGGTTTAGCTCCTTAAGCAGTTTATCCGATTTAAAGAATTCTCTAATAGCTTCTAGTATATCAAATTTGAGCAAACTCTAGTGGTTCTTGAAGAAAGCAACGCCAAAATCGTCTGGCCCCGAAGATTTATTCTGGTCCGCCTTCTTGACAATTAGTTCAATCTCATCAATAGTAACATGATGCCGCAATACTTGATTACCATGATCCGTAACTAGTTTCTTAAACACATAATGGGGGAAGATAGCCGGATAGTGGGTCTGATTGTAAAGCTCCTGGAAGAAAGTGGTTACTTCATCACTAATCATATCCGTCTCCTCGATTGTGTCCCCGTATGGCATTTCGGTGCTGTCTAGCTTTCACCGTGGCATTGAAATTTTTTGAACAACTATCACCATCTCTGAGCCAATTGTATTTCGTCCGTTGTCTAACATGGACTTCATCTAGGAACTTCTTCCTGCACAGTAGGTCCTGAAGAGCATCTTCCTCTCCATTGAGATCGTCGTTAAAGGGATCAGAGTGGACTCTCATCTCCTGAAGAGTCATTGTGGGGTGCTCTCTATTCCAAGTCTTAACCCACTATTTAGTGCATTTAAGTTTGGACACAACCTGGAATTGGGCAGTACCACGCACTATGGAGTTCCAGCCCAGTTGAACCACTTTCTCATACCCCTCCTTATGACTCCACGCATTATTAAATCTAAAATGTCTATTTTTGAAGACTGGCTGTTCCGCCAACTGATAACAATAGGGGAGTGGTCACTGGTGCTAGGAGGCAGGCAATCTGCATCACAAAATTGGAAGACCTCAAGCCAACGACCATTGCAAAGAGCACGATATAATTGAATGAAGATACGATTGCGGATAGCTCGATTATTCCACGTCCAAATGTGACCCGATTTAGCTATACAAGTAAGTCTAGAGGATAAGATGCAACTTTGAAATTCTTCTAGAATAGCTTCCTGAACAAGGTATCCCCCTTTATTTTCATTGGCATGCATGATAGTATTGAAGTCTCCCACTATGAGTAGAGGCAGTCTGTCCCCTACTATGTTGCTGTTGACGATGATTTCTCTCCACAATCTCCTCCGTTGATTCCGATCGTTATGCCCATAAACCGCTCCAGACACAATTTTAAGACCACCCATGTTGATAAATTTAATGGTGATCAATTGATCCGAGCGGTGGACACATTTTTCTTTCCAAACTATGGTGTCCCATATAACCCACACAAGGGCTATATCCCCATACTCTAAATTATGGACATATTTTTAGTGCACCGGAGTTCTCCTTTTGATCTTCGATGTCGATTTGATCTTAGATTCTAAAATATTAATGATAGGACAATTAGACTTCTTGGTATAGTCCATAACTTCTCTCCACCTACCTATAGAGTTAACCCCCTCATATTTCAGGTAAAAATTATCATAAAAGACGAGTGTTGACACCCTTGTTAACACGCGAACTCTCCCTAGGGGGGGAGAGTCCATACTGACGAGCAGCCATCGTTTTAACACCTCCCATCTTATGTTCAACTTTGGCTTGCCAAATAGGATTTGCCACGACCAATGGTTCATGAAGAGAGCATGTCTCCATCTTGTCCTTGACTCCCAGAGAAACCAGAGAAATATGACCTATCGCCAACTTTCTTCTGACTCTGATACCGTTTCCATCATGTACAATTGCCTTGGCCTGAAAAATAACCCTGTGAGATCCTACCGCCTCACCTCCTCCTTGTCCCTTCTCACTCTGCTGGGCATCCTCTCTAAACACTACCATTGTCCCTTGGTTCTCCAAGTTTTCTTCTCCATTTAAATAATCTGTCTCCTGGATAGGTTGGTCAGCGCCTGCTTCATTCTTTTTTCCAAAACAATAGGTTTGGGAACCCCCATGGGCTCTTGCACCTCAGTTTCCATGTTGGATACATCCGCACTTTTGCTACTCGGATTTTTGACATTAGTCTAGATATCCAACTTGGTTGCCTCCTCCACATTGGGGGCTTTATCTACCTGTCGGATGACAGGACCATGCTGATTAGCAGTACTTTGGGGTAGAATGCCAGTTCTTTGCTGATTATCTTTTTGATGGGGTTCTCCGTCTGGACATTGAGAGAGAAAGTGTCCAAAACTCTTACACGTATGACAACAAGGTAGGACCCATTCGTATTCCACTTTCTGGAATATAAATTCACCTGATGGTAGTTCGATTTCTAACTTGTCCGGTAACGAATCTGCTGCATTGATTTTCACAAAGACTCTCGCGAATGACAGTCGTTCCCTCTTAGTGGTAGTGTTGTCCGGACGTAACGGCTTTCCGATGCCACTAGCTATCTTCATAATAGCCTTAGTGGTCCAAAGTTGGGGAGAGAGCCATGGGAATCAAATCCAAATTGGCACGGTGGCCAATCGGTCTCTCTCAAAGTTGGAGGATGGGTCCCAGCGTCTTAAAACAACCAACCTACCGTCAAAAGTCCATGGACCATTTTGGATAATCCGCTCTAGGTCCTCTGCAAGGCCAAATTTAATGAAGTAGAAGCCGTGTTCCCAAGAGAAAATCTCCATACTTCCTTTCGGCCTCCACAGTCGCAAGGCGAATCCTTTGAGCTGACCAAAATACGGCCTAGCTCCCATGACATAGAGTACTATAGTGTTCTTCCAATACTCTTCCATCTCCACGATGTCATCTTTCTCAATCCCGATCACCTTTATCCCTTAGACGTTCTTCGACTCGACGTAGCTCATTTCTATGGACTCTCTATCCATACCCGATCTACACCTGTCTGTCCACGAGGAAGGGACTTCTCTCGAAGGCTGGAACGAAGTGACAGCCTTCTGAGGCAAATTGGCAAACACCTTACGGACATACGAGGACGGAGGTGAAAAGAGAGCTGTGGGGGGACAGAAAGGAGGAAGAGGAGACCGAGTCGTAGGATGTATGAGGTTCGCACCAGCGGCCCCCCTCGATAGCGATCGGAGTGGTCGTGCTCGCCAACGGGACCAATAGTGGTCTACCCGTCCTCCGAAATAGAAAATGAAGAGGAGAAGAGAGAGGAGAAAGGAGAGATGGAGGGAGGGATGGGGAAGCGGCCGAAAAGAGAGGAGGAGGGAGGAGGGAGGAGGAACAGTTGCAGGAGACGGAACGGATGGAGCAGCAAGCGGGAGCGGGAGTGCGCGCGCGCACACGCGGATGCTTCATCAAGTGATACGAAGCAAGTTTAATTCAGGCGCACTTTTGATCCATGCACACTTTCCAGCTTCCTTGTTTATATATATATATATATATATATATATATATATATATATATATATATATATATATATATATATATATGGGTAAATGAGATATGAGCCATAGTGGTTATCTTCCTACATGAGCCATGTGCACTAGTACATTCTATTTCTATTGGTCCACATGTGCATGATTCATATATGAATATGAACACTATGACTCATATCCCATTTATCCTATATATATATATATATATATATATATATATATATATATATATATATATATATATATATATATATATTTTAAAGAAAAATTGTATTGATTGAGAGCCAAAACGGTACGAACAGGGAGAAAGGGCAGCGGGATCTTTCACCCTGTTTGCACCATTTTGGCTCTCAATCAATACAATTTTTCTTTAATATATATATATATATATATATATATATATATATATATATATATATATATATATATATATATATATATATATATGATCCAGATGTCTCTCTCTCTATTAACTTCACGGATTATTTATTGTTTGCATACCTTTATCATGAGTTTAAGTTAGAACGATTGCTAACTTCAGACAAATTAAGAGCTCAATCTAAGATTGATCTGATTCAATAGAAAAACAGTAGTGGTTTCCTCGTTGTGACTCACATAAATCACTTTAAATTGCTGTGATATTATTTTTTCTCTTCTTACAATTATATCCATGAGTTGGTGACTTGAATGATTTTGTATGATTCTTAGTTTAAATAGTTGTACATCAATCCCATATTATATTATGACCATGTATTTCCAAGACTACATTTTGGGTGTAGTTGGATCTGAGGTCATTGTAACCAGACCTCGACGCAGACGCACGGACGTCTGCGTCGAGGTCTGGTTCCCCTCTTCTCCTCCCGGCAGTTCCCTCTGCCCCTCTTTGTTCGACTCCTCGAGCTTTAGCGCCTTCCCGCTGCACGGATGCCATGGTGGAGGGAGAACTTCCGGCGAATAACCTGGACTTGCTTGCTTGCTGAGGTGCGGCCTTCTTCCCAGGCGGCTCATGGTTCGGTTGTCTACGCTGGACGCTCCTTTCTTGATGCGGTGAGAGGCCCTGTTGCGGCGCTCGCTTCCTCGGCTCCTCTGGGTGTTCTCTCCCCCGTCGCGGCAGCACCATTGAACCCTCTGGTGGTTGAGGACCCGATTATTCCTCACATAGTTCCTTTCTCTTTCGAAGGGGCCCCGGTGATTGCGTTTTCGGCGGCTGACGAGGTAGTGTTGGTTGTCCCTTTCCAGAGGGCTTTCGTTGGAAAATTTTCTTACCGAAATCCTTCTTTGGCGGTGATTCGGTCTGCTTTTGCCGATTTATGCTTTTGCGGGAAAGTTCGAATCGATTTGTTGGCTTACAGGAACATCCTGATTCAGCTTTCCTTAGAAGAGGATTTTCTGAAGATGAGGTCCAAAGACCTAAGGTTCATCGCTAGATGTCCTATGAGGACATTCAGGTGGTCTCCTGAGTTCTCCTCGTTTGTGGAATCTCCTACGGCTGCGGTGTGGGTGTCGCTACCTGACCTGCCCCCCCACATCTGTTTGTTCACTCAGTGCTTTTCAATATTGCAGAGTGTTTCGGGTCTCCGATCACTATCGATGGAACCTCTCATACGGTTTTCCGACCTAACAAAGCCAGAATTTTAGTTGAAATGGGTATTAGCAAACCCATTCAAAAGAAGACCTGGATCGAGCTCCCTAATGGCCGAAGCTATTGACAATCAATATGGTATGAGTCTCCCCCTCTTTATTGTTCACATTGTAGACATCGCGGGCACCAAGAGGATATTTGTAAATTCAAAAAGAACGGAGGCAAGAGACCGATGGAGGGTGTCTCTCAGGAAACTAAAAGGAAGCAAGTGGATGTTGATGTGGACAAGGCTAGGAAGGGCAAAGAGACTCTTTATTGCTCGTCAATTTCGGCAACGTCAGCCACTGGTACTATGGGAGGGGAAACCTCTCAGGCCAATAGTGTCGCCATACAGCAGCACCTGCCGGTGTTGGCCCCTCTCCAGCTCGATGCTAGCTCGGTGGTAGTTGACAGCGAAGTTGATAAAGGGTAGGAGCTTGAGGTGCGGGCGCAATAAAGCGATACTGGTTCGGAGAAGGCATTAGTAGTTGAGGTAGATTTGAGAGATCTCCCGGATAGGGAGGGTCTCACGCCAGCTTTAGTCATGATGCCGAAAATGCCAACTTTGTTAGTTCTATAGGACTCTGATCCAGTTATCATAGTGGGAAGCGGGAAGGCTATTGGGTCCAGCGTTCAAGAGCATAGGGTTGGTTTGGAAGATGAGTGTTTGGCCCAGGACGGGATGGGATCGCTGGTTGTTTGCGTCTCAGGCTGGAAAGGATCTATGATCGATACTAAGGTGCAGCCGTTGGGGGATACGGATTCACGACAGGTCGATCTGAGGTCTGTGTCTACTGTTTCTTTGCCTGGAGAGGGGGAGCCAGGATATATATCAGGGAACATGAAGGATGAGGGGATTGTTGCTCGTATGCCTAGAAAAACTGGTAGAGGAGGCTCCAACATCGCAGGAGGTGCTCATGGCTCAGGTTCTTTCTCCTTCCTGAGGGAGCAGCGGTCCAGTCGAATGTCTTGGGCGGCCGCGGCTGAGCTAGAGAAGGGAGAGGTACCTAGAGCCGTTGGTCCATTAGATCGTAGCGCAGTGCTTGTGAATGGGTCTATGGCACTTGAATTGGTGGAGAATCTGTTGGGCCAGACCTCGCCAGTTATGCGATGCCGCTGTTCAGAATTTTTAGCCCAGGCTTGGAGGGTTTGGATCCCCCTGCCTGAGCAGTTATCAGTATCCTCGACTCTGGTGCAGAAAACTTATCTTCTACCTCCCAAGTTGTCATTAAGTCTCACTTACTAGCGGATCATGGATTTGTAGAATCATGGAAAATATGCATCCAAGCGACCATGCACCCAAAAATGAAAACTCGAAAGAGATCAGGCCACAGAGTCTCCCTGCGGCCTCAATAAGCCAACAACTATGCGCCCCCAAAAGGAGGCTCAAATCAGGCCGCAGAGTCACCCTCCAAATAAAGGCGATATCCATGCGGCCCCAATCAGGCAAAGCATCTTGGCCGCAGAAAGACCTAACGTGGCATCAGCAAGATCGTCTCTGACACATAATCATGACAAAAATAATTTTCTGACTCCATGAAGACCAAATCTTGCTGTTACGACAAGAGTGATTCTCTCCAACCAAGTGCGGACTATGTGTCAAGATGACCAAGTCATGCCCACAAAGGACAAGAATCACCCAAATCTTCAACAACGAAAAATCCTAACAAGTGCCCACGTGGCAGCTCGGCCTGCTCACGTTTACAACTGTACCCTGTTAAAAAGGGGCATATGGCACCCTCCAACATCCATGCGGCCCAACATATGTGCGCCCAGGATAACTATAAATACTAGGGTACCACACCCGAACAAAAGGCAGGCTGGCTATCTGCGAATCTATACTCGGGCAAGAGAAAAGAGCTTCCGCATCGGATCATCCATGGAGTAAAGCGAGTTGCTACACTCCTAACCCTCCATCGTTACCCCCCAGAACACAAAATTTGTTCTTAGACTTTCTATCTAGGAATCCTCTCTGTACTCTCTTTAGTTTGTTTATTAAATCAAGTTCTTTGCTAAAGACTTTGAATTTAATGGTGAACAAGGTGGTGACTCTGCTGGGGACTACCTTCTCCTCTGATAAGAAGTTGGTGACACAATCTGATGCGGTCAAGCTTGGTTCAACGCCAAAGATGCTGATAGTTTGCTTCGACCAGCAAGCGTTCGAGAAAATGCTCTCGAAAGGAAGTGCTAGTCCATCGCCAAGGCTAGCCAAGCCTAAGAAGACTCAGGATGTGGGTAGCAAAGGCCGCTGTGCCTCGCCCAACTGCGGAGAACACGCTTCCCGCCTCTCGCTCTGTTGTTAATGATGGTCTTCAGGCGAACACCCAGGACGACAACATCCATGCGGCAACCCCGTCTGACGCAGAAACTGCTCGGCACCCAGACTCTGGCAGAGAAAAATACTACGGTACCAAACATTTTGGGGCTGCGGTAGCTTCTATGCGGTCAAGAAGGAAGTCGTATAAGACTGACCATACGACACCAGCTCACAGCCGCAGGTAGACGGTCGCATGTGGCCCCAACAATAATAGAATATCTGTTTTCGACCGTATCTCATGTGGTGCAGATCCCATGCGGCTCACTGAGAATGACAAAAACCCAAACCTGGACTCTTTGTACTACGCACCTGCGGGTGCTAAGTCAATGAAGCCTAGAAAAGTGCAAGCTCATCAGGCTCAAGCAACTGTCCAGTTAGCTGACCGTCAGCGAGAACCGTTAACTATTACACGGGCCTTGATGGGAAGCTATATAAGACTGCCTCGTGTCTCCAGCCCACAGCGATAAATGGATAGCGCCGATCTCAAAAGTCTTTCGCTGACGATCCAAGGAAAGTTCTTGTACGAACCCTAGATCAAGAAGAAAATACAACACCGACGCACCCATGCGCTCGGTCTTTCCGGGCCCACAAAAAGGGTACAAAGGTGGAACAACCCTTGGTTGATTTGCATATGTGATCAATCACAAGCGCAAGATGAGGAAAACAACTGTGGCCGATGAAATATCCTTTCTAGGGCATCACTGTGCCAATATCATTATCATTTGCCTCTGCAACAAAGTAGCAACACCTACAAGCAGATAATCGGCCTTCCAGCGACTGCACTAGAAAGAACCTATCCTACAACAACCCGGAGATCAGGTATAAATACCAGAGGACGAGGAGCTGCCCTCCGCCTTGTGCTACTCGACTCGGAAGCTTCCCGCCACTAAGAGAGGAAATAAGTCAAGTACCTCCACTCTGTCACTTTCTTCCAGTGCGTTGCGACGACGACTACCAGGAGGGTTAACAATGGGACATGCGGAAGGCATTTTCTCCCGTACCCGCTCCAGGAAGAAACTGTCATCTACCGGGGGTAATTCTTCCTCAGAACCCCTGTGGGTGGCCCATACTGAGGGTAGTATTCCCCTTGACTTATGCAACAACCCAGCATTCCGTGGAGACAACGATCCCCAAGGAACGAACTCCAAGATCCCTGGGGTAGCTCCTCTCGCCAGGTTGATGTAGCCTCCTACGCTGGGGGTAGTATTCCTTCCGAGTCTGAGGAGGAGACGACGTTGCCAGCTTTCCTTGATGACTACTCTTGCCAGGGGTCTGAGACGGAAAGTGTGACATCCACTGCCCTGTCCATCTCTCCCCACGTGAGGACGATATACATGGCCATGGAGGACCATGAAGGCCCCAGCGACCGCCAGCGCCTCGAGACCCTCGAGGCCATGATGCAGACGATGGGTGCATTAATGCAAGTATTAACCTAGACAATACTGGAAATCAAAGCAAATCTGGATTCTCAACCAGCAAGAACCCTTGGACAAGCAAACTTGGACCCAGGGACCAACGGAGATTTAAACATAAATGTCCCACCTGCGGGTAGTAATCCTCACCTGCCTGGCCCGTCTGCACCCTCCGTAGGAGACGAGGCCAATGAAGCAATGAAGGAGGTCCGAGAACTCCGGGCTCGCCTAGACTCCATGGGCAATCGGGACTCACTCCACGATCTTGAGGTGCGATAACCATACCCGATAGAATGGAGGAACATACCGTATCCGCCCCGATACAAGCCCTTTAACATAAACATATTTTACGACAAGTCTTTCCCTCGCCGGTTCATGTTTTACTTCGAGATTACAATGGGACACCTACCCTGCAGTGATGCTATCCTTACTAGACTCTTCATCGGAGCATTAGTGGGGGTAGCTTTCGACTGGTTCTGCAGTCTCGAAGATAATTGTATCTTATCATTAGATGACCTCAAGCGTTTGTTCCTCAACAGATTCTATGAGGCAGAAAATGATATGACAATGCCCTCTCTAATAGATGTCGCCCAGGGAAAAAGGGAACTGATGCAAAATTACATCGAGCGATTCTGACAAACGGTGCTAAGGTTGCCCCCGACAATCCCGAGGCCGTACTAATGGATATGTGTCAAAAAAATATGCTTTCGGCCGTCAGCCTCTCGATGCACGATAGCCAGTTCAAAGACTGGACGATATTCATTATAAGCGCTATCAACACTGAAAAGAAGCTCAAGGACGCCCAGCACTTGGGAATCCATATCTCTACTACGAAGGAAAAGGGCAAGCGCCCAAGCAATAGCGGTAACAACAACTGCGATACGAAAGGGAAGCAAGCCATGGTCGCTAATGTGACCAAGAAGCCTGAGCAAAAGCAGGCAGAGGCTCCAAAATCAAATGAGACCTATTCTTTTGAAGACAGTGATGTCAAGCCGATCTTCAACATGTTGATGCAGGGAGGTAAATTTTTCCTCCCCGACGTCAAACATCAGTCTGAAGCGGAGGAGATGAACAACCTAAAGTACTATCACTTATACTGGTACGTTCACTACCCGACGCAGGAGTGCTACACCTTGAAGCAGTATATCCAACGACTGATCGATGTCAATGCTCTCTCCCTAAATTTTGATGATGTAAAGGTTGCCGCTAATATGGTGTCACACTGATCCCAAGGGCAATAATGTAGGTAGTCAATCTTCCCCCAACCCTCGACCAAGAAGCCGGGTTGACACCTCTTACTACCCCCGGGGGCGAGATCATGTGGGTTCACCCAGATTTGGTCCCAGACTTGACGCAGCAAGCAGCGCCTTTCGCCGTCAAGCCTAAAACACGAAAAACCAAGTCCTGCCGCATGGTTTCTTCCAACGCTACGGAGGCCTGGGAAGGGACAACCATGTCGGGCCTTGCTTACCAGCAAGATTATGAAGCTCCCGACGTCAATGCACCTTCAACTACTGCACTTGTCATGTCTGATCCTGGTCCATCTCAACCCCCACCAGTGGACAAGTTCAAACAAAAAGAGGGACGCTTCGACAAGCCGTTGCATAAGGAAATAACTCAAGGATTGGAAAAGCCCTTCAACTTTGATGTCTTGGCTCAACTCGCCAATACCCCGACAAAGTTGTCATTATTTGAGCTTTTGTGGCTTTCCAGAGACACTTGAGCCACCCTGAGTGAGGCATTACAAAATATGGACACCTATCTAGCGCAAGTCAAGCCGCCAGCTGAAGATCCGACGACATGCTCCCACTGTAATAACGTTACAGATGCAGTACCCAATATTACGTTCTCGTAACAAGACATGTTGCTGAAGAATAACAAGCATGATCGTCCCCTGTACTACATAAGGTATATTGGTGCTATAAAAGTGGACCGGATGCACATTGACCCCGGTTCATCAATCAGCATCATCCCGATGAGTCTGCTGCAAACCTTGGGTATCCCTATGCACCACCTGGCAGCTACCAATACTGCCATTAGTGTCTTCAACGCAAGAATAAGCTGCCCTTTGGGCAAGATTCACCTGAAGTGCTAGATCGGTGACCTAAAAATATAGGTCACTTGCTATGTCATTGATGTAGATATATCCTACAACGTCTTGCTCGGATTCTTGTGGATATACCAATATATGATCGTGCCATCAACCTTGCACCAATGCTTAAAGTACATCGATGATCATGGCATTATCAGAACAGAGTTCGCAGGAATCGACCCATTCAAGGGATTCGAGATATACTACTCCGACGCCATCCTCTACAAACAAACCCACCGAGACAAACGTGGCAATGAGGCCAACGATGAGGCCGAGGTTACGAAAATACTGGAGGAGCCCATGAAAACTAGTCTCAAGGCTTGCCCTCCCGACACAACCACTTCCCTCATCGTCAAGTTGCATAAGAAGGCACCAGAATCTCTGGCACCTTCCACAACGTCCAAACCTCTGGTCGTTCGCCTTCAGAGGCTAAATCGACCACAGAGGAAGGACCCTGCACCATCTGCTCCGTCCGAACCTCTGGTCGTTCGTCTTCATAGAACAAATCGACCTCAGAGGAAGGACCCCACACCATCTGCTCCTTTAGAACCTATGGTTGTTCGTCTTTGCAGACCGCCAAAAGAAGACTCGACCACAGTTGCAGCCCCCGAGCCTCTGGTGTTAAAACTGCATTGGAAGCCACCAACGCCTGTAACGGCGCTGGGGGTAGCCCATAAGGATGACGAACTAGAAGAATATGTGGCCACTCAGGTCAAAGTCCCTTCCATCGATGATATGATTCTTCTGGAAGAGATACCTTATTTTATCAATAAAAGGGTTTTCTTTGAACTATTCTGAGCGTACACATATCAACACATTGTACTCTTTGGAGCACGACCTAGGCTTACACCTGCAAACACATATGACTACCACCTACACAGTAAACCAGATCCTCCCTAGTCAATGTTCCTACTTCACGGTTCCAGCAAGGAGGAGGGAAGACAAACCTATCATCTTCGGCAGTGTTGAATGCCCTTGGTCCTTCACCCCGGAAGAACAAGTGCCAGAACCCGACACCGACAAAATAAAACTCTACCGGTTCAGCGGTCAAGCCAAACACATCATTCAGAATATGGTTTATGACCTTAAAAATAATCGAGGTTTAAACTACGGCAAGGGCCGACGGCTGCCCCTGCGTCTACCTGCTCGCAAGCAAGTCCGAGGACCACTACCATAAGACCAAGCATGGCTTAGGGTACGTAACGCCTCCCACAACCCCTGAAGGTTCATATGAAGAAGATGAGGTTCACTCCCACTCTTCACAATATTTCACTTGGGACTCCAACGTCAGTATCGGGGAGATACTCAAGCAAACATTGACTGCCAACATGGTGTCAGCTGGCCCTAAGAAAGAAGATGAAGATCTACAAGAACTCCTTGAAGTTGAACAGTGGACTTGACGCCTAGACGCACAATGGGAGATACGATTCGAACAACGAGAACCTTCTACCGAGGACGAAGTCGTACAAGTCAACCTGGGCGATAAATTGTCACTCCCCGTTCCCGAAATATATATTTTGGGATATATTTATTTCTTGCTTGTAATTATTTTCTGCTTAGAGTATTTTTTGCTTGCATGATAATTAGGTTGCATGCATGAAGACTAGATCCATTCTTTGGTTCAATTAGACCCATGGTTTGATTATTGGGTTGGTTCATTCATGATTTGAATCCATGGTCTAAATCTCAAACCCTAACTATAAAATCCAACATCTTCTCTCCTCTCATTCTCTTCATTTTTCTCTTCTTCCTTCATTTAGGCAAGTACACCTTGTACCACATGGAGAAATCTCTTAATTTTTGATTGTTGCTTTTTTTTTGCATTTTATTAGTTTATTATGTGCTCATGATGATTATAAATACTTTTAGTACTTAGAGTTTTCGATTTTGATGGATGAATTTGAGTAGATCTACATTCTAAGTTTAGAGTTTTTATGGGTTCCTTGAGTTTTGGGTAATTTTGATCTACTAAAACATAGTATTTTAAAAAATAGTTTTTGGGATGGATGGAGCACTTCATTTCGAGCGTTTTGGCTTTTGGTTCACTCAATTCAGAGTTAAATTAAAGTTTTTATGAAGAAAATAATTTTTGGTCTTTAGAGTTCTCGCCATGGTCGAATTGCTGCCTGGAGAAGACGAAGTCGTATGCGGTCATGCGCCTAGAGCTCATGCGACCTCAGCGACTCATGCGGCCATGCAGGATGAACTCATACGGTCATGCGGCCTTGAGCTCATGCGACCTCTGCGGTCAGTGACCATGCGACTTATGCGGCCATGCGGTCTGAACTCATACGGTCATGCGGCCTTGAGCTCATGCGACCTCTGCGGTCAGCGGCCATACGACCCATACATCTATGCGACCCGACTTCCTATGAGGCAACTGATTCTATGCGGCTGCTGATCCCATGCGGCCTTGAACCTTATGCGCCCATGCGTCTCCTCGCACATGCTTTATTGGACTGGTTTTGTTTGAATATTCCTTTGGACTTTATGGGTAGTATGTGTGACTTCTATGACCACAAGAGTATTAGACCTATCTATGCGTCATGATCCGACCACTTGTATCCGTGCTGATACACTTACTACATGCTAAGTGTTCCAATGCGATTATATTACATGTTTATACTGTGGTGTACCTATGCACTACATGACATATGATGCTCCAGCATGAACATAAGGGTTAGTCAATGACCAAGTGTGGCTAGGATCTGTTGATTGTTGCATCACGCTGGGGTGAATCCAAGTTGGACTATCAATTGACAAAGTAGATTCTTATCTAGCGTGGCCATACTATGGTACGTCATCTAAATTAGGGTGTGCAGGCTAGTCCCCATGGATATTGTTTAAATCCTAATTAGTGGATGGCAATATCGGACTATTATACTATACTGTGTATTCTATCCGATCTTAGCACTGTGGCCTTATGAGGGACCGGTACACAATACTATGTGCTATACGGCGATTTATGGCTCGGCTAACCTTGCTAGTACCAGGTTCAATCTGAGGATTCCTATATGCATAATATCTCTGGCATAACTCAGACTCTATCTAGTAAGCCATATAAATGATTGACCGATTAGGTAACTCAGCTTGTTTGTGTATTACGTCTATTGTCAAATAGTCTAGGGACATGGACTATCATGGTGTTATGGTCTAACCGTTGTCCTTGTTTGGTTGTAGGGTTAGATTATTGTGTCACAATAGGCTATGAACCGAAACTACGAGAGAACCGTGTATCTATTTTATAAACTTGGTTTTATTTCTTTATTCGTGCTTTCTTTATGGTACTTGCTATTTGGGGTCTAACCCTACTGGTTTTGCATGGCTAGGTTTAGAGCCAGCGCCCGAGGATCAAGCTTACTTCTCCCTGAACAATGGCGCGTACTGGGCGGATGACCATTGAAGGAAACGAGCGGGTTCCTTCTTTCCTGCTCGTTATTGCACACTTTACTTATTTTGGGCATTTAGCCACTGACACTTGTTAGCCGTAAATCTGGACATTTAGTTTTCCTATATGATTATAATTAATCAGACTGCAGCTGACCATGGTCATGTACTTTTGATACTCTGTTAGCTTTCTTATTTTGCACAACTGGTTTCCAGAATATCATGGCAGGACGTTTGTGATGCCTTACTTCCTTTTCATATATGTTATATGTTTACTGTTCTTGCTTGACTGATTGAGACAATAGATATGCTGTGTGATCCTAAGTGACTTGCTTGTAGTATGCACCCCCTTGTCTAGTTACAGCCGTGACCGCCATACGATGTTCTATACCTTGTACGGGAGAGTTGGTCATGTCTGTCTCCGTATTTCGATACTGAGGTATGACAAAGTTTTAGTGGTGGCCCATACAAGTCTGTATTTTTAGACTTGTGGGGTGTTATGATCATAGGAGTCTCAATCAAACATATGCCTTTAAAATCCTAAATTTGTTCTTCTTGAAGCCATGCTTGACTATCGAATCAATTATTTTCTTGATCCTTCCCGTACTATTCTTGATGTTTCTTGTCCTTTTCTTTAGGGCTACTTCAGTTGCTGGAGTAGCAGGCATGGCAAGACAGGGTTCCCCTGCACAACAACGAGAGAAAACACCTATTCAGAGTCAAATTCGAGTAGAGCCAATAGTTGGACAAGCTTGCACATTGGAACCAAAAGTTGGACATATTGAGCAACCAGCCCCTGATATTCCCATACCCCCAGTAGTACCAGCAGTACCAGTAGTACTTGATACCCCAGCATTACTAGAGATCCTTCGAGGAATGATGGCTACGCAGAAGCATCAAATGGCAGTGCAACAACATAAGCAGTTTCCCTACGACTACGACGAGAAACATACATCATTCCAGACCCCAATAGGCGTATACTGCTACCAGGTCATGCCTTTTAGTCTAAAGAATGCAGGTGCTATATACCAGCGGACTATGAGCACCATTTTTTGTGAACATATGCGCAAGACAATGGAATGTTACGTTGACAACATCGCCTCAAGAGTCCCTCTAAAGATGATCACCTCTAAGACTTGAGGACTGTATTTGACTTAATGCACGCACACTGCCTCAAGATGAACCCTACCAAGTCGTTCCTGGGAGTCTCTAGCAAAAAATTCCTGGGTTTCATCATCACTTCCCAGGATATTCACATAGACCCTGACAAGACCAAGGCTATCTTGGAGATAAGCCCGCCAAAGAACCTCCGGGAACTCTGCAAACTTCAAGGGAGGCTGGCATACATCAGGAGGTTCATATCAAACCTCTCTGGACGTTGTCGGCCATTCACCCAGCTCATGAAGAAAGGTGTCTCCTTTGTCTGGGATAAAAAATACCAACACGCATTGGACGACATCAGGGAGTACCTATCAAACCCTCCTGTGCTGGTGGCCCCGGTCATGGGAAAGCCCGTCCTGCTCTATGTACGAGCGATGAAGCTCTCTCTCGGTACCCTGCTAGCCCAGAATAGTGATGCAAGGGCATGCCATATAATACCTTAGCCGGATGATGATCAGCGCAGAGCATAGGTACAACGCCATTGAGAAGGAATGCCTTGTTCTAGTATTCGCTATTCAGAAAACTCGACATTACGTGGCTGGACAGACCATTCAGGTAATCTCGTGAGTCAACCCCCTCAGGGTCCTCATGACCAAACCAGGGGTACCTAGTTTTTGCTTAGCTTCTTGGGCAATACTATTATCTCCATATGATATGATATTCATCCCACAGAAAGCCGTCAAGGGTCAAGCACTGATCGACTTTTTGGCAGCCCACCCAGGGTCAAAAATCTTGAAGCTCTATGAGGATATTCCAGACGAGGCAGCGGACTCCAACATTGCTTCACACGAAGCTGTGTGGCAAATTTTCTTTGACGGTGCTTCAAGACCAGGGCCCAAAGGCAGCATCATCACTGGGGTCGGGATATTGTTGATCTTCCCATACGACCTCGTCATCAATCGTGCCTACTCTCTTATGGAGCCGTGCTCCAACAATGTGGCAGAGTATAATGCCTTAATCATCGGGCTACAACTTGCCAAACAAGTTAGAGTAGAATACATGGAGGCTTACGATAATTCTCAGCTAATAGTCAAACAGGTTCGGGGCGAGTATGATGTCCAAAACGAAGACTTGACCCTCTACCACCAAGCAGCACTTAGCATTATCGCAACTTTCGAGATGTTCTTCATAGAGCACGTCCCTGTTCTTCATAGAGCACGTCCCTCGGTTGCAAAAAAATGAGACTGCCACCTTAGCCGGCCTCGCTGCCTCCTTGGCAGTCCAAAGCGACACTTATCAGCTAATCACAGTGATCAGTCAAGAGCTGGTCTTTCCAAAAAATAATAGCTGTCTATGTCTAAGCTACACGAAAAAAGTACACACTGATATCCAAGACTTGAGGCTTCCATTCATTGACTACGCGGTCTATAGAATTTTTCCCAAGAACCCAAAGGAAGCCACGTCCATCAGGAGACGTTCCCTCCGTTTCTACTACAATACGGCTACCAAAATGCTGTATCGCCGCTAATACGATGGTCTTCTTCTATGATGCTTATCGAATACAAAGACCAAACATGCGCTTCGGGAAGCCCATGATGGCGTCTGCGGTGCCCAACAACCCGGTCCAAAGCTGCAGGACCGTCTCTGTGTTTAGGTCACTATTGGCCCACAATGGTAGCGGATGCCGTCAACTATGCAAGGAAGTACCAAGCATGCAAAATCCATGCAGACTTCATCCACCAACCCTCAGAATTTCTACACTCGACTGTTGTGTCCTGGCCATTCGAAGCCTGGGGTATCGATATCATTGGGCCGATTAGTCCACCTTTATCCAAGGGACATCGGTTCATCCTCGCCATTACCGACTGCTTCTCCAAGTGGGCAAAATCCGTACCACTCGCGGAAGTCAAGACTTCCAACGTGATCAACTTTGTCAAATATTACGTCATATACCGTTTTGGCTTACCACGAAGGATCATTCACGATAATGGTCCACAGTTTGCAAGCTATGCGTTCTACCAGTTCTGTGATAAAAATTGGATTCAAAATGTAGCATCAACTATCATGCACCAGTCCCAAAATATCGAGGGAATAACCACGTGGCAATGGCCAGCAGCACAACTCCAATGGACAAACCCAATTTAATGGACTCGTTAGAGTGCACTTAAGCTGTAATACATAAAAATGGTCTACGAATACCTGTCACAGTTTATATAGCTAATCTCATCCATAATAAGTAACAAAATCACAAAGAGACAAGTCCAGTCACAATAATATAAAATGATCTGTTCAATCAAAGCAATATAAATAATGTCACAGGGAACAACTCGTCATCAAAATAAAAAAGAAAATAAATTCAAGTACAATATCCAAAAGTCACTACAAGATCAAATATCCAAGAACACTAAGCATAAATAATGAATGGTAAGAATACTGTGTGCTCAAGAGAAGTCCTCCGAAATAACCTCGTCCTCTGCAACCTGTACATCTCCAATAGTAGCACCTGCCCCGTAAATCTCGAGATAGCTCTCCTCGTCTACACTTGGGGACATAATCCGGATCCAGGTCCTCAGGTCAAGCTATGTAACCAACTAAGTAAAATGCAAATGAGAGCATCACTAGTACTCAGGCTGAGACCACTACAGGCTCTGTGTCGGAGAGCCCATAGCAGCAAGTAGTATCACGACTCCAGTATATGTGCCAAAGATCTGAGACAGAGTCTAAGGCACCTCCAGTAGTATATATATAAATAATTAGCCTATAGCCTGTGTGTCTCTCCCCACCCAATGTAATCTCATATCTTATGTCCACGACGTCTCATGTCCATAACACGCAAGATCATGACCTCTCGCTAGTACAACGAGTCATAATAATATCCATGTAATATGTAAGTCTCATGTCTCGAATCCTGTAAGCCTATACAGAATTACCATGAATAACTCAAGAAAGATTCTGTCAGATGAAATAGTGTCAAGTGTCCTATGGTATGGCGTACTTGGTAAAGCAAGCACGTAAAAATATAGGATCGCAAAATCAACTCTCTAAGTGATGTTGCACGACTCCGCGTACGACGTCGACACCCGAATCTTGTTCGGACGCTAAGCAACGTCTCACAGTCCTAGGTTGAACATGATACATCAAAGAAGTATATATAATAAAAGAATACAAGCAAGTAATATAATATGATCTCTGCAGGTTTGGCAACGTACACTTGCCTGGGTTCTGAACTCCGTCAACTGCTCCTGGGGAAGGGAAATATGCACGTACACCTCCGGATGCTAAAACAAACATCACCATTATTTTCAGAATAGTTTAAATAGCTAGAATTGACTACCCATAAGTCCAATTTGGACACAGGGACAGAAATGACAGTTTTGGGTCAAAATGGGATCCACAGGTGGCCCACTTCGCACCGAAAAATGTGCCAGTGACAAAGTTCTCTAAATTTGTCAAACTTAGTGTCTACGAGTCCATAAAGATGATACGAACCCAACAGAATATTCAGAAGTAGATTCCAATGAGCCGATCACGAAATCGTCCGTTATGTGGAACAGTGGCGCCCACAAAATGATGTTTCGTCAATGTTCTCAGAATCGAACCAAACTTGGGTTACAGGACCAACGTAATGCTATGAATTCGATGGTGTAAGTTTCTTTGCGAAATAAAAGTACATACGAAGTTATGGCAATTGTCAGAACAGGCCGATACAGAACTTTTCGGCGGATATGCGTTGATTCCGGTGTGCACGCACATCCAAATCAAGTTCTGTGAAAGCCCACACGTTCGTATTTATATTACATGTCTTTTGATGTAACTCGCACATGATGAAGTTACCTTATTTGACGGGATGTACCCCGTATCGGAGATTTTGGGTGTTTTAAAAATAAGATTTTGGTCATTTTAGAACAAGAATAATTTTACCATTAAAGCAAACTAATTAAAACTAAAAGAACAATAAATTTTTTGGTTATATTGTGAAGAACTCCCTTCAATTATATTTAGAAAATAATTAACGAGTTGGTAGAAAATTGGGCATGAACAGGGGTACTTGGACTGAATTTCTGAACTGTTTCCGAACAGTTTTTTGGCCAACTTTCAATCGATTTTTTGATCAAACCGGGGTGCCTAAATTCGTTCCGCTTGAAGGAAATCCTAGAGGGTTAGGTTATGAACATACCAGCGAAGACGTGACACAAATCGGATAAGCGAGGAAGGCAGAGGCTGCACGCGAAGGAGGGGCCGCAGCTGCTGTGTGTGCGTGCGGAGGGGGCGGACGGCGGTGTACTCTGGTGCGGCGCGGCGGTGCTAGCGACGGGGCTGCGGGAGCTCGCCGGCAGTCGGAGGTGCGGTCGATGGTACGGGCGACGCCGGCGGATGGTGTAGGTGGTTATGGTTAGGGTGGTGTAGGCGTGGGATTTGGTTAGGTTTGGGTTTTGTTATGTAGTATATATATGTAGGTATATATATATATATATATATATATATATATATATATGATGGGGTGGGGTGGTTCCTGTACGCGGGTTGGGGGGGGGGTGCTTAAAGTTTTTAGTTTAGGTTTTGGGTTTGGGTTTGGGTAGGGTTAAGGTTAATGGGTTTGGGTTTGGGTTTAATTTCTTTTTTTTCTTTTCTTTTCCTTTCCTTTCTTTTGTTTTATTTCTTTTATTTACAAAAAAAAATCCAAAAATAGTTTGGCACTTGTAAAAATTCTAAAAAATTTATATTTCCTCTAATAAATAATCTACAACCAATTTATATTAATTAAAAATGTATTTACTAAATATTAATAAATATTAAAATAATTAAATAAATTCTTAAATTCTATTTTTTATTTAATATTATATTGGGAGCATGTAGGTGATTCAAATAGCGCAACTCGAGGGTCATGTGCTTAATAGGACCAGTTAGGCTCATAGCATAGATTTAGTTGGGATCAATGGGTTGGTATGGCGTGTTAAAATTGTACGCCACGACTAAATGGTTAATTAATCCTTGTTTTCTCATAATTGTGTCGCAAAAGTTGTGCGACCAAAATAAGGCATGGGATTGCAAATTTGTGAGGGACAGTCATGGTAGGAGCCCAATTTGACTCGTCTAAGTCGAGCATGCTAGGTTTGTTGAAAGAAAAAGGCTAGTGTTGCACTCAAGATTTTAAAACCATGGGGGTTGGTTTCCAAAGTTTAATTAAATTATCGAATAAATATTAAAATAAAAAAATAATTAATAATTATTGAACTAACCCTATGTAAAAATTAGGGTGCTCACAAACTACCTACCTTAAAAGAATTGTATCCTCGCAATTAAGAAAAATAAAACATAACCGGTCAGGAAAGGTTTGCTCCAGAAGAGATGACACGGTCGCATGACATTTGTTGAAGCACGACACAAAGGATAAATGACCATGAACAAGGGAAAAATCGAGAGGAAGGGCGATGGTTTTGTTCAAGCAAAATGTGTAGGGAAGCAATAAAAACTTCTTCTAGGCAATGAGAGATAAGTAACTCAAGAGTAAATGAGTCTGATTAGAGCGAGGATCAACTACAACTTATAAAAACTTGGGTACCACTTACATATTATTACTCTAGACTAATAAGTTCATGCAAACATAATACTAGGTATAGGCTAGGAAATGGAACTAACAGGCACATGCTAAAGTATTACCAGGAATATTTGTTACTATAGCTGGCTATGATAAAACTAAATCTTACTCATATTCGCTACTCCACGAGTCTTTGGCTCATCCACTATCATCGCAAAAGCCTGTCCATATTCCTGTGGTGGTGCCCTCTGCTGTTGCTGGGTTGGCTGGAAGAGTGCTGCCTGTGGTGCCAAGGGTGGCCTAAGCTGATATCCACTTGGTGCTGGTAAAACTTGTCGGTTAACCATCGGTGCTCGTCGGTGAACCATCGGTGTTTCTCCTCGATGCTTCATGCAATTTCTGGCTGAATATTGGCTGAATCCGTAAATCAAGCACAATCCCAATCTGCATCGGCATTCCTTAGTGAGATGGCCTACCTTGACACAATAATGACAAGTAGAGAGTCCTGGTGCTGGTGTTGGTAGGGCTGGTCGATGAATCATCAGTGCTCTCTCTCGACGCTCAGGGCAATCCCTAGCTGAATGTTGACTGGATCCACAAGCTAAACATAATCTCCATTTGCATCTGTATTCCTTGGCGAGATGACATACCTTGCCACAATAATGACAATTAGGGAGGACTAGTGCTAGTGGTGTAAATGCTCTCTGTGGTAGATTCATCTATGGTCGCTTTGCAGCTTCTTCCTGCTGTGCTCGGTCTGGTGCTAGTGCATGCAGCCGCTTCTGGCTGGACTCTCTCCTGGTGACGTGCTCCATGGGTCGGGCTGCAGCAAGGACGTCCATGTAATAATTAGGTGCAACGGAGCTGATTAATCTTTGTAGCTCAAAGCTAAGTCCGTCAAAGAACTTTTCCGCCTGACATTGCTGGGCCTCTTGATGAACTTGTTTTTGTGATTGCATCATTGCATAGAAAATTTGGAATATCAGTTGTCCGTCCATAGGCTGTCCTGGTGGAAAAACGAACATTAGTGGACTAAATTACGGCGGTGGTGGAATATCGTCTCGCCGGATCCTCGAGGCATGTTGATCTGCTTGATTGCTTTGTTGAGTGGAGAGAGCTCTACTCTATGGCGTCACTCCACCATCGTAGGTAACTACAACACCTGGTGGTGTACCTGTGGGAGTCTCATCGCTGGCTCATGGATCCATTACTATGCACATAAAGTAAACTATGAGGTTCGCACAGATGAATCAAGCATGATGCAAGTCAAGAAATTAAGTTCGAGTTCGATATAGAGGTCAAGGACGTGTCAATATATGGATGAGATCCTATAAATTTATTCTTATCCTAATCGCATGCTTGCTCGGTCCCTTAGTTGAAACCAAAGCAATATATTCGTAGACCTGCATGGGCCACCATAAAAACTATGTCACGTCCCAGTCCCAAAATATCGAGGGACTAGCCACGTAGCAATGGCCAGCAGCACAACTCCAATGGGCAAACCCAATTTAATGGACCCGTAAGAATGCACTTAAGCTGTAATATATAAAAATGCTTTACGAATACCTGTCACAGTTTATATAGCTAATCCCATCCACAATAAGTAACAAAATCACAAAGAGACAAGTCCAGTCACAATAATATAAAATGATCTGTCCAATCAAAGTAATATAAATAATGTCACAGGGAACAATCCATCATCAAAATGAAAAAATAAATAAATCTAAGTACAATATATAAAAGTCACTACAAGATCAAATATCCAAGAACACTAAGCATAAATAATGAATGTTAAGAATATTGTGTGCTCAAGAGAAGTCCTCCGGAACAACCTCGTCCTCTGCAACCTGTACATCTCCAATAGTAGCACATGCCCCGTAAACCTCGGGATATCTCTCCTAGTCTACACCTGGGGACATAATCCGGATCCAGGTCCTCAGGGCAAGCTATGTAACCAGCTAAGTGAAATGCAAATGAGAGCATCACTAGTACTCAGGCTGAGACCACTACAGGCTCTGTGTCGGGGAGCCCATAACAACAAGTAGTATCACGATGCCAATATATGTGCCAAAGATCTGAGACAGAGTCTAAGACACCTCCAGTAGTATATATATAAATAATCAGCCTGTAGCCTGTGTGTATCTCCCCACCCAATGTAACCTCATGTCTCATGTCCACGATGTCTCATATCCATAACACGCAAGATAATGACCTCTAGCTAGTACAATGAGTCATAATAATATCCATCTAATATGCAAGTCTCATATCACGAATCCTGTAAGCCTATACAGAATCACCATGAATAACTTAAAAAAGATTTTTTTACATGAAATAATTTCAAGTGTCCTACGGTATGGCGTACTTGGTAAAGCAAGCACATAAAAATATAGGATCGCGAAATCAACTTTCTAAGTGATGTTGTACGACTCCGCGTACGACGTCGATACCGAATCTTGTTCGGACACTAAGCAATGTCTCATGGTCCTAGTTTGAACAAGATACATTACATAAGTATATATAATAAAAGAACACAAGCAAGTAATATAACAGGATCTCTGCAGGTTTGGCAAGGTACACTTGCCTGGGTTCTGAACTCCGTCAACTGTTCTAGGGGAAGGAGAATCTGCACGTACACCTCCGAATACTGAAACAAACATCACCATTTTTTTTAGAATAGTTGAAATAGCTAGGATTGACTACCCATAAGTCCAATTTGGACATAGAGACAAAATAGACAGTTTTGGGTCAAAGCGGGATCCACAAGTGGCCCACTTCGTACCAAAAAATGTCTCGGAGACAAAGTTCTCATAATTTGTCAAATTTAGTGTCTACGAGTCTAGAACGACGATACAAACCCAACGGAATATCCAGAAGTGGATTCCGATGAGCCGATCACGAAATCGCCCATCATTTGGAACCGTGGGGCCCATAAAATGACGTTTTGTCAACATTCTCAGAATTGAACCAAACTTGGGTTACAGGATCAGTGTAACGATGCAAATCCGATGGTGTAAGTTTTGTTGCGAAACGACTAGTACACATGAAGTTATGGCGAGTGTCAGAACAAGCCGATACGAGGCTTTTCAGCGGATACGCGTTGATTCCGGTGTGCACGCACATCCAAATCAAGTTTCGCAAAATCTCACACGTCCGTGTTTATGTTAGGTGCCTTTCTATGCAACTCGCACACGACAAAGTTGCCTTGTTTGGCGGAACGTACCCCGTATCGGAGATTTTGGGTATTTTAAAAATAAGTTTTTGGTCGTTTTGGAACAAGAATAATTTTAACATTAAAGCAAACTAGTTAAAACTAAAAAAAAGTAAAAAAATTATTTATATTGTGAAGAAGTCCCTTCAATTATATTTTGAAAATAATTAAGGAGTTGGTAGAAAATTGGACATGAACATGGGTACTTGGACTGAATTTCTGAAATATTTTCGATCAGTTTTTCGGCCAACTTTCGGTCAATTTTCAAACCGGGGTGCCTAAATTCGTTCTACTTAAAGAGAATCCTAGAGGGTTAGGTTATGAACATACCAGCGAAGACGGGATACAAATTGGATGAGCGAGGAGGGTGAAGGTTGCGCGCGAAGGAGGGGCTGCAGCTGCTGTGTGTGTGTGCGCGCGGAGGGGGCGGACGGCGGCGGGGCTGCGGTCGGTCGCCGGCAGTCGGAGGTACGGTCGGCGGTACGGACGACCGACAGATGGTGTAGGTGGGTGATGGTTAGGGTGTTGTAGGCGTAGGATTAGGTTAGAGTTTGGGTTTTGTTATGTAGTATATATATAGGATGGGGTGGGGTGGCTCCTGTACGCGGGTTGGGGGGGGGAGTGCTTAGAGTTTTAAGTTTAGGTTTTGGGTTTGGGTTTGGGTAGGGTTAAGGTTAATGGGTTTGGGTTTAATTTTCTTTTTCTTTTCCTTTCTTTTGTTTTATTTCTTTTATTTACAAAAAATTCCCAAAAAAAGTTAGGTACTTGTAAAAATTCTAGAAAATTTATATTTTCTCCAATAAATAATCTACAACCAATTTATATTAATTAAAAATATATTTACTAAATATTAATAAATATTAAAATAATTAAATAAATCCATAAATTCTATTTTTTACTTAATATTATATTGGGAGCATGTAGGGGATTCAAATAACGCAACTCGAGGGTCATGTGCTTAATAAGACCAGTTAGGCTCATAGCATGGATTTAGTTGTGATTAATGAGTTGGTGTGGCATATTAAAATCGTACGCCACGACTAAATGGTTAATTAATTCTTATTTTCTTGTAATTGTGTCACGAAGGTTGTGCGACCAAAACAAGGCATGAGATTGCGAATTTGTGAGGGACAGTCAAGGCAGGAGCCTAATTTGGCTCGTCTAAGTCGAGCATGCTAGGTTGGTTGAAAGAAAAAGGCTAGTATTGTACTCAAGATTTTAAAACCATGGGGGGTTGGTTTCCAAAGTTTAATTAAATTATCGAATAAATATTAAAATAAAAATAATAATTAATAATTACCAAACTAACCCTATATAAAAATTAGGGTGCTCACACAACTGCCTACAACCCAGCAGCAAATGGTCTGAGAAGCCTTCAACAAGCCATCATAAAGATCCTCAAGAAATTCGTGTCTTCTAGCAAACACGACTGGAATGAGAAGATGGGTGAATGTCTCTGAACCTACCGTACAACTATCTGTATAGCTACTGGCAATATGCCTTTCTCTTTGGTGTACGAAAGCGAAGCGGTCCTTCCGCTCGAGATCCAAATTCTTTTACTCCGAGTAGCTCTCGCCAACCAATTAGTCATCGATGACAAACACCACCGACGTCTACAAGAGTTAGAAGTACTTAACGAGAAACATCTCTTAGCTCAACAACGCATTGAGCTATACCAAGCACGTCTCTCTAGAGCCTTCAACAAACGGGTGAAGAAGAGGACCTACCAAGTGGGTGATCTTGTCCTAACCGTAAAGAGGCCAATGGTTATGACCCACAAGATGACCGATAAATTCTACCCTAAATAGGAGGGCCCATTCATCGTGGGGTCTGTATTCTCCAACGGCGCCTACTGGCCAGTGAAATCCAACGACGACTTGCTCATGATGCCTATCAACGACAAGTTTCTGAAAAAGTACTACATCTAAACTAGACTTGTACTACCCTCATCCCTAGCGGGACAACCCAGATGTACATCCCTACATTCTTGGTTTTTTATCCCCAACAAGTGCCTATGCGCAATATTTTTTCTTTCTTTACAAATTCTTGTAAATACCATCATCAGTATCTAGGAGCCCTAGATACGCAACGGATGATGGATCCTCAAAATCTTCCTAGCGGAGCAGTCCCCCGATCCACTTGCATATTCCCGCAGTGACCACTCAAAGACTAATCTCGTTAGACGCTAGCCATGTTCATATTTTCTCTGAGCTATCATCCCACCAATCTTTCCAGCGGTGCAATCCTTAGGTCTATCTTCATATTCGGATAGACCACACTTAACAAATCACTCCTCAGCGAGTTTTTCGGACATCGGTTCACATCCATATTACCTCTAAACTATCATCCTAACATCTCTCACCACCTGAGTTTGCCACGTCCATATTACATCTGAGCAAACCTCCCGGGTCTTGGCTATCGATCATTACGTCCATATCACCTCTAATATCGATTGTCATCCCACTTATCTCCTGTACTCACCAAGGTACACCAACGATATTAAGTTCACAAAAACTGCCACGTCCATATTACCTCTAGCAGGGCTTGTTCCAAATCTATTACTTGCACTAACATGCACAAAAAGTAATGGGTCCACAAAACCTATCTCGTCCATATTACCTCTGATATGAATTATTTTCGAACTTATTACTCGCACCCTAGTGCGCAAAAAGTAATAAGTCACCAAAGACCCCCAGCGGGATTTCCTCAAGGGAAGCAAATAGCCACGTCCATACTACCTCTGACACGCTTCCTTCTCATTCTACAAAAATATTGGGACCGTACCTAACTTCTTGGTATAGCTATCGATCAGCTCACGTCTACGTTATCTCTGAGCTATCATCCTCATATTCTCCTCAAAGAGTGTGCCATGTCCAAGTGACCTCTGAGCAAACCTCTCCCCTACGACTATCATTATTCATCATGTCAACTTATCACCCGTGCTTAAGTTTAAGTATGCGAACAATGTTAAGCCTACCAAACTTGTCACGTCCATATCACCTCTGGCAAGGCCTGCTTCGAATTTATTACTTGCACTCTTGTGCGCAAGAAGTAATAAGTCTCCCAAGAAATCTTCCCGATGATCGAATCGAATCCTACATTAAATGGAGATATGACTGTTTCGGATAATAAACGAGAGAGAATATGGAAAACGAGGTCTTATACGAAAACTCGCCCTTTCTTCGGTGTTTACAAACAAGATTGTACAATTTTAATCCTATACGAGGATGTCTAAGTACAATTTATTTAATCTGGGTAAATATTGCTATAGGTGTCTGATCTGCAGTCGATCACTTTAGCCCTTGGACCACACGATGTTGAAGAAGTGCCGTGGAAGATAGAAAGCAGCTTCGAAGGTTGCTAAAGAGGGTGGATGCCCGATGCCAAAGTCGTCGATCCCTTCTCTTTGCCTGAGCTCTGGATTCTTCTCTCTCTCTTGACCGTTTGACCTTCAATTTTTTGACCTTTTTCTCTGTTGATAGAGGTCTATATTTATAGAGTTTAGTGACAGTGACCACTCAGTCGGTGTAGAAACCGAGTAGTAGAAAGTACAGCACCCTTTTACACGACGGTTTATAATAACCAATGCCTGCGTATAGATGACCTTTTGAGTGAGCATATGACGCGTGTCCAACTAAGGGACAAACGCATATATCTGCTGCGAAGATCACGGCGTAGAAGCCACGTAGGTAGTTATCCCTTGTGTAGAAGAGGTTGGCGTAGAAGCCAATAACTGTCACCATGGCATGGAAGCCAATTAGGCATAGAAGCCAAGTAGGCATAGAAGCCGAGTAGGCATAAAAGCTGAGCGATCATAGAGGCCGAGTGGGCGTAGAAGCCGAGCAGGCGTAGAAGCCGAGTGGACATAGAAGCCGAGAAGGCGTAAAAGCCGAGATGATGTGGACGTTTTAGCCAGAATTACGGCTCTTGGAGATATAATCAAATCTCTTGCATTAAATGCAGAGATCTGCCCCTATCCTGCACATTAAATGCAGAGGCTTGTCTTTAAGATTTGCCATCATTCTGCGCATTAAATGCAGATACGCGCCTCAAATTCTGTACGAAGAGTAACTGCTGATGTGGCGGTCTGTTTGCCTTCTGCGGAGCGTAAGAAGCTCACGTCTGCCTGTGTAAAAATGGGTAGCGTATTCTCTTATATGCATGAGAGTAGTTTACGCAACGGGGATGTCACTAAACGACGGTTTGGTGACATTTAATCAAATCTCCTGCATTAAATGCGGCGATCCGCCATTATCCTGCACATTAAATACAGATGCGTGTTTTGAAGGCCTGCCACCCTTCTGTACATCAAGTGCAGAGACGTACCTCGGGCATCTGTCAGTATTCGGCGCTTTAAATGCAGAGACGTGCCTCGAGAAACTGTCACCGCTCTGCGCATTAAATGCAGAGACGTGCCTCGAGCCCTGTACGAAGTGCAGCTTTTGATATGGCAGGCTGTTTGTCTTCTGTGGAGCGTAAACGGCTCACATCTGCTGTGTAAAACTAGGCATCGTATTCCTTCGTATATGTAAAAGTGGTTTACGCAAAGGTAATGGCAGTAAATGATAGCCTGGGTTGCAGTACCGCGCCATCATTATACCCGTCGCCTGGGTAGTCGTTCAGTACTCTTTGTCAGGAGTTGAGACGTCAGGTTCATTGCATGATCTGACAGGTTCATTTTAAAGAATACGAAGCTTTCCTTGTACACTTCAATGCTGCATTGAAAGCGGATGAGTTTTATGCCGTTAAGGCGATGAAGCACCCTGTTTACGCTGAAGCAGCCTGGACATACTGTATTACGCGGATGGTCCTTGAGCCTATATTTTTACGCTGTGCTCAGCGAAAAAGCTCTGTTGCACGTTTAATGGCTCTGAGGTCCTCTGTTTACGCTGCCCTGCATCAATATGCTGCGTATAGCTATCCAGCATATTTTTCATGCTTCTACAAGACCCCCTTCAAAGCTTTTAAATTCCTCATAATTTGAAACGCTTTGAATGAAGCATGAACCGTTCCTCGTAACTCGAAATGCTCTGAATGGAGCCTGAAATAGTCAAGCCTGACACGTTCTTTCATGGCTGACTTTATGGCAGAGTTATTGGGGATCAGTGTTTTCCTGTTCTCCCCACACTTCCTTCACCACATAGAGATGATGGTCGGAGTTCGTTGGGTCGACTTGAGGAAGAAGGAGACCATGTTCTTCTAGCATGTAAGGAGTCAAAAAAGACGGCATCTTCGAGCAAATATCCTTTGCAATGATGGATCATTGAAGGATATCATAGCCTCCTTTGCTCGGGATAATCAGCAACTTTGTATGGTGGTTCTTCGGGAGAGAGAAAGAGTCGTATTTTACCACGCAGCTTGCAAGTGGTGCCTTCTCCCGTTACCTCCGTGGACGAGAGTAGATAGACTAGCTCTGTCCAGGATTGAGTTGGGTGAAATACCTCAACTCAATCTGTCATGGCGTTGGATGTAGGAAAGCAGATTTACCCCCCTTTTCTGTTGGAGGATGGTTCTATGCCCATTTTTGTATCCTTTCGTCTTTGACCAATATGTCAGTCAGTTTGCGATTATCGACTGACTGCTGGAGAAGATGGATGAAGAATTTTGCCCATGTGAGAACCTGGCAGAACAGATTCTGGGTGCGATCTTTAAATGAAAATGAGAAACCCTTTGTAGACGGAATTTTCCTCATATGTAACCACGAAAATAGAGAAAAACCCTTGTAGACTGGATTTCCCTCATATGTAATCATGATTTTAATAAGATCGTCTTCTTCTTTGCATATGATCATCTTGCCATACTTTGCTGTGAAGTCTGAATATGTGTAGCTTCGACACGTCTGATACTTTATGCCGACTCTGTTAGTAAGAGTGTTAGGTCCTGTCCTGTATTTTATGCATAATTAAGGATGCGTAGAAAGTCGCCTAGCATTCGAGTATTTGAACTGTCCTTCTATTTAAAAATAAGAAACCGCGTAGAATTTTGGACTGTTACTTCTGATGAACAGAATTCTTGTTCAGACATCATCTTCAAGAATGATTTCTCGAAAATCCCTTGGAACAGGGCGAGGAATGGCTGTCAAACTGAGTCGCCATCTTGAATTTGTAGATGAAATATTCAGACTGGAGTTTGGATGAACTTTGAATCGACCCATAAAAAAGAGTAATTTTCAATGTTGAACTCTGTTTGCTTCGGGTACTTGGGGCATCTTGAGGTTAAGAAGGAGTATCTTCTGTGTGAACTCCTGTAATTGACCGTCTTGAGAATTATTCAGATGTACTGTACTGGCCTGCGCATCTTTCAGATGTGCGGAAAGTCATAGAGCGTAAAATCATAAGTTTGCAGCCTCTGAGCATAAACTAAACACCACTGAGCGTGAAATCATAGACTTGTAGTTCCTGAGCGTGAAGTCGTAGGTTTGTATCCTCTCGAGCATAAAAGCTACCAAGCATGAGAGCATCCGGGCATAAAACCATAGACTTGTAGCCTTTGAACGTAAAACCGTAGATTTGTAGCTGTCGAGCGTAGAAATCTCTTTGGCGCAGAACTGTAGATTTGTAGCCTGTGAAAAGAAAATCTTTCGAGCGTGAAGTTGTGGATCTGTTGCTTCTGAGCGTAAACTAAACGCCACCGAGCGTGCGATCATAGATTTGTAGCTGATAAGCGTGAAGTCGTAGGTTTGTAGCCTCTCGAGCGTAAAAGCTACCGAGCACAAAGGCATCCGGGCGTAAAACCATAGACTTGTAGCCTGTGAGCGTAAAACCGTAGATCTGTAGTTGTCGAGCGTAGAAAGCTCCTTAGCGTGAAAATCACGAATCTGCTTTGCGCAAAAACTTTTCGAATTCGCTAACTGTCCGCCTTCTCTGAGTAATAGGCAAACGTAGTACCCAATCATAACCGAATATTAGTTAGGAGATTTGGTTCAGGATTCGAGGAGTCCATGCGAACTCTATATATACCCCAAGTTTCTGAGAGAAAAAACTTTTCATCCGTCTTCTGCGAAAGAAAGCTTTCGACTGTTCGAGTTCTTCTTCGTTTCTTCTCCAAGATTTTAAAGTTTCCAGTAATGGCCTCGAAACAATTCTCCTCCTTTAAGGGAAAGAAGGTTGATTCTTCTTCTCGTTCTTCTGCTCAAGTGAGAGCGTCTTCGGTCGGACAAGGCGAACTTCATTCTGAGCGAAGTGTCCAGCCGACGAGCAGTGCACCCGGCCTTAAAGGTAGAGCTTTTGGGATGAAAAAGAACGACTGAAAATCCTTCGCACACGTTGTATGTGACCGTGCTAGGTCATCTTCTGTGCTGATAGCCTCTTTGAGGAAGATGATGCACAGAGACGTTTCATATTTTACGTCCATATTTCTAATATGTCAGCGAAAAACCTCCATATTTTTGCAGTCTGGCGTAAAAGCTTTGACTGTCGAAAGTTGGCGTATAAAATTTGAGTGTTACGCTTCTGGATGAAGATTCTAGCGTAGAAGCTCAATTTTACCAGTCTAGCGTAAAGCACAGACTGTATACTGCCAGCCTTTAACTTTACGATTTTAGGAAATATATTCCAGTGTAATGGTCAAGTTTTTACGGTCTTGGCGTAAAGCACAGACTGTTGATTTTTGGTGTATGCTGCAAGATCTGTAACGTCTAGTTATAGGAACTGATGTGTTTTTCTTGCACTCTTGCAGTTGACTTGCATGTGTCTCCGCTAGCCGGTGTGATGGGTTCTGCCGCCGGGATGCTGCACTCCAACTATCTGGAGGATCTGTCACACGTGACATTTCCTATCTCCGGGCCCTAGTATCCCGAAGGAAGGGAAATTTTGATATCGGCTCAGGGCGAGCGAACGCTACTGAACTTGATCAACGGGGAGCTCCTGACGTACATAGACGGGGACCAGTACCTAAAGCCGGCTTTCCTCTTCGGGGACATGATTGACAAGCAGTCCCAAACGAAGCCCAAGAGAGAACTCTGGGTTTTTTCTGCCGGGAGCTTGGTTTTGTGTATGCCCAAGATGCAGAGAGACTATTCCATCTCGGCTTTCTTTCATGCTATACATCCTAGGAGGATGTCGTGGACACTGACTCCCGATCTTCACGGCAGGCCGGGGAAGATCTTTCATCTGAAAGGAGCCGACCAGGGGTCATTTGTCAGTCGCCCTTCCGGCTCTGTGACGATGTTCAGGGGACTGTACCCGGGCAGTGTCCCTAGTGAAGACAGCTTAGTGATTCAGCCGATCCAATTACCAACTTTCTGCAATGATTTTATGGGACACGGGGGAGTATACCCTAAGGTGAACCCTCGGTGCGGTGGGTGGATCACCCCTACAAACCTTCGATGGGCTCGCTTAGCTGATTGGGCCCTGAAGTATTTTCAGACCGAGTTGGAGAACATTGGTCTGTTTGCATCTGTGAGTGCCACCAGTGTTGGGTTACCTCCTAACCCCAACCTGTTTCTGGCACTGATGGAGCGATATATTTCGCTCACCGGGACTTTCGCCACTCAACTGGGGGAGCTGGGATTGGCCCTTCATGAGATGGCAGAGATCTTGAGACTGCCGATGGGGGATACTCCGTATGAAGAGTATGTTCCTACGAACCGGGAGTTGGAGGATTCAGACTCTTGGGTAGTGGAAGTGTACCAGGAGCTGATGTGCCACTACCTCGCTTGCACCGCTTTTTATGGTGAGCCCTCAGATTTGGCTCACATCAATAAATGGACGTCCTACCTCTTCTTTCACCGGTCCAGGACTGCTAAGCCGGAGAAGGTATTGGAGGGCAAGGATCAGTCTGTGAATCCTCTGAGCATGCTTAATGCTCAGGTAGTCGACGATCTCATGGTAGACGATGGGGCTCCGGACTTGATTCTCGACGAAGGGGTAGGACAGTATCCTGTAGGCACTAAGGCCTATAGTTATTTGAGGCGCCGTCGCAGGCCTCTATCCAGGGAAGCTCAACTGGCTGGCTTCCTCTCCATATGGCTGCGCCGACTGGTGGTACCTGGCATCGCATCTGCGGACCGCATTCACCGCAACACGCTATGGCCTGCAGTGCGTCTGGTGTTCGGGGCAAGACTGGGCTTGCTCCCTGCCATGGTATACCGTATACAAGATGGCCTGAGGGCCATGACTGACGGGCTGCTTGTCGATGAAATTCGGCGTGATAGCTTTCCCAGGGTAGAATTACCATACCTGTATTTGATAGGATGGTTAATTCTTCATAACCCCAGGGTTATGTCTCCCGGCTCCGGCAGTAGTTTGTGGGCTAGTTTCTTGTTGAACTACCAGAAATCTTCCTGGAATGTGACCACGGTTCTAGACTATCGGGGGGTGCTGGGCTTCAGTCACAGCTGGAAGCTCTTCTATACTGTCCCCTCTGTACATCGCAATTAATCAGGAATTAGGCTTGAGGATTCAGGTAGAGAGAAGACCAATCTTTCTCCTAAAGCTTTTAATTGGTTGGTCTGCATTAGACCTTTCCATTTACTGTACAAGAGTGAAGACCATTGCTTCTTGGAGCCCTACCTGCCTAGTCGGTTTGCCAGGCAGTTTGGGTATGATCAGTTACACGTGGGCAACGCCGTCACCAGCTTTCGGTCCAGGGGTGGACTCATTGATGGAGCGAGAGGCTGGCGATACTTCATCATGGGTTGCACTGAAGCAATTTTTACTGTGTCGGTCATTACACTCTCCACGGAGCTGCGCATCCTGCACTCGTATGCCCAGTTCTATGTGGCAACGAACACCTTCCATCGCGATTTTGATATGCATAAAAGTTTTAGGGTACCCTCTTCCAAGTCTGGGGAAAGAATCGAAGTTCCCTCGGTTTCTTCTGACGAGGGTGAGGAGTCCGTCACTCCAGATGAGCCTCTGTTGGCGGTATCGAGGGGTAAAGTACCTCTGCCTGCAGGGCCTTTGGTAATCTTCGGGAAGCGAAGGGCTCCTGCTCCGAAGGAGACTTCCCCTCGCAAGAGGAAGAAGAAGACGGTTAATCGTCCTCTCCAGATTCCTGGTATTGAGGCTCCTGGAAGTGAGCCTGTATCTCCCCATGTTGGGTATGATTCTTTGATTGGAGGTTCCTCGCCTTTTAGAGAGGGAACCTCTACAGTTCCGGCTGGTGGTGCCGGAAAATCTCTGCTGGAGGCCACTGTCGCTGCTACTGCTTCAGGTAGTGGAACGACGCCTCCGGGGCTGAGTATAATAAGATTTCGTATACCTTTATGCGGATCGGCATCGGGAGGAACCCCTGCCGTGCCGATCAGCGCACCTAGCGAGATTCCAGCCGATGAGCCTCGGGTAGAATTTGACGAGGACCTGGAAGACTATTTGCCAGCGTCAGTTAGCAGATCCCTTTCTCCAGGTATGACAGCTTGCTTAGCATCGTTAAGAAATGATTTAGCTGTACTGGCCGCAGATGTGACATATATGCCGTCGGCCATGGGTAAATGTCGTCTTCACGCCTATTTTTAGAAAAGTTAACATCTTTTCGATACTAACTTCCTTTCGTCCTCTTTTCAGGGGAAGACCTCTTCGGGGAGGGCAGTATAGATGCGCCCTTCGGCTCTGTGTCAGGTCCTGGCGGCGACACGGAGGTGCCTGATTTTGAAGAGGAAACATCTTCGGGTGCCGGCTCGCCTGTCGACGAGGTCCCGATATCTCAAGAGGAGGACGGACCTGTCATTGCGATAATGCCTCCTTTGAGTATGCTGGTATCTTCGTTCGGTGTTGGCGCTTCTTCTATTGTCGCACCACCTGTCGAGGCGACGGCCGTGGCAACATCGTCTGCGGTTGTTCTTGGAGGGGGACTCGCCAATATCGAGGCCACTCCCGGCGTCCATTCGGATCTAGCTGCGCTGACCGAGCAGTACACTGGTATCTTCTACACCACTTTGAAAATGTTAATATCAATGGTGTTGGTGAAGAATCTGAGCTTTGCGTCGCTGAAGAGGTCCTCCCGGTCCGCGATAGTGCCGATCCGAGAATTCGACGACACTGGTGTAGCTGATACGCTGGAGGAGATAGTTAATGGTTTGGAGCAACCCATTAACGAATACTTGTAGCTAGCTCGAGACAGTGTTAAAGATCTGGTCCAGGCTAGGTACAACTCCATGACTACACGGCTTGCCGAACAGATGGCGGGCCTAAATAAATCCATCCAGATACATCAGTAGGAGATGGATGAAGGAAAAGCTGTCATGGAGGAGGCCATCGCTCTTCAAACGAAGTGCCAGGCCGAGTATGAAGGGAATGTAGTGAGGGTCCGCAGGATGGAAACAAGAATCACTCAGGCAAAGGAGTAGGCTTCTCAGTCGTCAGAAGCTCTAGCTATGGCGGATGGCCGATTGGGCTTAGCACAACAGAACTTGGCGCGTGCAGGAGTCGCCCATGCTAGTTTTCTTCGGGCTAGAGCCTAATTTTCCCTCATGAGCAATGATGAGGCACGACTGGAGCGGGCTTGCGCTGATGTCTTGGGTTCCAGGACTGAGAAGATGGCCGCACTGGCGCAGCAGCTTCGCGACCTGACCGCTCCCCCAAAATGATATACTTTTGCTTTTGCTTTTCAATGTACTTTTGCTCCTTTTTGGGAATAATAAAGAGGCTTTCATCTGACTTTGTAGACCCATCATTTTGGAATATAAATGACAGGTTTGGGTGAAAGTGATATCAGAGGTAATATGGACGTGATATACTCTCGGTAAGTTTTAGCAGGATATATCTATTCAGAGGTTATATGGACATGATAGAAATATGATTTTTAGCTAAAATTTGTACAAAAGACACTATTAGAGGTAATATGGACGTGATAGGTCTTGAAGTTCTAAATTAGTTAAACATATCTATTCAGAGGTTATATGGACATGATAGAATACGATCCAACTAGTTTCATTTTGGAAGTAGTTTTGTCAGAATGAGGTTTTCGCCACATTCCACTTGAGCAGAGGAGGTTAAGCATAGTACCTTTTCAGGAATTTGCCATTGATGGGAGCCATTAACAGGTCTCCATTAGGCTGGGCTAACCTGTAAGCGCCGTTTGAGAACGTCATCTCTATCACATAAGGGCTTTCCCATTTGGGCTAGAATTTACCCTTACTTCTGTGAGTAAGAATCATCGGCCTTCTTACAGCTAAAACTAGCTCGCCGACTTTGAACACCCTTTTCTTCACTTTTTGATTAAAAGCCCTGGAAATGCATGCTTGGTAGAATGCGATGCGCTGTTGAGCTTGGAGGCATTTCTCGTCTAATCCTTCTAGCTCTTGAAGCCTTAACAGGTCATTCTTTTCTTGAGTCAACTCATTCGTCACGGCTATCCTGAGTGACGAAATTTGGATCTCGATGGGGAGAACTGCTTTGCTCCCGTAGACTAATGAGAATGGTGTGTAACCTGTTGGTACCCGTACCGTTGTGCGGTATGCCCAGAGACATCCTCCCAGCTTCTCATTCCAATCCCTTTTGTTTGAAGAGACGAACTTCTTCAAGAGCTTGATAATGGTTTTGTTGAAAGCTTCCACCAAACCATTAGCAGCAGGATTATATGCCGTAGAGACGACATTTTGTATTCGATTTTTATCGCAAAATTGATAAAACGCTTGGCTGATGAATTGAGGCCCATTGTCATGGATTATCCTTCGGGGTATCCCGAAGCGATAAATGACGTGATGCTTGATGAAGCTGATCACATTAGATGCCTTCATCTCAGCAAGAGGGATCGTCTCTGCCCATTTGGAGAAGTAATCTGTGATAGCCAGTATGAACCGGTGACCTCTGGAAGAAGACGGGTGAATAGGACCAATGATATCTATACCCCATGCTTCGAAAGGCCAGGATGCAACCGTAGGATGTAGATATTCGGGAGGTTGATGGATAAAGTCTGCATGGACCTGACAGGCTCTGCATTGTCTTGCATACTTTATTGCATCTGTGATCATAGTAGGCCAGTAATAGCCCATTCTCCTGATGCGATCCTGTAGCTTAGGACCGGATTGATGCGCTCAGCATACGCCATCGTGGGCTTTATGGATAATCTGCTGTGCTTCATCACCAGAGAGACATCGTAATAATAGTCCGTCATAAGACCGACGATATAGACATTGTGACGATGCGTCGAAATAGAAGCGTAATGATCATCTTTTGACGGATACTGCTTCTTTAGGATCCTCTGGCAAGATTCTGTATGCTACAAAATCTATAAAGGGAGCTCTCCAGTCTCTCCTGGGAGGATCTGTGTCCACCGCGTGGTTGTGTTCTATGTGAAAGTTATTTTTCACACAGAATAAATCTCTGTTAAGAAGGATTACCGAATTCTGCCTTCTTATAGGGGTAGCCAAATATGCAGCTAGACTGGCTAGGGCATCAGCTTCCTGATTCTAAGATCGAGGTACATGCTCTAGGAAGAATCCTTTGAATGTTATGGCTATCTCGACCGTTGCTTGGTGATAGGGGATGAGGTCTGGATTCTGGACTTCATATATTCCTCTGACTTGATTGACGATCAGCAAAGAATCACCGAAAGTTTCCAGAGATTCGACGTCCAATTCTTTAGAGACTTGGAGACCGATTAGTAGAGCGTTGTACTCTGCCATATTGTTGGAACAGGGCTCGCTAAGAGAATATGCTCGGTAGATGACGAACTTATCAGGAGTAACCAGGATAATTCCTACTCCCGAAACCACGTTTCCCCTGGGACCAGTTCTGGAGGCATCATCGAAGAACAGTTGCCATGCATCACTTTCCATTGCGGAATTACATTCTGCAACTTCGTTGGGAATGTCCTCGTACAGTTTGGAGGCCTCCGGGATCGGATGAGCAGCTAGGAAGTCGGCCAACGCTTGGCCTTTGATGGACTTCTGGGGGACGTACACCATGTCATATGGTGTTAATAATATCGTCCAAGTCGCGAGTCAGGAATTAAGAACACTTGGCTTGTTCATTAGTACCCGAAGAGGATTGATCATGGAGATGATGTGAATGGTTTAGCCTGTGACATAGTGTCACATTTTCTGAATAGCGAACATCAGAGTCAAGCATTCTTTCTCTACTGGATTGTACCGGTGTTCGGCTCCCACCATCGTCCTGCTGAGGTAGTAGATAGCCTGCTCGTGACCTATCTCATTCTTTTGTACGAAAAGAGCTCCTAGAGAATGATCCATCGCTCGAACATACAGCACGAATGGTCTTCCTATGACAAGAGGCACCATAACTGGCGGACTAGTGAGGTAGCGCTTGATATCACCGAACTCTTGCTGACAGGCTTTGTCCCATACGAAGGATACACCTTTCTTCATGAGACGAGAAAATGGCTGACATCTCCCAGAGATGTTGGATATGAATCTCTGGATATAAGCCAGACGACCTTGAAATCCCCTGAGTTCCCTCAGATTGCGGGGTGGTCGCATTTCTAAGATGGTCTTGACTTTATCAGGGTCCACTTGAATGCCTTTGGCGGTAATGACAATGTCACGCCCCGGTCCCGCAGGGCCGTTCGTCCTCGCTTTGGTCCCTACAGAACCGACCGTCCTCGCTCGGGCGTGATGCCGTGCAAGCCTAAAGTGCGCTTGCACAAGGCCAAAGCTTTGAACAAGGGCAAGTAAGCTATTCGATACTGAAGCAGCGGCACATAACATTTACAGAAAAGTGAAGAACACAATGGCATATGAAAATAGGCTCTTTTATTGATATTCACAAATCATTACAAGCGGCACATGGCCGAGGTTACAATTCGCTCAAGCACTCTTTTCTCGATTACAATGATACCGTTCCATACATCATGTCCCTTTATACAAAAGCAACTCAAAGCAGGCACAACTCGATGCAGCTCTAGGCATCGACTCCAGATTTCCGGTTCCTTGGGATGAGGCACGGCTATCGCTTCCTCGGAAGAACGGGCACCTAAGAACAAGCAGACTGTTGGTGGGTCAGCACTTTATGCAAGTACTGGTGAGATAAAATAACTGAACAGAAGCTACACCCCCTGAGACCCACACTAAGTAGTCCTGTGGCAAAACATTGCATTTCTAGTGATCTTACTAGCTTTTACCTAAGTTCGTTTCATGCAGTTCTAGCAGAGTCATATTACATCTTTTGAAACATAACTTTGAAACAGTTTTGCATATTCAAACTATAAGCATACAAATAGGGACAGTGCTCTATCGTGCAGTGCGCAGCATGTATTGTGCATCATAATCTATCTCGTTTGGGGCAAAGTTAATCTAGCAGACTGAACATATCGAATCGAGGCAAGCATCTCAAGTAGTCTATTATTCTATCAAGCGATTGAGGCAACACATCTATATAATTTCGATGAATACTGAAAGACAAGCAGGCTATAGATAAACTCATAATATTTCTTACCCACGGCCGAACGGTTATCCCTGCAGCAGACACACAAGTTAGCCACAATTTGCATAATATAATGTATACAGTTCTCTAGTTTCCCCTGTTCGTCTCTGCATCAAACAGTTAGGTATGCAAGAAGGCTAGCCTAGCATGCGCCCTAACTACATGATGGTCCCCTCCACGGGATTAGCAGTTGGGACGTACAAGCCCATCTCACTAATAGACAAGTATACCCTCCCGTAAGTAAGGACGTTCTTGCCTCAGGGTATTAGATCTCTCCTAGGCCGAACGATCCCAGTGCCCCAGGAAACGCCCGAGAGATAACCTTGTGCACAAGTTGTCCTGACCAAATGCATGAATGCAAGCTCCTATCAGAAAAATATGCTAACATGCAACAGATGAACCGAGCACACAAGTCTATCTCTTCTTTTCTTCTTTTCTCTTTACACATAGCCTAATAGCCACACCCTCCCGTAAGTAAGGACGTTCTCGCCTCAGGGTGGACTATTAGTCTAGATCACAAGTTCATTCTATTCACCAAGTTTATCTTTTCACAAGCCAACAATAAAACATATTCAAGCAAGCTAACTCATTAAACAAGTAACAAGCAAGAACAGTTCTTATAACTCTAGCATGCAAATTCTATCTCTTGTGGACAAACATTCTAGTATTCCAGTCTAGTATACGATATCAATAATGAGTGCAAGCAGTCCTCTTTGTCTTTGTTATTAGCATGGCACGGGTCTATTATCACATCAAGTAAACATGCAATTCTATCTTCTTAGCATAGCAATGGTTCTATCTCATTCAGACAAGCATTTCTAGTTCTCTTATTAGGCAAGCAAGCAGATTCGTTTTAATGACAAGCTATGTGAGTTCTCTTATTAGCATACTGAGTCGGTTCTAGCATTCTTCTTATGAAACAATCTTATTAAGCAACAAGCATTCAAAAACTCAGATTCATTATTAAGGCATGCGAGAATCAGAGAATGCAGTTCTGCCCACTCACATTGATTAATCGGCCGGGAACTCTCCGAGAAGACTTCCTTTCGAGCAAGCAAGGCGATCTCACTTTGTACGTAGCGTCGATGCAGAGCAGGGCGCTACATACTTACCCACCAACAAAGAGTTTTGTCCTCGAAACTCAAGAAGAAACTCACGATAACACAGAGCAGCGATAGTCCTCATCCCTCACCTTCCCGAATCAAAACTCAATAAATCAAGAAATCACAAATCACATCTCAAGCAATAAAAACAAATCCAGAAAACTTTTTGCGCGCATCTTTGAGAATATCTATGGACTTATTGTATGGAACGTTTATTGCAACACAATCACAACTCAGAGTCGGAGGCAACGGAATGGGCAAGAATCGAGTCGCTCTGATACCATTATGTCACGCCCCGGTCCCGCAGGGCCGTTCGTCCTCGCTTTGGTCCCTACGGAACCGACCGTCCTCGCTCGGGCGTGATGTCGTGCAAGCCTAAAGTGCGCTTGCACAAGGCCAAAGCTTTGAACAAGGGCAAGTAAGCTATTCGATACTGAAGCAGCGGCACATAACATTTACAGAAAAGTGAAGAACACAATGGCATATGAAAATAGGCTCTTTTATTGATATTCACAAATTATTACAAGCGGCACATGGTCGAGGTTACAATTCGCTCAAGCACTCTTTTCTCGATTACAATGATACCGTTCCATACATCATGTCCCTTTATACAAAAGCAACTCAAAGCAGGCACAACTCGATGCAGCTCTAGGCATCGACTCCAGATTTTCGGTTCCTTGGGATGAGGCACGGCTATCGCTTCCTCGGACGAACGGGCACCTGAGAACAAGCAGACTGTTGGTGGGTCAGCACTTTATGCAAGTACTGGTGAGATAAAATAACTGAACAGAAGCTACACCCCCTGAGACCCACACTAAGTAGTCCTGTGGCAAAACATTGTATTTCTAGTGATCTTGCTAGCTTTTACCTAAGTTCGTTTCATGCAGTTCTAGCAGAGTCATATTACATCTTTTGAAACATAACTTTGAAACAATTTTGCATATTCAAACTATAAGCATACAAATAGGGACAGTGCTCTATCGTGCAGTGTGCAGCATGTATTGTGCATCACAATCTATCTCGTTTGGGGCAAAGTTAATCTAGCAGACTGAACATATCGAATCGAGGCAAGCATCTCAAGTAGTCTATTATTCTATCAAGCGATTGAGGCAACACATCTATATAATTTCGATGAATACTGAAAGACAAGCAGGCTATAGATAAACTCATAATATTTCTTACCCACGGCCGAACGGTTATCCCTGCAGCAGACACACAAGTTAGCCACAATTTGCATAATATAATGTATACAGTTCTCTAGTTTCCCCTGTTCGTCTCTGCATCAAACAGTTAGGTATGCAAGAAGGCTAGCCTAGCATGCGCCCTAACTACATGATGGTCCCCTCCACGGGATTAGCAGTTGGGACGTACAAGCCCATCTCACTAATAGACAAGTATACCCTCCCGTAAGTAAGGACGTTCTCGCCTCAGGGTATTATATCTCTCCTAGGCCGAACGATCCCAGTGCCCCAGGAAACGCCCGAGAGATAACCTTGTGCACAAGTTGTCCTGACCAAATGCATGAATGCAAGCTCCTATCAGAAAAATATGCTAACATGCAACAGATGAACCGAGCACACAAGTCTATCTCTTCTTTTCTTCTTTTCTCTTTACACATAGCCTAATAGCCACACCCTCCCGTAAGTAAGGACGTTCTCGCCTCAGGGTGGACTATTAGTCTAGATCACAAGTTCATTCTATTCACCAAGTTTATCTTTTCACAAGCCAACAATAAAACATATTCAAGCAAGCTAACTCATTAAACAAGTAACAAGCAAGAACAGTTCTTATAACTCTAGCATGCAAATTCTATCTCTTGTGGACAAACATTCTAGTATTCCAGTCTAGCATACGATATCAATAATGAGTGCAAGCAGTCCTCTTTGTCTTTGTTATTAGCATGGCACGGGTCTATTATCACATCAAGTAAACATGCAATTCTATCTTCTTAGCATAGCAATGGTTCTATCTCATTCAGACAAGCATTTCTAGTTCTCTTATTAGGCAAGCAAGCAGATTCATTTTAATGACAAGCTATGTGAGTTCTCTTATTAGCATACTGAGTCGGTTCTAGCATTCTTCTTATGAAACAATCTTATTAAGCAACAAGCATTCAAAAACTCAGATTCATTATTAAGGCATGCGAGAATCAGAGAATGCAGTTCTGCCCACTCACATTGATTAATCGGCCGGGAACTCTCCGAGAAGACTTCCTTTCGAGCAAGCAAGGCGATCTCACTTTGTACGTAGCGTCGATGCGGAGCAGGGCGCTACAGACAAATCCCAAAAATTTGCCACTAGATACCCCCAGAAAGGACTTTGTAGGATTTATTTTGAGTTGATGTTGGCGCATTAATTCAAATACCGTCTTCAAGTCTTGGATGTGATTATCCTTGAGGCAGCTTTTGATAGCTACATCGTCCACGTAATACTCCACTGTCTTGCGCAAATGCTCATGGAATATGTTACTCATAGCCCATTGGTACGTAGCCCCGGCATTCTTCAATCTGAAGGGCATGACCGTATAGCAATATACCCCCAATGGTGTCCGAAAGACAGTATGCTTCTCGTCTTCAGGATGCATCTTGATTTGATTATATCCTGAAAATCCGTCCATGAAAGACATACGTTCAAAACCGCATGTATTGTCAATCATGACGTCTGTGATGGGAAGAGGAAACTCATCCTTGGGGCAGGCTGCGTTCAGATCTCGGTAATCGATGCAGACTCGTACTTTCCTATTTTTTTCATGACCGGGACAACATTGACGACCTAATCGGGATGTTGTTCTTCACGGATGAAGCTGCAGGCTATCAACTTCTTGATTTTAGCTTCAATGGCGTCTATCATATCCGGGCGAAACCGGCGTTTGGTGCTGCTTCACAGGCTTCGAATCGGGCAATATATTGAGCTTATGAGTAGCCACCTTTGGATCAAGGCCTGGCATATCCTAATAATTTCACGCAAAGACGTCGATATATTCTTTTATCAGTTGGATAACTTCTTCCCTTTCTGCTTCGAAAAGATTATTACTGATAAATATCGGCTTTGGCGAAAGTTCATCTCCAACGTCAATCTGGATAACTTTGTCTTCAGTGGGCGGTTCTCTCTGCTCGAAGCGGAACTCCCATTGTGTATCCATTTGCTGAGCCCAAGCGTTATTCTCAAACAATTCAGATTCTTGTTCGTCTGATTCGAAGGAATCCGTCACTACCATATTTACTGATAATGTTCGCTCGAGAGCATGAGATGAGTCGGAGGGCGCTGAGCCGTTTTGAGAGGAGGAAAAGATATCCTCGTTTGACTCAGGAGTTGCGAGGGAGGTGGTATACCCTAACCCAAAACGAGTTTGTTGATAGTAGGGATTGCCGTGCAGCGGCATTCGTCTGCCTTTCCCGTAGTTGAGACCCAGTTCCAGCTTCAAGTTATAACCCATACTTTGCCTGATCTTCAAATCTTGCGGGCTGTATCTGTGAACCTGCATTTTACCGTTATCGTCATCGGAAGAATCCTCTTGCACAGTCGGTTTATTGCGCATGCGGCCAAAGACTATTGGATGTTGACTGCTGCAAGTAGGCGGGACAATGAAGATAGAATCCTCATGCGGTCCATATGTCGTGCTGACATTGGATGATGATGCCACTTCCCATATGTACGGATGATAGGAATCTATAGCTTCCAAGAATTTTTGTGCTATAGGTTCTATATCGTCGTAGAGGGATGATTCCTGATTTGGAATTTGGGCATCAATATACTGGAAAAGAGGATGTTTATTATCATCTGAAACTCTGTTCCCGGTTGCTTTTACATCACTCGGCTGCCTGTTGCGCCGGAGGTTGATGACCAAGGGTGGAGGCTTCTGGTTCAAAGTGATCACTAGAGGATCACCCCCTTTTCCTGACCTGGTCTCGTTTAGGTGGATAGCCATAGGCTCTATGGCTTTTGGACGAGTAGTCCGTCCTTTCACCTTGATTGTCAGAGGTTGCTCGGCAGAGGGTTCTTCTGGCTCCCGGTGCGATTCCTTCTCTGCTTCGGCTGACACCTCTTCCGTGCAGTCTTGAGAGTACAACACGACATCAGAGTAGTAGGATTCTACTCCTTTGAACGGGTTCAGGTCAGCAATCTCCGTTTGTACTGTTCCTCGGGCGTCTACATATTTAAAGCATTGGTGTAGAGTTGAAGGAACGATATTGTGGTTGTGGATCCAAGGTCTACCCAGCAGAATGTTGTAGAACACCTCTGAATCGATGACGTAACATGTAGCCACCGATCTGAGGTTGCCAATTTGGATCCTCAGGCAAATTTTCCCTAACGGCTTACTTCTTTCGGCGTTGAAACGCACGATCGTAGTGGTGGTGTAGGCCAATTCGCTGGTAGGAATCCTCAGCGGTCTGAGCAGACTATGAGGAATGATGCTGATTGATGATCCCGGATCTATGTGAATCCGGTCGAACTTCATGGAATCGACGTACCCGGTGTAATAGAGGGGTCTGTCATGCCTGTTATGTTTTAATAGCATGTCATCTTGAGTGAAAATGATGTTTGGGACCACCTCCATCACACTGTGGTATTGAGGACACGCCACGGGTTCTTCGTCAGGGGACTTGAGCTGGGTCAAGTATGCATCCGCCTGCATCAATGCTTCACTCAGGGCTTGACGAGTGTCCTGAGAGAGCCTGAGTAGCTCAAAGATGGACAGCCTGGCTGGTGTATTAGCCAGTTGGGCCAGGATGTCGAAGTTGTATGGCTTCTCTAAACCTTTGTTTTGAATGTTTTTCACAGGTTTATCGAAGCGCACTTCTTTTTGCTTCCCTTTGTTCGTCGAAGTTGGTCTCGAAGGACCGGCTTCTGGTACGACGAATTCTGGTTCTGAAGGTTTGGCAGCTGAAGCGTCTGCCGCTGTATCTTCCTGGCTGGCTCCATAGTCCTGGAGGTAGGCTTTTCCTGAGCGGGTTCTAGCAGCCAAGACCTCGTCTTCTGATGCCGAGTGTACTGCAATCATGTGACACGGTTTGTGCTTTGAGTTCTTTTTAGACTTAGCCTTAGCAGCTTGAGTCTCTTTCTCGATCTCTGGCACCAGATCTGGATGAACCCACATAGTCTCGCCTCGCTAGGTAGTTAGTGGTAGCAGGTCATGATTTTGACCTCTAGCTAGAGGGAGATTAACGACGTTCATCGTCGTCCGGGAAATAGGCGTAACATCGTCCAGGATTTCTTGGGGAGGCAGATTGCCAAATTGTAGGGAGATCATGTTGGCCGTGACCGTCTTCTCGCTATTGCGTAGAGTGATGGCCTTAGCATCGATCAGCTCCTGGATCTTCCTTTTCAGTATATAATACGCCTTTGGGGTTTTGGTATGTACCTATGGAAGATGCAGTACTTGGGGTTGTTGGTACTGCCGGCCTCATTAGGCCATCTCACCTCAGGAAGGTTAATCTTGCCGCTTTTGACGAGACATTCGAAAATGCTCGGAATATCGTCGTCGTCGAAAGAGTACACTTCAAGGGGCCTGGAAGTCCCAGGCTTTGTCTGCGTGGTAGCCACCATCTTTTGCCTGGACGTGTTGATCGCCAGAGCTTCTTTACCCTTGGTACCACGAGGATGGTCGATGTTGGAGGATGACCTCTTGCCTTTATCGGAGGCCGAGATCATGATGCCATTATCGCGCGCCTTCTGACTATTGTCCTCCGCGGCTACCGCCGAGATGATGAACGAGGGACAATCATGGAACTGATATGGTCCTGTGAACACCGAGATCACGGGGAGAAGGTTCTTTCTGCAGATGTCCACCAATGTCGAGTCTGGGACTCCTGGAGGCATTTGCAGAGTGGCTTGACAAAAACATTCGATGAAAGTACGAACATTCTCTTTTTTCTTCTGTCTACGGACATAGACATGTCCATCCCTCCCTCATAGAATCGCGTGAAGAATAAAGCCTTGAAGTCTTCAAAGGAAGTAATGCAGTTGTCCGCCAGGCTGTGGTACCACTGATAAGCTACTCTCGAGAGACAGCCCTTGAACACCCGAGTGAGGAGGGCGTCGTTCCCTTGTAACAACACTGTCATTATGCTGAAGTAGTTCATGTATTAACTCGGTGATGTTTTTCCCTCGAACAAAGCCATAGTCTGTGGTTTGTATTTAGGAGGGAAAGGGACCTCTTCCCAGATAGCTGGGTAAGGTTGGTTGATTCCTAATTTCTTGAGCTGATCTTTGTGCTTCAGGGCATCAAATTGGGCTTTTAACTCCCGTACTGCCTGCATCGGATCTTCAGCCGATAGCGGGACCACGGAGTGATGAGGAATCGATTGCATCGCGACTCCGACGGAAGGTAATACGTTCTCCGAGTGAGGAAGAGGAGGAACTGCTGACTCCTGATCTAGAGCAGGCTCTTGGATCATGTTGGATGGTGGTAAGTCCACCTCCACGCGTATCTGAGTTGGAGGGACCGACGCTTGAGCCATAGCAGCTGTATGTTGAGTCAGCATCATCTGGTGCATGTTCTCTATCATGGACTGTATTTCTTTTAGAGAGGTCTCCAGTACATTAATGCGCTGCTCAGCGCTCCCGGATGGGGAAGCTTCCTCGTGTTCATCTCCAATGGCATAAACTCCCATCTCCCTGGGTGTCATTGAAAGATTAGTATAGGTCTCTGTAGAAGTTGACTCTATACTTTCGACATCTGATTCGGGAGACTGTCGACCCCCAGCATCGAAATCAGAAGAGTACGAAGCCGGTTGTCACGAGCTCGAACGAGTGTTTTGGAATACCCCAGCTTCGGTGTTCCTAAGAAGCATGTTAAATCTCCTTCGGCTCAGAGTTCTAGAGGGATGGCGTCTTGAGCTTGACCCTCCTCTAGGTATGTGTGAAGCCATGTTCACAGATGCATGCGTGGGCTCTTCTTCCTGGAAAGATAGAGAGTAGCTTAACCGGTCAAAAACTGACCATTTTGCTTCAAAACAGCAAAAATTAATTACAATCCTATGACTATTACAACAGTGCTTGCTAGGAGGCATAATAGACATGCTGAAAGATCCCCTCTCCTTGCGTTTCTGGATCAGATAATTGTGCAGGTCAGGAGGAGTTACAGAAGAAGAAGATGATGGCTTGTTCCTTCTGTTCACATCAGTGGGCATGTAGATGTTGGGAACCATAGTTTTCCCTGTGCCACCTATATACATCAGGTTGGCCATCTGGGTGGCGGATAATCCCCGAGGAGGGTGTCTTCCCATAAATTGAGCCTTTTTTTCGCTTCGGGGCTTCTCCTGGCGTAATTTGAAGCTCTGTTCTGGTTGGCGCAAAGCTGAGGATGTCCTTAGTCGGCTATCGGCTTCTCGCGTAATCCGGAGGGCGGGCAGATTGTTCCCTTTCTGGCGTAAAGGCCGAGAAGTTGAGTAGTCCGCCGCTTGCTTTTCCTTGCGTAGATTGCAGGGATCATCTGCTTTTTCGCGGAAGACAGATGCAATTTTATGCGCGGAGCACGTTTGTTATTCCTGATTTGGCGCTGAGGCATCATCAAAAATTTTTTCTATTCCGCCAGGGATGGGAGACTGAGTTTTACGCGCAGAGCGCGGAGTAGGCTTCTGGACTAGCGCTGAGATATTGTCCGAAGTTTCGTTTGTTTCGCCAGGGACGGGAGACTGAATTTTACGCGCAGAGCGCGGAGTATACTTCTGGGTTAGCGCTGAGGCATTGCTAGAAGTTTTTCTGCCCTGCCAAAGACAGGCGACTGAATTTTACGTGCAAGGCGTGGAGTATACTTCTGGGTTAGCGCTGAAGCATTGCCAGAAGTTTTGTCTGCCCTGCCAGAGACAGGCGACTAAATTTTATGCGCAAGGCGCGGAGGGAGCAATGCTACAACCTCATTGGTCGGAGAGATCGGAGAGTCCACAGGAATGGTAGAGGATGTCTTGGGCATCCAGACCTTACGCAGCTTCCTGTTATTTTGGACAGAGAGGGAGTGAGAGCTACCCCCTGTTCGAAGCATGTCTTCGTAGGCAGACTGGTCGAACTGGACGACCAGTGTCTTCTTTACGGATCCTACGGATACCGCATCGTATTGAGCAATAGCTTCCTCATCAGAAGAGAAAGATGTCCCCAGCAGAGTCGCCATCTTATTTCGGATAATAAACGAGAGAGAATATGGAAAACAAGGTCTTATACGAAAACTCGCCCTTTCTTCGGTGTTTACAAACAAGATTGTACAATTTTAATCCTATACGAGAATGTCTAAGTACAATTTATTTAATCATTGTAAATATTGATATAGGTGTCTGATCTGTAGTCGATCACTTTAGCCCTTGGACCATACGATGTTGAAGAAGTGCCGTGGAAGACAGAAAGCAGCTTCGAAGGTTGCTAAAGAGGGTGGATGCCCGATGCCAAAGTCGTCGATCCCTTCTCTTTGCCTGAGCTCTGGATTCTTCTCTCTCTCTCTTGACCGTTTGACCTTCAATTTTTTGACCTTTTCCTCTGTTGATAGAGGTCTCTATTTGTAGAGTTTTAGTGACAGTGACCACTCAGTCGGTGTAGAAATCGAGTACTGGAAAGTACAGCACCCTTTTACACGACGGTTTAAAATAACCAATGCCTGCGTATAGATGAACTTTTGAGTGAGCATGTAACGCGTGTCCAACTAAGGGACAAACGCATATATCTGCTGCGAAGATCACGGCGTAGAAGCCACGTAGGTAGTTATCCCTTGTGTAGAAGAGGTTGGCGTAGAAGTCAATAACTGTCACCATGGCATAGAAGCCAAGTAGGCGTAGAAGCCAAGTAGGCATAGAAGCCGAGTAGGCGTAGAAGCCGAGCGGTCATAGAGGCCGAGTGGGCGTAAAAGCTGAGCAGGCGTAGAAGCCGAGTGGGCATAGAAGCCGAGCAGGCGTAGAAGCCAAGCAGGCGTAGAAGCCGAGATGATGTGGATATTTTAGCCGGAATTACGGCTCTTGGAGATATAATCAAATCTCTTGCATTAAATGCAGAGATCTGCCCCCATAATGTGTATTAAATATAGAGGCTTGTCTTTAAGATTTGCCATTATTCTGCACATTAAATGCAGATATGCGCCTCGAATTTTGTACAAAGAGTAACTGCTGATGTGGCGGTCTGTTTGCCTTCTGCGGAGCGTAAGAAGCTCACGTCTGCCTGTGTAAAACTGGGCAGCGTATTCCCTTATATGCGTGAGAGTAGTTTACGCAACGGGGATGTCACTAAACGACGGTTTGGTGACATTTAATCAAATCTCCTGCATTAAATGCGGAGATCCGCCATTATCCTGCACATTAAATGCAGAGGCGTATTTTGAAGGCCTTCCACCCTTCTGTGTATCAAGTACAGAGACGTGCCTCGGACATCTGTCAGTATTCGGCGCTTTAAATGCAGAGACGTGCCTCGAGAAACTGTCACCGCTCTACGCATTAAATGCAGAGACGTGCCTCGAGCCCTGTACGAAGTGCAGCTTTTGATGTGGCAGGCTGTTTGTCTTCTGCGGAGCGTAAACAGCTCATATCTGCCTGTGTAAAACTAGACAGCGTATTCCTTCGTATGTGTAAAAGTGGTTTACGCAAAGGTAATGGCAGTAAATGACAGCCTGGGTTGCAGTGCCGCGTCATCATTATACCCGTCGCCTGGGTAGTCGTTCAGTACTCTTTGTCAGGAGTCCAGACGTCAGGTTCATTACATGATCTGACAGGTTCATTTCGATGAATACGAAGCGTTCCTCGTATACTTTAATGCTGCATTGAAAGCGAATGAGTTTTACGCCGTTAAGGCGATGAACCACCCTGTTTACGCTGAAGCAGCCTGGACATACTGTATTACGCGGATGGTCCTTGAGCCTACATTTTTACGCTGTGCTCAGCAGAAAAGCTCTGTTGCGCGTTTGATGGCTCTGAGGTCCTCTGTTTACGCTGCCCTGTATCAATATGCTGCGTATAGCTATCCAGCATATTTTTTATGCTTCTACAATGACAGCCTAAAAATACTCATTCGTGCGGCCCACGACCATGCGGACCCGACGTTCATGTGACTTTCCATCCATGTGATCGAAGACATCTTCTCCATGCTTCTTATTCAAAGTATTCCAAACTTATTAGTTTGAAAACTTTGAATGAGATCTTGTAGAAGCATAAAAAATATGCATCCATCCAACCATGCGCCCCAAAAATGAAACTCGAAAAAGATCAGGCCGCAGAGTCTCCCTATGGCCCTAACAAGCCAACAGCCATACGCCCCCAAAATGAGGCTCAAATTAGGCCACAGAGTCACCCTACGACCCAAACAAAGGTGACGTCCATGCGGCCCCAATCAGCCAAAGCAACTTGGCCGCAGAAAGACCTAACGTGGTGTTCTATCAGCAGGATCATCTCTGACACAAAATCCTGACAAAAAGAATTTTCTGACTTCCTCAAAAGACGTGAACACACAAAACGACAAAAGTCTTACGTCATCACAGAACTTCACTCTCGAAGGATGTGCAGCGCCGCGTGTACAACACAACCGGCCTCATGCGACTCCATGTGGTCCGATGCGTCTCTAGCCCCAGGCGTCCCATACTCCATGCGGTCCATGCATCTCTGGCTCCATGCATCCCAGACTCCATGCGGTCCCATGTGTCTCTGGCCCCAGGCATCCTAGACTCCATGCGATCCATGCATCTCTGACTCTACGCATCCCAGACTCCATGCGGTCCCATGCATCTCTGAGCTCATGTATCCCAGACTCCATGCGGTCCATGCGTCTCTGGCTTCATGCGTTCCTGACTCCATGCGTCCTATACATCTCTGGCCACAGGGGTTTCAGGCTCCATGAAGACCAAATCTTGCTGTTATGAAAAGAGTGATTCTCTCCAACCAAGTGCGGAATATGTGTCAAGCTGACCAAGTAACGCCCACAAAGGATTAGAACCACCCAGATCTTCAACAACAAAAAATTCCAACAAACGCCCACGTGATAGCTCGACCTGCTCACGGTTATAGCTGCACCCTGTTATGAAGGAACACATGGCACCCTCCAGCATCCATGCGGCCTGATATATGCTCTCCCAGGATGACTATAAATAGCAGGGTACCACACCCGAACAAAGGGCTGGATGGCTATCTGCGAATCTACACTCGAGCAAGAGAGAAGAGCTTCCACATCGGATCGATCGTCGATGGAGTAAAGAGAGTTGCTACACTCCTAACCCTCCATCGTTATCCCCCAGAACACAAAATTTGTACTTATACTGTCTATCTAGGGCTCCTCTCTGTACTTTCTTTTTGTTTGTTTATTAAATCAAGTTCTTTCTTAAAGACATTCGAATTTAATGGCGAACATGATTATGCGTCTCCCCTCCAAGTGGTAATTTGTAGCTATCCGAGAAGCAAGAAGTGGATGTTACGAAGTCCAGGAGGGCTAAGATCTACCACAGAGATGTTCCTCATCAACTCATGACAGTTAGGCCATCATCCTCCCGACAAAAAAAATGTCAAACTCAGGTCCAAGGTCTCTGTTCTTAAGTTTGTTTCTTTTCATTGTTGGGAGATCAGTTATGCCATTTGCAGGTCTTTAGGGTCCTGTAACCCGCTTGCTTTCATTCAATAAAATAGTTTATATATATATATATATATATATATATATATATATATATATATATATATATAGCCTAGGGCTCCCACCCCCTTTTTAGGGATCGGGCGTCGGATGGTCCTGACGGTGAGGGGCCTCCCCTCCCCCCCACTCCCCCTCCCTCCCTCCTCTATGGTCCTTCCAGTGTCACCCTCGATTATCCCCCTTCCCCCTTCCTCTTCCCCCTCCCTTCTCAGCGCGTTGCCTCGCGAGCGCGTTGGGTGCCCCGCTAGCTTTTTTGCCAAGGCGGCGAGGGGCCTTGCTTCCTTGCCGACCCCACACTGCGGCGGCACCCTCCACGCTTCCTTCTCTCCCTTCTTTGACTTTCTAGTTGACTTCCTCGGACCCCCCGGATGGCCTTATGCCAACTTTGGCTGTGGGTGTGTCGTCGGCCTCGACTGAGCTTGCGTAGAGGTCTTTTGCTCAGGCCCTGTTGGGGGTTCCTGTCACGCCCCGATCCCGTAAGGGCCGATCGTCCTCGCTTGGTCCTTACGGAACCGATCGTCCTCCTTTGGACGTGATGCCATGTAAGCCTAAGTTGCACTTGCACAAGGTATAATACCTTTACAAAACACAAGTTAGACAAAAATATACATATATAGAAGCACACAATTTGAAATACAGAGAACCAAAGTTGAATACATTTGATAGGAACACAAAATACTTTCTTTATTGAATACTTGAAATGGATTTACAAAGTACTAGCTTGGCTGATTTTAAAATATGCCATAGATGGCTACAATACTTGAAACCCAAAAACTAGCCACAACGCCCATACATCATATCCTTTTAGTAGGATCAAAATCAAAACACCTAGCAGAAGAAGAGATTGCATACTGGAAAGGAAGCTAGGGAAGAAGCACGAGCACATTTTTGCTTAAGAGAATGCACTCCTAAAGCTTCAAAATACTTGCCAAACTCTCTCTACCAGGATCTAGAGATTTGTCCACAAATGTGGGTCAGTACTACAATATGTACTGGTGAGCGACCGTGGCCAAAATCACCTAGAAATCTACACTAAGTAAATATGTGAAGCTATCATACTATTATATAATCTTTCTAGTTATCTAGATTCATTTTAATAATTTGCAAAGAAAAAATAAACAATAGATTAAACTACGCATGTGATAAATCTTCTCTACGGCCGAACGGTTATCCTTGTAGCAGACACACAAGTTAACAACAATTTGCATATATGTATAACACTCATGTATCTATCTTTGCATCAAACGGTTAGGCTTGTAAGAAAGAAAAATCTAGCATACGATCTAACTATATGATGGTCTCCGAGTGTTGGTTCCCCGGGATTAGCAACTAAAACTGCAAGCTCAGTCCGCTAATAGACTTATACCCTTCTCGTAAATCAAAGAATTCATGCCTTAGGGTATCCAGATCTCTCCTAGGCCGAACGATCCCCAGTGCCCCAAAAATCGCTTGAGAGATAATCCTTGTGCACAAGTTGTCCAGACCAGATGCATGAATGCAAGTTCCTATAAGATACTATACTATCATGTAGCTGCTGAAGGATGAACAAGCAAGTCTATCTCTTTATCTCGTTTCAATATCAAGTCAGGAGATTTCCAGAAGTGTTTCTCAATATGTAGCATAAAACTTGGGGCAGGTAAGTATTCATGATGAAACTAGTAAAGTAGTAGTTCTATACTTAAAGCATACAATAATATTTCTTTTTAGATTATCTTGTTAGTGAGGCAACATTGATTTAGTGAACTAGAGATTCTTTATTTAAGACGTGAAGATAAAATGATTTATTGTAGGGCCGAAGTCACTCACCGAATGAATCATCACGAGAGATAGGGAAGCCTTACGCAACGATCACTCCTTGGTTATGTGTCATGAAATTACAACAACACTTTGGTTAGCATCCTTTGATCTCTTCTCTTACGATTTAAAATGAACGTGCAAGCGAGGAAAGAGAATCATGAAAACCAAATCATCGAAAGCAAGACAACACAAAGCAACACAAAACCAACCAGTAAAATATTCAACGAAAACTCTTTGACTCATTTCAATAGAAGCCGTTCCATCAATTGGAAGGGTTTATTACACTTCGTCCGTGAACGATTGGGTGGTATAGAAGGTTTTCCTGAGACTCGATTCTCAACCGAGTCAAAGTTATAAGTGTTCCATTAGTGAACCGCTAGAAGTGGGACATTACAGTTCCGCCCTCCTTTCTGGCGTCGATCCCCCTCAGAAAACAGGAATGATTCATGGGTGAACCTGTCGTTTCCTTTACCAAGGATGACGATTGGATTCTTCTGCGTTCGATGGCTTTGGCACTAGTCAGAAGTTCACCCACCACCTCCCACCGATCGACAACATCCGAAAAGACTTCTCTTTGCTTGCTTTAACTGGATCGTGTCGGGTGGGAGTCATTGACCGCAAATACATCCTGATCGTGCCACAGCGGGAAGACTATTTTATCCGTCTGCTCTCGACTCCACTGGGTTTTTGTGTAGTCTCCGATGATGATATTTTGTTGGATGGTAGACTTCGATCTTGTCGTGGAATCGTCCTTTGCTCTGGTTTGGATGGAATTGCCGGCTATTCACCACCAACTTTTAGACCGATCGACTTTATTAAACCTTACTAACTCATTTGGATCACCTCTCAAGATTGACAACACGACAGTGGAGCGTTCACGTCCGAGCGTTGCTCATATTTTGGTGGAAGTAGATCTGTCACAGCCCCTACCATCTCGTATGCGTGTCAACCTTCCTGGACAAAGATGCTACTAACAACAGTGCATCTTCGTTGACGTCCCAACTTTTTGCCATCTTTGTCGACACCAGGGACATGGAGATTTGGCCTGTAAAGCGCAACTTATGGCTGAAAGTGCTTTTGCTGGTTTGGGGATGGGCATTCCTCCGAGTCTGTCTTCTTAAACTTTGGGTTCGCCAAGAGTCGCTTTGGAGGCATCCAAGCCCCCACCCTCTTCTCAGGCTGTCACTACCACATTTCTAGTGTAGAGGCATTATTGTCATTTGTAATATTTATATATTTATATATATATATTATGTTGTAGTTACATAATATGTATAATGTATTTTATTATTAGTACTAATGATATGGGTTAGTGGACTAGACTTGATGTGACCATTAGACTCAACCTTAGACTAGACATTTGAACCCACTAGTTAATCCCTATCCATTTAATTAGAAAATTTGTTAAACCCTCACTTAGGATTAAACCCTACTTATTTGAAAAACTCTTCATGACTAACCATAGGGGCATTGAGGACTTTATGCATTGCAAGCCCTAGGTTCTCATTGTGGCTGCCCTATATAGAGGGAGGGAGCCTCCCTCTAGTTCATTCATAGCTCATGAAAAAAAAATCCTAGAAGTAGTTCTTTCCCAAACCCCTTCCCTTATCCACCAAATTTTAGAAATTTAAACCCCAATCCCTCTCATTTCCCTCATCTAAGAAGCCTAGAAGCTTAGGTTTCAAGGAGCTTGGGAGAAGAAGAAGTTTGCATTGGGAATCCATCTCCCAATAGGTGAAAATCTGAATAAATTCTATTTTACTTATTTTTTTGGCCATTAGGAGCACACCCATGGTTTAGGAATAGCCATAATGGAAGAGGATGAGTTTCTATTGGTTTTCATGATGTTTTCTTCATGGTGTTGTATGCATATTTGGGGTTTTGTGTTTATGGGTATGTTTTCCATTATTTTTCATAACAACTAATCATATTACATATATATAATTATATTTGATATGTATATATATGTTATTAGTTGTGATTGGGGGTTTTGGCAAGAGGATTGGTTGTGTATCATGAGTATCTTATTCGTGCTCACTAGGTGTTTGTTTAAATGTGTGCATATATATATTATTAGATGTATAAATATATGTATACGTGTTTAAGTGTATTCTAGTATGTGATGTGTATATGGAATATGGTGCCATATACACTGTGCTATCAAGTTTAAGGATTACTCGTGTACTTTGCATGCTGTGCAAAAATGAAGGGAGGTCGGGTTCCCTGTGTATAGGAGACATGGGGGTGTGCAGTGGTGTCGGGCCATTGTGCATTGTGTTCCTTAGGCAGTGTGTTACACTGGTTAGAGCAGATATTTAGAGTACATTGCCTGATGAAATGTTTCACTGTAAGGTTGGGTGCAGGTAGCAAGGACCTGCGTAGATGATAGTGGGTTGTGTCCCAATATTAGTGCATAGTTTGTGTGCACCTTAAGTATCTTCAAAAGGAGGTTGTGTAGAACGACTGAGGATTATGTCTTGTTTGTGTGTGTATTGTTATGACTATGTATGGCGAGAGGGAATAGAACTAGATAGTAGCAGTAACTGCAAGGTTGGTTACACTGACATTAGTTGCAGTGCAACAAGTGCTGCAGCAACACTGAAAGTGCCAGTGCAAAATATGAGTAGGTACCTGTGAGTTTTATGGTGCTAGTAAGGATAAATGCCTGTGTGCACTTGTATGTGCAGTGAGCAGTCTGGATGATGACACTTAGAAGAGTATTGGTTCTGGTATGAGTATGTGAGGAAAATTATATGGGGCCATCTGTGTATCAGCATGATTAAGGTATGAGAGTCTACACTGATTCAGATTTGCATAGGACTGTGAGCAAATGTGATGTGTGTGTGTGTGTATGTGTGTGTGTGTGTGTGTGTGTGTGTGTGTGTGTGTGTATGTGTGATACTTTTGAGTATCAGTTGTAATTAGAAGGCAGCAGGTTTAGTGCCAGGTATCTGGGTTTAGGGTGGCATGTTTGTGAGTGAACACTGATACACTTGTGTCAGTGGAGTATCAGTGTAAGTGATGTGAAGGGGGTACTGAAATTATAGTTGGAGGTATGAACAATATTATGATGGGGTTTGGTTAGTATAGGTGCACAGGAAGGGGCAGTTAGCCAAGGTAAAGGGGGGTCCACAGGTCAAGGTTGTTGCAGTGACCTTATAGGTCTCTGGCAGTGGGTTTCATGATGTATGGTGGTAGGCCACTAGGGTAGTGTATCAGTTCAGTAAGGAGCTAAGCATTTGGGTAGATAAAGTTGTGACAGTTTAGGTATGTGCAAGTGTTTGGCATTGCAAGTATGCCAGGTGTGTGTGAGTGTCTGTATTTATAGAGGTAAGTCAGATGCAGTATCCTCTTGAAGAAGTAACTGATACTTGAGGTATCAGTAGACACCAGGTTATGTGCATATAGTAATTATTAGATACTAAGGTATCTCACCTCTAGTGTAAATACTAAATTATTGTTGGGAACTGCTAGAGTAGAGTCTTGGGTTTAGTAATGGGTTAAGGGTCAGGCTTCAATATAGGTACTAAAGTATCAGTAAGTAAATTATAGAATCTAAGGTATTAGTATTATATGGAGCACGAGACTAGGTATATGTTAAGGTAACTAAGTATTAACTAAATTATGAGGTATTGGTTAATCTAGAACACCAAGTATTAAATTAATATAGCTAAATTAACTAGTATAGTCTATTATACCCTATGATTACCTAGTGTAGACCTAACATCACCTAGAAACCCACTCTATGGATAAGTATAGACTCTAACTTCAGAATTAGCCTAATATGAGACCAAGTGACCTAGAAACGATCCGAATGCCTAAACTAGAGTTAAATACACATGTATATCATTTCAAACACCATTTAACACTAATATTTTATATAGGTCATTGTGACTTCAGTTTAGGCATCGATCCTCACATATTGCTCAAGACCACATGCAAGTACATCCTTTGACAGTTTTTATTATTTTTATCATTACTATGATTCTAGTTGTAGTGTATACTTGATTTCGACACAGTAGATACACGGGCTAGTATCATAGATACCTGTCATGAGAAGTCGTGATTGGAATCCATCGTACTAGCAGAGGACGAAGAAATATTAGCAAGACTATGTGATCATACCCCACTTTACATGCATCATAGCTCACCCCACATATCACGTAGGGTGTAGCCTGACAATTTATATGCCTCATAGCCTATTATATATGATTAGCCTGACTATTGCTCACATCATAGCTAACTGGATGGTTAGCCTGACCTCACATGTATCATAGATAATCATATATAAAAAGCCTGATCTAGTCCCAAGCCGATCACATAGCAAACTGATATTTCATAACACTTAGCTAGAATTTCTATTCTTTTAAGTACATTCATTTCTAGCATTTACATATATCTGTTCATTTCTAGTTAGTTCCATATGCTGATTACATGTCTCTCTAGTATTCTTTACTTTCTAGTATTTCTTTCATCATGTATTTTCTTGCACTATTTTATAGTTCTTATCAATATAATTAAAATTGTTGTTAGTGTTTGTGCTTTGCTCCAATCCTGACTGGATAACTTTTTCAGAGGATCTTGAGGATTTCTGCCATACCCATTATAGTGGCCAAGAGTAGATGATGATTACATCCCGGAGATTCCGGAGGAGTTACTCTCCTTAGAGGAGATACCACCTGCAGTTATTTAGACATCACTTAGCCTAGTTTATTTATGTATTGGATTGTTCAAACTTTGAGACTTGGGTTGTATTATGTTGACACTATTTATGTTGAGATAGCTAGACTCTAGACTTATTATTTTTTTTGAGTTGTGTTCAAGACTTATGTCAGAACTTCTTTATATCTTTCATTTCTTATCGTGCCATTTACCTTCTTATAGTTATTGTGATTGAGTACCTTATGAATTGATGATCATATGCATATTTTTTGTCCTTCTTATGGAGTTGAGATCATTGACAGGTTATTTTGTGAGTTGTGCTAGTATTTTGAGACCTAAGCAGCATTCTACCACCGATGTTGCGGCGTAGGCTGGACGTACCTACATCTAATTCCCAAATTTTGGGTGCGGGTCATGACACATTTTAGTGGTAGCCCATTCGGGTCGAGTCGTAGAAGAGTAAGATTAGGTCGCAACTAGTGTAGTATCGTGATAGTGCTTAGACTTAGAGTACTATTACAAGCATGAGATAGGGTATAGATGAGAGTGCTCAATCACAACTAGGAAATTTCTAAATTTATTTTTCTATTTTGAATAACTGCTTCTTTTAAAATTTTACTGTCCTTCTTTGATAATATCGTATCTTTTGCCTTAATTGATTTCTTTTCGGTCTGTCTTCAGGATGCCACCGGAGACTAGGTCGCTGAGATTGGGACCCGCAGCTTCCGAGAGGTCTGCCACCTCTCGACCTACCACCCAGACAGCTGGAGTTGCTCCTCCTACTTTGCCTCTTCAAGTAGGAGTTTCCATAATTTTTGGGGGTCCTCCTCCCCCACATGTCTAGAGGGTTGTCCCGGTTGTTACGGAGCACCTTCCACAACCACCGAATTCGTTTCCAGGAGGTGTGCCCGCTGATGGGGCACATATGTTCGCATTGATCCAGGGCATGGTGGATGCTCAGAGGATGTCGGCAGAGGCTCAGCGAGTTTAGGCTGAGGCGCAGAGGGTGCAAGCAGAGGCACACCAAGCACAGACTTAGCTGATGAAGGAGAGGATGGAGAATGCTCATCAGGTAGCTCTCCAGGTCGTGGAGAAAGTCGTACAGCAACATCCTGGCCAGCAGCAGTAGCAATAAAGGCCAGGCACTATAGTGGACTTCAAGAGGATGATACCTCGGGAGTTCAAGGGTGTTGAGGGGATACTCTATGCCGACGACTGGCTGGAGGACATATAGAGGAATTTGTGTTTGGCTCAGATTCCAAAGAGTCTGCAGATCGAGGCCGCCGACAGCCAGATGTTCGGTATCGCATTGACTTGGTATCGTACGGAGCCGAGACTTACTGCTAGAGGACTTACTTGGAAGGCTTTTAAGGAGATTTTCAAGAATAAGTTCTTTCCCGACGTGGCCTTAGGAGCCTTGGAGAGTCAGTTCCATGACTTGGTCCAAGGGAACATGTCAGTCGACGAGTTTGCCGCAGAGTTTTGCCGCTTGAGTCATTTTGCATCATTGATGATTCAGGACCCAGGAGACCGAGCCTGAACGTTCAGGAAGGGGCTGATGAGATAGATCAAGTCTCGTACTTCTGGACATCGTACTGCTACCTTTGGGGGCATTCTGATGTATGTCCAGATTGCTGAGAATAAATTGGACCTCAGGCCCAAGAGAGGATACGACATTTCTGGAGGAGCGAGTGGTAGCGCAGGACCGGCCAAGCATTCCCACTTTCAGCATCAACAGAGGCCGTATCAGCACCTGTAGCACCAGGCACCAGCTCGAGGACATATCCAGCAGCATTCGCAGAGGCAGACCTAGCCCGCTGTCCAGTGTGCGTACTGCGGGAAGGCGGGACACACGAGAGACATCTGTAGAAAGAGGCTGGGTACATATTTTTCTCGTGGATCATTCGTGCACCAGTTGAGAGATCATCCTTCTATTCAGACTCGTCCAGATCAGGGTAGAACAACCACTTAGAGGGGACCTGCCAGAGCACCTACTGCATCAATAGGCCAGCAGAGGGGACCACCACTTCCGCCACAACAACAGAGGTTTGTCCAGCACTAGCAGTAGCAGAGAGCTGCACCCCAGGGACGAGCGTATGCCATGACGGTCGAGGAGGTCAAGCCATCATGAGACGTGATATCAGGTTCAGTTCTTCTCGATTTCATTTCAGCATTTGTATTATTCGATTCTGGCACTTCCCATAGTTTTGTATCTGTATCTTATGCTCTTAAGCATCGTTTAGAGGCAGAACCCTTAGATAGGACTTGCATGATCACGACTGGTGGAGGCATTATCCTAGTCAGTAATTCTTACAAGGACCGAAGAGTTTTATTAGGAGGCCGAGAGTTGAGTGTGTGCTTACTCGTAATGCCACTTCCGGGTTATAATATTATACTTGGAATGGATTGTTGAGTAGACACCATGCTATTATAGATTATCGTAGAGGCAGAGTGATATTTTGACCGCCAGAAGAGCCAGAGTTCGAGGTCGCCAGAGGAGCAACGGAGCAGAGCAGGGACACTTTTTGTGGAGCCAGGATGGAAGAGAAGGAGTTGCCATATCCTTTGATATCGGAGTTCCTGGATGTCTTTCCAGAGGAGTTGCCCAGTTTGCTGCCAGACAGAGATATCGAGTTCTCTATAGACTTGGTGCCAGGCGCATAGCCAATATCACATCACGTCTATAGGATCAACAACAGCGAACTGACAAAACTGAAGAAGCAGGTTGATGAGTTGCAGGACAAGGGCTTCATCAAATCCAGTTTATTACCATGAGGAGCTCCGGTATTGTTCGTATCAAAAAAGGATGGGTCGGTACACATGTGTATTGACTACAGAGCTCTGAACAACCTCACTATCAAGAATAAATACCCGCTGCCGAAGATAGATGATCTCTTCGATCAGTTGAGCTGAGCGAAAGTATTATCAAAGATAGACTTAAGGTCAGGCTATCACCAGCTGAAAGTGAAGAAAGAAGACATTTCGAAGACAGCTTTTCAGACTCGATATGGCCAGTTTGAGTTCATGGTGATGCCGTTGGGTTAACTAACGCACCGGCAATATTCATGAACTTGATGAACAAGGTATTCCACCTGTACCTTGACAAGTTTGTGGTGGTGTTCATTGATGACATTCTTGTGTATTCAAGGACCCCGGAAGAGCATAAAGAGCACCTGAGGATAGTTTTGGAGACTCCCAGGAAAGATGAGCTTTACGAGAAGCTTTCAAAGTATGAGTTCTTCCTTAACAAGGTTGAATTTCTTGGGCATGTGGTGACAGGTAACGGGATCTCAGTTAACCCGAAGAAGATTATGGCAGTAGAGTCGTGGGATACTCCCAGTTTAATGGCTGAGATCAGGAGTTTTCTCGGACTAGTAGGTTACTACTGGAGGTTTGTACAAGACTTCTCCAGGATTGTAGAGCCGATGACTAGGCTGACCAGGAAAGACGTGGATTTTGTCTGGACGGAGGATTGTCAGGCCGCTTTTGATGAGCTAAAGAAGAGATTGATGACAGCTCCAGTATTGACGCTGCCATCGGGGACATGTGAATTCACTATCTACAGTGATGTTTCAGGGAATGGTTTGGATTGCATTCTTCAGCATCACAGGAAGGTGATTGCCTATACTTCCAGGAAATTACATCCTCATAAGAAAAACTACCCCACCCACAATTTGGAGTTGGCAACGGTTATCTTTGGTCTAAAGCTATGGAAACACTATCTGTACGGAGAGCATGTGAAGATTTTCACCGACCACAAAAGCTTGAAGTACGTGTTTACGCAGAAAGAGCTGAACATGAGACAGAGAAGGTGGTTGGAGTTGATGAAGGACTTCGATATTTTATTGCAGTACCACCCATGGAAGGCCAACGTAGTCGCCGATGCCTTAAGCAGGTATCCGATGGCTATGTACTTGACGACAGACGGACAGACACTTATTGGCCGAACTTGAGAGCTTAAAAATTAAGGTGTTAGTTCCTGGTATCGAGATTCAGATGTGGGGATTGCAGATACTGTTCGAGCTGATGGAAAAAATTAGAGCTACGCAGTATGATGATGAGGCTCCGAGGAGTATCATGACACAGGTTCGGACAGGATTATCAGAGGACTTCACTATGGATGATGATGGATTATTGCGACACGGTACTGGGATATGTATGCCAAGCAGGGAGCTACGCGAGGAGGATTTGTAGGAGGCACATCGCTCTCAGTACTCGATACATCCAGGTGCTAACAAGATGTATCGAGACCTGAGGGAGCACGTTTGGTGGTATGGTATGAAGCGCGAGGTAGCACGTTTTGTATCGAGGTGTTTAGTGTGCCAGCAGGTAAAGGCGGATAGACAGAGGCTAGGTGGATTGCTTCAGCCTTTATCCATCCCAGAGTAGAAGTTGAAGCATGTGACTATAGATTTTGTTTCGAGGCTTCCGCGTTCTCCAGGAGGCAAAGACGCAATTTGGGTCATCGTAGACAGGTTGACAAAATCAGCCCACTTCTTACCATTCAAAGTGGGTACATCGACGGAGAAGCTAGCAGATATGTATGTGCGGTAGATTATCAGATTATATGGGGTTCCTATGAGCATCATCTCGGATCGGGATAGTCGTTTTACTTATCACTTCTGGAGGAGTTTGCATGCTAGCTTGGGCACTCAGCTCAAGTTCAGTACCGCATATCACCCCCAAACAGACGGATAGTCAAAGAGAGCTATTCAGACTCTCGAGAATATGCTACGCACTTGTGTTCTGGATCTCAGAGGTTCTTGGGAGGATCATCTACACCTGGTAGAGTTTGCTTACAACAACAGCTACCGGGCCAATATTGAGATATCACTATTTGAGGCTCTATATGGATGAAGGTATCGCACACCATTATCTTGGAATGATGTCGGAGAGAGAGAGATTTGTTGGGACCAGAGATGGTTGTGGAAGCAGCAAAAGAGGTAAAACTCATCAGAGATAGACTTCGAGTGGCGCAGGACAGACAACGGCATTGTGCCGACAACCACCATAGACCCTTGGAGTTTGAGGTATAGGTTTTTATTAAGATTGCTTGTGACTGCTTTATTTTAGAATGCATGTTAGGGCTGTATTATTCTAGGTTAGCGATTTGGTGTTCTTGCAGATTTCTCTGACACGGGGCACGATTTGCTTTGGTGGAGGCCAGAATCTTAGTCCACGGTACATCAGATCTTTCGGTATTCTTGCGAGGGTCGGTGCAGTGGCCTACAGGCTAGACTTGCCGCCTGCACTAGAGGGAGTTCATGATGTGTTCCACGTGTCACAGCTGAGATGGTACATGGCCGATCCCAGTCACGTACTAGATCACTCGGAGATTGAGGTTGGTCCGACTCTCAGCTATACTGAGCAGCCCGTGGAGATTTTGGATCATAGGAAGAAGGTATTGCAGAACCAAACTATTCCTTTGGTTAGTGTTGCATGGAGACATCACTCTCCAGGTGAGTCAACTTGGGAGAGGGAGGACGAAATGCGCGAGAAGTACCCATATCTCTTCGAGCCTTGAGGTATAGTTCTTATTGTTCTGATTGTGTTCATGCGCTAGTATAGTTCAATTTTGAGGACGAATTTTTTTTAGGAGGGTAGACTTGTCATTACCATATTTCTAGAGTAGGGACATTGTTGTCATTTGTAATATTTATATATATATATTATTGTAGTTACATAATATGTATAATGTGTTGTATTATTAGTATGAATGATATGAGTTAGTGGACTAGACTTGATGTGACCATTAGACTCAACCTTAAACTAGATATTTGAACCCACTAGTTAATCCCTATCTATTTAATTAGAAAATTTGTTAAACCCTCACTTAGGATTAAACCCCACTTATTTGAATAACTCTTCATGACTAACCCTATGGGCATTGAGGACTTTATGCATTACAAGCCCTAGGTTCTCATTGTGGCCGACCTATATAGTGAGAGGGAGCCTCCCTCTACTTCATTCATAGCTCATGAAAAAAAAACCCTAGAAGTAGTTCTTCCCCAAACCCCTTCCTTCCTCCACCAAATTTCAGAAATTTAAACCCCAATCCCTCTCATTTCCCCCATCTAAGAAGCCTATAAGCTTAGGTTTCAAGGAGCATGGGAGAAGAAGAAGTTTGCATTAGAAATTCATCTCCCAATATATAAAAATTTGAATAAATTCCGTTTTACTTATTTTGTTGGCTATTAGGAGCCTACCCATGGTTTAGGAATAGCCATAACGGAAGATGATGAGTTTTTATTGGTTTTCATGATATTTTCTTCATGGTGTTGTATGCATATTTGGGATTTTGTGTTTATGGGTATGTTTTCCCCTATTTTCCATAACAATTAATCATATTACATATATATAATTATATTTGATATGTATATATATGTTATTAGTTGTGATTGGGGTTTTTGGCAAGATGATTGGTTGTGTATCATGAGTATCTTGTTCGTGCTCACTAGGTGTTTGTTTAAATGTGTGCATCCATATATTATTAGATGTATAAATATATGTATACGTGTTTAAGTGTATTCTAGTGTGTGATGTGTATATGGAATATGGTGCCATATATATTGTGCTGTCAAGTATGAGGATTACTCGTGTACTGTGCACAAGTGAAGGGAGGTCGGGTTCCCTGTGTATATGAGACATGGGGGTGTGCAGTGGTGTCAGGGCCATGGTGCATTGTGTTCCTTAGGCAGAGTGTTACACTGGTTAGAGAAGCAATTAGAGTACATTACCTGATGCAACGATTCACTGTAAGGTTGGGTGCAGGTAGCAAGGACCTGCGTAGCTGACAGTGGGTTATGTCCCAATGTTAGTGCATAGTTTGTGTGCACCTTAAGTATCTTCGGGAGGAGGTTGTGTAGAAGGACTAAGGATTATGTGTTGTATGTGTGTGTGTTGTTATGACTGTGTATGTCATGAGGTTTTGAGTGAGGGAATAAAACTAGATAGTAGTAGTAACTGCAAGGTTGGTTACACTGACATTAGTTGCAGTGCAACAAGTGCAGCAGCAACACTGAAAGTGCCAGTGCAAAATATGAGTAGATACCTGTGTGTTTCATGGTGCTAGTAAGGATAAATGCCAGTGTGCACTTGTATATGCAGTGAGTAGTTCGGGTGATGACACTTAGAAGAGTATTGGTTCGGGTGTGAGTATGTGAGGGAAATTATATGGGGCCATCTGTGTATCAGCATGATTAAGGTATGGGAGTCTACACTGATTCAAATTTGCATAGGACTGTGAGCAAATATGATTTGTGTGTGTGATACTTTTTGAGTATCATTTTTAATTAGAAGGCAGTGGGTTCAGTGCTAGGTATCTGGGTTTGGGGTGGCATGTTTGTGAGTGAACACTGATACACTTGTGTCAGTGGAGTATCAGTGTAAGTGATGTGAAGGGGGTACTGAAATTACAGTTGGGGGTATGGACAATATTATGATAGGGTTTGGTTAGCATAGGTGCACAACAAGGGCAGTTAGCTAAGGTAAAGGGGGGTCCACAGGTCAAGGTTGTTGCAGTGACCTTATAGGTCTCTGGCAGTGGGTTTCATGATGTATGGTGGTAGGCCACTAAGGTAGTGTATCAGTTCAGCAAGGAGCTGAGCATTTGGGTAGATGAAGTTGTGACAGTTTAGTTATGTGCAAGTGTTTGGCACTGCAAGTATGCCAGGTGTGTGTGATTGTCTGTGTTCATAGAGGTAAGTCAGATACAGTACCCTCTTGAAGAAGTAACTGATACTTGAGGTATCAGTAGGCACCAGGTTACGTACATATAGTAATTATTAGATACTAAGGTATCTTACCTCTAGTGTAAATACTAAATTATTGTTGGGAACTGCTAGAGTAGAGTCTTGGGTTTAGTAATGGGTTAAGGGTCAGGCTTCAATATAGTTAGTAAAGTATCAGTAAGTAAATTATATAATCTAAGGTATTAGTATGATATGGAGCACGAGACTAGGTATATGTTAAGGTAACTAAGTATTAGCTAAAGTATGGGGTATTAAGGTATTATTTAATCTAGAACACCAAGTATTAAATTAATATAGCTAAATTAACTAGTATAGTCTAGTATACCCTATAATTAGCTACTGTAGACCTAACATCACCTAGAAACCCACTTTATGGATAATTATAGACTCTAACTTCAGAATTAGCCTAGTATGAGACCAAGTAACCTAGAAACGACCCGAATGCCTAAACTAGAGTTAAATATACATGTATATTATTTCAAACACCATTTAACACTAATATTTTATATTTAGGCCATTGTGACTTCAGTTTGGGCATCGATCCTCACACATTGCTCAGAACCACAGGCGAGTACATTCTCTGACAGTTTTTATTATTTTGATCATTACTATGATTCTAGTTGTAGTGTATACTTGATTTTGACACAGCGGATACACGTGCTAGTATCATAGATACCTGTCATGAGGAGTCATGATTGGAATATATCGTACTAGCTGGGGACGGAGAAATATTAACAAGACTATGTGATCATAACCCACTTTACATGCATCATAGCTCACCCCATATATCACGTAGGGTGTAGCCTGACCATTTATATGTCTCATAGCCTTTTATATATGATTAGCCTGACTATTGCTCATATCATAGCTAACCAGATGGTTAGACTGACCTCACATGTATCATAGCCAATCATATATAACAAGCCTAATCTAGTCCCAAGCCGATCACATAGCAAACTGATATTTCACAACACTTAGCTAGAATTCTTATTCTTTTATTTCAGTACATTCATTTCTAGCATTCACATATATCTGTTCATTGCTAGTTAGTTCCATATGCTGATTTCATGTCTTCCAGTATTCCTTACTTTCCAGTATTTCTTTCATCATGTATTTTCTTGTACTGTTTTGTAGTTCTTATCAATATAATTAAAATTGCTGTTAGTGTTTGTGCTTCGCTCCAATCCTGACTGGATAACATTTTCAGAGAATCTTGAGGATTTCTGTCCTACCCATTATGGTCCAGGAGTAGATGGTGATTACATCCCGGAGATTCCAAATGAGCCACTCTCCATAGAGGAGACACCACACGCAGTTGTTTAGACATCACTTAGCCTAGTTTTTTTATGTATTAGATTATTCTGACTTTGAGACTTGGGTTGTATTATGTTTAGATAGCTAGACTCTAGACATATTGTTATTTTTGAGTTGTGTTCTAGACTTATGTCAGAACTTCTTTATATCTTTCATTTTTTATCGTGTCATTTATTTTCTTATAGTTATTGTGATTGAGTACCTTATGAATTGATGATCATATGCATATTTCTTGTCCTCCTTATGGAGTTGAGATCATTGACAGGTTATTTTGTGAGTTGTGCTAGTATTTTGAGAACTAGGCATCGTTCTACCGCCGATGCTGCAGCGTAGGCTGGACGTACCTATGGCTCATGTCCAAATTTTGGGTGCGGGTCGTGACACAGGAAGTTAAGGTCCCTTCGGATGGCCAGTGGATTTCCTCTCCCCCCAACACCCTGGAGCTTGCGGCGATTGCCCCCCCCCCCGAAACATGATGGATCGTCCCTCCCCCTTTTCTCCCCTGGCCCCGACGGGCTCCTGTGCCCCGTTGTCTCGCCTCTGGGCAGGTTAGGGTCGGTCCCTAGCAAGCCTTTGTGCAGTGGAAGTGTGGGTAGAGTGAGGGATTTCCCTTCCCCCGGATGCTCTCTCGTGGATGGGATTGACAGTCTGCTCGCAGCGGAGGCGGTTTCGAATCTTGTTCGACATGAGTTTCCTACTTGGGTATCTGTGGAGGCTGATGGTGCTTCAGAGTCACCTCCCATGGGGAATCTAGGATTGAAGGAATTTTCTCTTCCAGGCGGGTTGGCATATAGGGTTTTGGAACCCCCCTGCTCTCTTGATACATTCTTTCCTACCGCTGATGCTGGCGTAGGGGTCGTAGGAGCCTCTGATGTTTTAGAAATTTTGGATGGAGGCATGGAGGGGCTATCGTTTACTGTCATCTATGGACAGAGGCCCCAACAGGTTTTCCTTGATATAGAGGTGTATGCACGGCCGCGAGATGGAGGTGCGGTGGAGATTATGGTTCAGCAGTCTGAGGGGGGTCCTGGACAGATGGGTAAGGATTCTCCTGGCGGTTTGGTGGCGGGAGTGTCGGGGAATCCTCCGAGTGAGGAGGGTGACTCGGTTGGTGGTGACTCAGAGCATTCGACTGGGTGCACGATTGGTACCCCAGCTGCGAGGCGCTCTTCCCTTTCTGATGATCCCCATTCCCAGGAGTCTATGGGCCTTTGTTCGGGGTCTAGTCCTGTGGAAAAGCGTGGAGTCGTTCATCCTAGTGCGATGGATGACCAGTGCGACTTAGAGCAATCTCCTGCTATGGTTGGTGAATTTTCAAGTAAAGGTATAGATTCGTCGTTCTCTAGTGTCCGTCCCAGTTGGGTGGATGAAGGGGTCGCTTCGGCGATTGGTGTAGCGCAGTTCTCTAGTGTTTGTCCCAGTTGGGATGAAAAGGTAGTGCTTGTCGAGAGAGAGCTCATCAAAGATAATTCTGATTCACCGTCGGCTCTTGAGGTTGGATTAGAGGCTCCATGTAATGTTGTGCTGTTGGCCGGTCTTCTGGGAGCTGGTTCGATGGTTTTGGATCATGGTAGGGAGCAGACGTCCAAGGTTAGCCCTGCTATGACGTCGGATGTGGCCAGCTCTGGGAAGGTAGGTATGCTCAGGAAGTCCAAGAATCCTCATAGAGCCATTCCTCAACGCATCATGAACCTGCGGTCCCCTTCTCAAACTTCTTCCAAATATAGGCACTAGGCTAGAGGGTAGTAGGTTAGTGTCATTGTCTTAAGATGTAAGCCAAGTTTGACCTTTTATGTGGATAGAAGTCTCTTGTAACATCGTTCCAAGTTTTCCATAATATATATATATATATATATATATATATATATATATATATATATATATATATATATATATGTCGAAGTTTTCTTTAGAAAGTTATTCGTCTCGACTCGAAAAGCGTTTGCTGATGGGTTTAGGCTTATACTTCCACCATGATATAATAAAATCTTGAGCTAAAGATGCAGACATCAAATCTGAATTTTTTCTTGTTGAGTAGTAGCAATTTGTGTTATGCTTGTAATAGTTATATGTTTGAGACTTTGATATACTCAGATATTTATAAATTTTTTATGCCTTTTCATGAACAAGTATACCTCTTCCAACAATCAGAACGAATCTGAAATTAAACTAAGAAATACTCCATAAGTTACAACTTATGGAGTTATGACCATGTAGCTCCAAGACTACATTTTGGGTGATTTCTGTTTAGCTGATGTTCAGTCAATTTGTTCTGGTACCGGCTTAACACAAGAAATACTCCAAACCTATCACCGGAGACAAATTTTACCTAGGATTTTTTAGACTTTGCTTCTTGAAAAATTATAAAATTTATATTTGGATCTCCATAATTGACCTAATTAATATCTCTATCTTGGACCAATGGTTTGACGCAAATATTGATGAACGAGTTACTCTAGTACAAAAAATAAAAAATAAAAAATAAAAAATAAAAAATAAAAATTATAGTAGGTAAGGACATCTACCGTGAGGTACATACAATAATTCTTTCAACAACTCAACTAAGTCAGTCGAGTCAACCATTGATCCAAATCCAAATGTTGGTATACTCGATAGTTTAGTCTAGACTTTCGCTTTCCATCATTATTGACTCATGAAGTAGATTAAATGCTATAAGCCTAAACTTTGTAAAAGTGATGTAGACCAACAATCATCATCTATTCATTTTGGATTATTTACCATATAAAAAATGGAAAAAAACAAACAAAGAAAAGTGGATAATTCAAGTCAAGATTTCTTAGGTACTCTATTCAATTTAAAAAATAAAATAAAAATAGAGGCGAAAGATTCTATAGCAATATTGTTTCAGACTACTTTTCTCCTTGTAGTTGGATCTCAAAGTTTTTAAAATGCTCCAAATTTCACTTAGACATCCAAATCTCGATCAATACCCCAGCAAAAACATCTCTAACCATGGTTCTAGCACAATATCAAATGTGTCCGAAAAAGAAGAACAAAGCAAATGTAGCATGTCCAAAAGTGAACCAATTCCTTTGACGGCTACGAAAAACACCATCGGATGTCAAAGTAGTCCGATCTTATTCAAATTTTTTACTTAATTAGGAACGTCTATCCTAATTTTTCAAAGTAGCAGAATCGCTATAACTGACTCCACTGAGTTTGCCACCATATAACTCAACGGTTACACCTACTTGTTCAACACTGTATTAAGGTTGAAAGATGGAACCAAGTTTTTGATTTCATGGCTAAGATCAGAAGTGATATCTTTGCAGAAATTACCGAACCAAATACAACAAGCTATTATTTCTTAATTATGCTTTGATCAGTACAACTTCAAGTTCTACTTTATAAAGTTAAAATCAGATTTGAGGGGGGCTAACTAACCACCATCTTGATGTGGTTCCTCCCCACTGGCAATCTGTTTCATTCTCTATACCTTTCCTACATACAAACCATATACTCACCGAACTCTAGCGATACTAACTCAAACTCACAAACACTTCTCTGCACCATATTCCGTCAACGACTTCGGCAGTCCTTCCAGCAGGCACTCCACCGGCGGTATCGTCAGCGTCTGCGACGCTCCGTACGCGTTCCAACAGAAGGGCTCGGCGATCAGGTCCCCTTGTGCAGGCAAGAGCTCGATGTCGGCCAGCGTAACGTTGGTGCAGGGGACCGAGTCGCTGCAACCGAAGTGGACCGGAGGGCTCCGGATGTCGTACGTGCCCCTGATTCCCGAGTATGATATGTCGTTCACGAAGATGTTTGAGGTCCGGTTGGCGCACGGCTTGCTCAGGCAGTAGTACTGATCGATGATGATCGGGTTCCGGACGGTGTCCATCTGGATGTTCTCGAAGGCGACGGACGAGACCGATCCCGACCCTCCTTGCCACGTCTTGATCCTGAGGCCGTTGTCCGAGTGCTTTATGATCGCGTTCCGGACCGTTATGTTGGCTACGCAGGCTTTGGAGTTCTGCTTCCCGAGGCTACCAATGCTAAGAAACAGAGGAAGAAGCTTTCTAAGTGAGTGTGAGCTCGAATAAAATCACTTGAGTTGTCGACATTTTAACAGTGGGGATATCTCTCCGAGAAGCTAACCTGATCCCATGGCCAGGTCCACACGTCACATTCCTTATGTCCACATTCACGCTACCGGATCCGATGGAAACACAGTCATCCCCTGCCGATGAAAGATTATGAAACATTAGGAATTGGTGGAACGAACGTCATTGTTAACAATCCATTATGTTTTCGCCGAATTTTAATACTTACCATTCGATATGACCGAATTGTAAATCCGAACGTCTCTGGTGTTCTCTACATGGATACCGTCGGTGTTTGGGCTAAGAGCGGGCGAGCTGATGGAAATGCGGTCGACCGTGACGTTGTGACACTCGTCGAACCGGAAGTGGAACTGGGGGCTATTCTGGATCTTAAGTCCATGAACTGTGAGGTTTGAGCTCAAGAAGAACCTCAAGGCCTGCAACGTACGTAAAAAAAAAAAAAAAAAAAAAATGTCAAGCCATTGTGACTTAATTAAACTGGTCATAGAGTAACTATTTGGTAGAAGAACTTACAACAGGACTGTCGCATGGTCCAGGCGATGTCGTGCCATTGATCCGCTGTTTAATTTATCGACATTGTAAGAAGTCAGTGAAAGTTTACTTATAGGAAAGTTGGAAAATCAAGCAGTCATGCATGGGTGTTCGGTCATTTGCCTTGTGAGGTTTGCAGGGGAGATTCCACCACTTCTCTCCTCTGCCATCGATGACCCCGCTTCCCTGCACTGCCAGCCCGTCGGCTCGGTAGAACACGAGCCACTGCCGCCTGCTGGTGTTCTGTGGCCACGAGTCCGGACCGTCTGGCGTCATGATGGTCCCGTCAACCTTAACACATGACATAGTTTATTGGTTAAGAAAGCTACACAAGGTCCAAGGAAAGCCAAGATATAAACAACCATTATTCGTGACTCAAATTTGTTATATGGAATCCGATGTCGTCAAAGTATTCGTTTCAATCATGTCCCTTCTCTTACATATAATTGTGGGTCTCACTGAATCTATAATAAAATCAAATTCATAACCAGTGTGGCCCACAATGTATATAAGAAAAACATAACTGTGACAGAAAATTTGGGTACACGAATCCAATAAAATAGGATATCAATGAAATATATATAAGAGAGAATGATATCAATAAAATAGGACTGCATTGTAATGTACCTGGAGTGTGACAGCACCCTGGCAAGGGCCGGTGAAAATGGTAGAGCGTATCATGAACGAGTAGCCCTTGGGCGCGAGCACAACTGCCGGCCCTTCTTGGCACGCGGAGTCCCATGCGTTCTTGAATGCCTCCGTGTCGTCCGATGAGCCGTTGCCGACCGCTCCGAACGTTCTCACGTCGAAGACTACGTCCGAGCTCGATATAGGCGCAGGAGCAGGAGCAGAAGAGGGAGCAGAAACATTAGAACCAGTGGAGGGAGCAGGAGGAAGGGCAGAGGAAGAGTTGGTGGAGTTTGGTGAAGACCCCGGCTCGGGCGCTTCGGAAGGGGGGTCAGCCGCATCCGGCGGCATAGCAATGCTAGGATTGTGGTTGTGGCGATGATGGTGGTGGTGGTGCATTCTGCTATCAACACAACAGAAGCTAGACGTAACCAAGAGCAACAGCATCAATGCTGCTTCCATTCTTTCTCGGTCTCAAAGATGACAAGTATCTCTACAAATAAAACTCTGCTCTCTTTGCGACTAAGGCCTTGCTATGTTCTGTTGCATGTTCTGTTGCAGAGAGTACTAAAGAGTCCGTTATATAGTAGTAGCGAAGTGGCTTATTGGGAGGTTGAGCATTTGTGGCTGTACTCTGCTGCTGCACCAATTAGAATGTATTATTCTTCATCTAGTGGTGGCGGCAGCAACCGACCGGTTCCATTGAGGCATTGGCTTTTTGAGATAGAATGTGGAGTCAGCAAAAGGAAGGATATCCTTCTATTTTTTATTTTTTACAGAGTTCTGAGGTCAAAGAACAGAGCAGCCCCATGTTCTTGCTATTATTCCTTTCCAATATACTTCCTTGGGACCAAATCTAGCTACAGCGAACTGGAGCCTTGTTTATGAAGATTTTAACAAAAGAGGTTTATAAATAAGTCTTGATCTGTTCATAAATATAGTTCATATCTAGCTCCACCTAACTATAGTGAGAAGAAACTAAGTTGGTACGTAGTAATGCAGAGCCTGCAAACACCAAGGAGTGGATCTAAAGCATATAGAACTTTTTGCAAACTTTTGTATGATAGGATGAGATAAAGATACAATGGAATGGAAACACAATTAGACTGCACACAAAGATTACGTCCAGATAATGTTAGATTTAATCCTCTTGAGGAGGTTGAAGCGGTTGCTATTTGGATTTCAACAAATCTCTAGTTTTTAGGAATTTTGTTTGTTCTATGTGGTTAATTTGTTTTCATTTATTAGTTAGAAAATGGTTAGATGGTGCTATCTTTATGCATTCTGTTAGAGTTGTAAATGGCTATTTAAAGGCCAAGTTGAGGTTGAACATAACACAAATTATTCATTCCAAGAATAAAATACTCCTCTCATCTTACATTTGGTATCAGAGCTATGGCAACCAACGACGACCAAAGCCCCACGACGTCGACATCTATGAAGGAGACGTCATTCACTTTCAAGTACCCCATGCTGACACGGACCAACTACGCTGATTGGGCTCTCTTTATGAGAGTCAACATGCAGGCGCAAGGCCTGTGGGAGGCGATCGAACCCGGAAAAGCCAACTACCGCGACGACAGGATGGCCCTGTCCGTCATACTCCGTGCCGTGCCGTGCCGCCAGAGATGCTGCGGACACTAGCAGTAAAAGACACTGCCAATGAAGCATGGAACGCTGTGAAGATGATGTGGATGGGGGTCGAGCGAGTGCGCGAGGCCAAGGCGCAGAAATTGCGTGCTGACTTCGAATCAATGAAGTTCAAGGACGGCGAGTCCGTCGAGGACTTCGCGATGCGGCTCACGGGACTCGTCAGCGACCTGCAACTACTCGGCGATGAAATGGACGACGAGAAGGTAGTTAAAAAATTCCTTCGAGTCATTCCATCTAAGTACACGCAAGTCGCCATCGCCATTGAGACTTTAGTGGATCTCAAGACGCTGTCAATTGAAGAGCTTACCGGTCGTCTTCTAGCCGTCGAGGAGCGGTACGATCTTGGCAGCAACTCCGGCGACACAAGTAGCTGCCTTCTCCTCTCCGAAGAGGAGTGGCTCGCTCGCACGAAGCAGAGAAAGGAAGGTGACGCCTACTCCGACGGTGGCAAAAGTTATGGTCGTGGGCGCGGCAAGCCAATAGGTCATAGCCGCGGCAACACAAACTACGGCAACGACAACGCGTCCGGTGGCACGCACGACAAGAAGGGTAAGTGCCACAATTATGGCATCTACGGCCACTGGGCGAAGGACTGCCGTAAGCCGAAGCGCGATGAGCGTGCCAATCTGACGCAAGTCGACGACGATGAGCCCGCACTGCTGATGGCGCAGGAGTACACGCTCACCGAGACCACCGGGGGCAGGACCAACATCGTCGTACTCGACGAGGTGCACACTCAGGTGCATCTGGGCCGTGTGGACGACCACCACGGTGAAACATGGTACCTCGACACCGGTGCCAGCAACCACATGACTGGCTGCAAGGAGGTCTTCGCCGAGCTGGACACTGGAGTCACGGGCTCCATTAAGTTTGGGGACGGATCCGTCGTCGACATCCGAGGGTGTGGCACGGTGATGTTTACGTGCCAGAACGACGAGCACCGCGCCCTCACCGGCATCTATTTCATCCCGAAGCTACGAAGCAATATCATCAGCCTTGGGCAGCTCGATAAGAACGGCTGCCAAGTCTTGATCGAAGGCAGCGTGCTCTCGATTCGAGATCGTCAGCAATGCCTCCTCGCCAAGGTAAAACGTGCCCAAAACCGACTGTACATTCTATCTCTTGATATTGTACAACCAGTGTGTTTAGCAGCACGACTCAATGATGATGCATGGCGGTGGCATGCACGGTTTGGCCACCTCAACTGCGAAGCACTCAGGAAGTTAGCTCACCGCAACATGGTGCACGGGCTACCACAGATCGAACACGTCAATCAAATCTGCGATAGTTGTCTTGTCGGAAAGCAGCACCGCACACTATTTTCGCAGGAGACCAAGTACCGTGCTGACAACCTGCTAGATCTCGTTCACGGTGATATCTGCGGGCCGATCACACCGTTGACACCTGGTGGTAAGTGCTACTTCTTGCTCCTCGTCGACGATTTCAGCCGCTACATGTGGTTGACGCTACTTGGTTCGAAGGATGAAGCGCCGACAGCCATCAAACACTTTCAAGCCCATGTTCAGGTGGAGACAGGGCGCAAACTGCGCACGCTCCGTACTGATCGTGGGGGCGAGTTCACATCTGTAGCATTTGGTGAGTATTGCGCGAGCCTCGGCATCAAACAACAACTCACAGCACCGTACTCACCACAGCAAAACGGCGTCGTCGAGCGCCGGAACCAGACGGTCGTCGCGATGGCGAGTAGTCTTCTGAAGTCAAAGGATATGCCCAAGAAGTTCTGGGGCGAGGCGGTCACGACGGCTGTATACATCCTTAATCGCTCGTCGACACGGAGCGTCGACGGCAAGACGCCGTACGAGGCATGGCACGGACACAAGCCAAGCGTGCACTTCCTCCGCACCTTCGGCTGTGTCGCATACGTCAAGGTAGTCAAGCCGAACTTACAGAAGCTAGAATATCGCAGCAAGCACATGGTCTTCATTGGCTACGAGCCCGGCACCAAGGTGTACCGGGTATATGACCCAGCCGGCAAGCGCATGCACGTCACACTCGACGTTGTCTTCGACGAGGAAGCCAAGTGGGACTGGGGCGTGCAAGACAACGTAGGTGAGACATTTACTGTTGAGTATACTATACCACATGTTGAACACGCAGGCACGCCGGTGCACGGGGGTGGCGATCCATCAAGACCAGTGGCACCCAGTCCAGGGCCGTTGACGCTGGCATCCGGGGCAGAAACATCCAACTCGGTGGTACAACGTGGAGTGGAATTTTTCTTACCACCCACCAACGCCTCGGCCATGCTCGACACCGATGACGATGGGCCACGCAGGTACAGGACCTTGGCGAGCTTGCTTGACACGACCACCGTCCGCGAGCTCGATGTCGACGAGCTGCTCCTCATGGTTGATGAGGAACCTGCCACTTTCTTTGAAGCCGAGAAACACCGATGTTGGCGCCAAGCGATGCTCGAGGAGATGAGCTCCATTGAGGAGAACCGTATATGGCACCTCGTAGACCTCCCACCCGGCCACCGTCCGATCGGTTTGAGGTGGGTCTACAAGCTCAAGAAGGACGAGCACGGTGCCGTCCTCAAGCACAAGGCGCGGTTCGTAGCAAAAGGCTATGTGCAAAGGCAAGGAGTAGACTTCGAGGAAGTGTTCGCGCCGGTTGCTCGCCTCGAGTCCGTCCGTTTGTTGATCGCACTCGCCGCGCATGAGGGGTGGGAGGTGCACCACATGGACGTGAAGACGGCGTTCCTCAACGGCGACCTCAAGGAGGAGGTGTACGTCGCCCAACCTCCCGGCTTTGTTATCGAAGGACAGGAGCACAAAGTGCTGAAACTTGATAAGGCACTGTACGGGTTGCGGCAAGCACCGAGGGCTTGGAACACCAAGCTTGATAGTTGCCTACTGTCACTTGGTTTCCACCGGAGTGCACAGGAGCACGCTGTGTATACACGCGAAAAAGGTATAACTCGCCTACTTGTGGGTGTGTACGTCGACGACCTCATCATTACCAGAACAGACCCACAAGATATTGCCAAATTCAAGGAGGAGATAAAGGCCTTGTTCAAAATGAGTGACTTGGGATTGCTCACTCTCTACCTCGGCATCAAGGTGCAGCAGTCCAATAGCTTCATCACCCTCAATCAGGAGGCGTATGTGCTCAAAATCTTGGAGAAGAGTGGCATGGTGGATTGCAACCCGTGCCACGTCCCTATGGAACCGAGGTTCAAGCTAAGCAAGGTGAGCTCAGCCCCTCCGACTGACGTCACATCCTACAGGAGCATCGTCGGGAGCCTCTGGTACTTGGTGCACACGCGTCCAGACATCTCGTACGCGGTGGGCTACGTGAGTCAGTTCATGGAGAACCCGACCACGGAACACCTTGCTGCCGTCAAGCGCATCCTTCGCTACGTCGCCGGCACACGCCACTTTGGTTGTCTCTACGCAAAGAAGGTGGAGGAACCACGGCTGATCGGTTACAGCGACAGTGACATGGCAGGTGACATCGACACCCGCAAGAGCACCACTGGCGTGTTATTTTTTCTCGGTCGTAGCCTCATTAGCTGGCAATCTCAGAAGCAGAAGGTCATGGCATTGTCATCCTGCGAGGCCGAGTACATTGCCGCGACAACGGCGGCATGCCAAGGCATTTGGCTTGCAAAACTCATTGGTGACTTGAAGAACAAGGAGACCGGCAGCGTCATGCTCAAGGTAGACAACAAGTCCGCCATTTCCCTCAGCAAGAATCCCGTCTTCCATGACCGAAGCAAATATATTGATACAAGGTATCATTTCATTCGGGAGTGTGTCGAGAGAGGGAAGGTTGAGGTCGAGTACATCAACACTGAAGAGCAGCTTGCAGACATTCTTACCAAGGCGCTCGGACGAGTCAGGTTCATTGAGATGAGACAAAAGCTTGGCGTCATAGAGGTGAATCTCATGCAACAGGCTTAGGGGGTAAATTGTTAGATTTAATCCTGTTGAGGAGGTTGAAGGGGTTGCTATTTGGATTTCAACAAATCCCTAGTCTTTAGGAATTTTGTTTGTTCTATGCGGTTAATTTGTTTTGATTTGTTAGTTAAAAAATGGTTAGAGGGTGCTATCTTTATGCATTCTGTTAGAGTTGTAAATGGCTATTTAAAGGCCAAGTTGAGGTTGAACATAACACAAATTATTCATTCCAAGAATAAAATACTCCTCTCATCTTACAGATAATACATACGGAAACGGACACAAAGATTTACGTAGATTCTACAATTAGACTGTGTTGTAAAGTCTCGGTATGAAGCTCAAGATTGCTGAAGAGCGAAAATGTAGTTGGAAGATACGAAGAGGAAAAATGAATGTATTGGTGACAAAGACCAGAGGCAGACCTACAAGGAGAGCGAGTGGGAATAGTTGCTTCCACTGAATTTTTACTTTCGAGTTAAATTTTTTTTTTTTAAAAATTTACTTTATAAATTTTATATCGTCTCTTCCGAAAATTATAATTTTTAATTGCTATATACATATTTACATCAAGTTTTATCTTTTTTTTTCATATGTTTTTTAATGATTTAACACAAAGAAGCCAAGGTAGAAAAATAACAAAATTTTGATGTAGTAAATTTTATTTAATAAAATTTTAGATTTTTTTTATTTGATGTCGACTCTCCTTTTTTAAATTCATGCGCTTGTCCCTGACAAAGACGGCGTTAATTGAAGACAATACAAACAAATAAATACACTAAAAATATTAAAATATTAGTTTTATAGGCTAAATTATTCTAATGGTACCTGACACCTTAGCTTCTTACCATTCAAGCTTGACACCCCAATTCCATTAAATATTTTTATTCTTTATAAATTTACTTCATTAATTTTATATCGTCTCTTTCGAAAATTATAATTTTTAATTGCTATATACATATTTACATCAAGTTTTACCTTTTTTTTTCATAATTTTATTTTTTTATGATTTAACACAAAGAAGCCAAGGTAGAAGAACAACAAAATTTTGATGTAGCAAATTTTATTTAATAAAATTTTACATTTTTTTATTTGATGTCGACTCTCCTTTTTTAAATTCATGCGCTTGTCCTTGACAAAGACGACATTAATTGAAGACAATACAAACAAATAAATACACTAAAAATGTTAAAATATTAGTTTTATAGGCTAAATTTTTCTAATGGTAACCTGACACCTTAGCTTCTTACCATTCAATCTTGACACCCCAACTCCATAAATTACTCTTTTGAATTTTTTTTTTCAATTTTGAAGCACATCGAGACCACTTTAAAATTATATCTTGTAGTACAAAAGCATAATTTAAATACTGAATTGTCAAATATTCTTTTAAAGTAGTTTTAATATGTTTCAAAATTGACGAAAACTATTTTAAAAGAACCATTATAAAATTTAGATACAAAAAAACGATCATAGAAAGTAAAAATACCAAAATTGTCCGAACGCTATATCCTAATTTTTTAAGGACAGCTAGAACTAGCAATGTGTGCGCACTTTTTGTTAATGTTTGTGATGCGGAACGAGAACTTAAGTTCAACTAATAAATTAGGGTTTATGAGATATATTCCTAATTGTGAACAAACAAAAAAAATCACAAGATGTACAAATTTATCAATGAACTTAAATGAGAGTTTTGAAATATACTGAAGATTTTCGAACCAAATGTTGAAGGTGTTGACGAAGAGGGCACATAAGAAAATTTTGGTACATGAAATAATTTTTGAAAAATTAAGTTTAGTTTACTTAGACATCGCACCAACGTTTATAAACTCAATTTTCAATATCTTTATTCATCTTTTGTGTTCTTTTTACAAGACTTTGGTCTTTTTTGTATCCATACATTTAACCACAAGATAGCACAAATTTTTTCTAAGAAAGATAACTTTCTTATCCAAACTAAGAAAGATAACTTTCTTATCCAAACTAACCTCCCAATAACAAACAAATATTAATAAAAATGAAATAATCACAACTTCTGAACTAAAACATCATCCCAAACTAGTCTAAAGGTATAATTTTTTTATTTTTATTTTTAATCATAACAAACAAATTAAACTAAATTAATCTTAGAGCATCTCCAACCCTATTGTCTTGTTTTGTGTTGTGATTCCTATATGGCATGAGATACACGACAATATCTTTTCTATGTGACAAGATTATATTCACACAAGAAAATAAGATAGAAAAGTGTTCTCCAATGCAAAATATTGTGAAGACAATAAAAACTACTTTTTTTAACTTCCAAGACAACTTTTCACTTTTGTGTGTGTAAATATTTCTATTCATAATTGATGATGTGGAAGTAAAGTATTACGAAGTCTATTGTCTAGATATAGACAATCAATTTTATATTATTCTTTTTATGTCATTGCCATGTCAACTTTACAATCAATTTTATATTTACATTGAAAAAAGATTTTTGTGTTGGAAAAGAAGCGCGAAAACCTTCCACCAAACCAGAGAGTACATGCGAGAGAACCGAGCAATACAACGCACAAATCAAACACCAAACCACATAAAAATAATTCACGCAGACACAGAGAATTTTGACAGAGAATTTTGACGTGGAAAACTCTTGCAAAAAAAATCATGGGATGATCGGAGTCCAACCCTGAAGAACCTCCACTAATAGAATAAAGAGAATACACCCTCTACAAGCTCCTCCCGATCCAGCACGTATCACCACAACACTTAGGAATAGAAAATAGATCACACCACGAAGATAGAAGACAATACAAAATTACCCAAAATTGATCTCCTCCTCCTAAACGGCCTCCAATCATTCTTTCTCCTTCCCAAAGTTGCAATGACACTCTTGCCTCATTTTATCCTCTTTCTTCAGATGATATGTTACGGTTAGATGAGAATTAGGATTAGGACAACCTAATATATACCTCATAATCCTGCAACTAAACCTGGACCGTAGGATACGATCCAACGGTGTATAAAATATCTCTGAATTTTGGTCCAGTCCATAGACCGAACTCGGAATGAATTCATCCGAGTCGGTAATTTGTGAGTAAACAAAGATATCGGCTTTCTGGAGCACCCGGACCAAACTAGGACCTAGTTCAGACCGAGTTCGGCCCGAACTCTGTCTTCCCCTGTACAATAGATGCTCCTCTTTCTTGCCGAGCTTTTTCAACCTCTCGAATGGCTCTCGTCCCCTCCCCGAGCTTCTGTGACCACAGACGGTGCTCGTCGCACTCCGGGGTATTCTCCACATAGGTTGGGAACTCCACCCTCTCCAACAAATCTTCTCCTTCACAACTATGTGGAGGGGATCATCATCTCGACGATCTGCCTGCAGTACTCAAACTTTTTTCTTGGAAGAATCTTTGTGAACATATCTGCTCCGTTGTCATCTGTATGAACATTCTCAAGCGCCGCTTCCTTCTTATCAACAGCATCTCGTATCCAATGATACCGGGTCTCAATGTGCTTGGACTGGCTATGAAATGTCTAGTTTTTCACAAGGTGAATAGCACTCTGACTATCTCAAAACAAAGGATACTGCTCCTGCTTTAGCCCAATTTTTTGTAACAGCTTCTTTATCCACAATAACTCCTTGCAAGCCTCCGTCACCATAATGTACTCTGCCTCTATCGTTGATAAGGCAACACACTTCTGCAAACGTGACTGCCACGATACTGCTCCACCATCAAATATTATTGTATAGCCCAAAGTCGATCGCCTCGTGTCTATATCTCCAGCCATATCAACGTCGGTATATCCAACCAACTTCGGCTCGTCACTACCAAATAAAAGTCTTCAATCGGCAGTGCCCTGAAGATATCGTAAAATTTACTTAACTCCACTCTAATGTACCCTTTCAGGATTAGAAGTGTACTTGCTAACTATGCCGACTGCGTGAGCAATATCAGGCCTCGCACATACCAAAGCATACATAAGACTTCCTACAACTAAGGTATATGGAACCCGCTCTATTTCTTCCTTCTCATCCTTGGTAGATGGACACTGCTCCTCAGTGAACTTAAAGTGAGTCGCAAGAGGGTTACTCACTTTCTTTGACTCATCCATCCCGAAACGCTAAAGTACCCGGTGAATGTACTTCTTTTGGGACAAGTGTAGCAGCTTGGACTATCTCTCTCTCGGCTGATCTCCATCCCAAGAATAGTCTTCGCTACGCCAAAATCCTTCATAGAGAAGACCGCGTCCAGTTGGCGCTTTAACTCTGCTATCCTGGTGGCATTTTGACCACCAACAACATGTTATCGACATAAAGCAACAAAATGATGAAATCATCTTCGGCAAAGTACCTCACAAAAATACAATAATCCGACGTCGTCCGTACATAGCTATGCTCTCCCATAAACGACTCGAACTTCCTGTACCATTGCCTCAGAGCCTGTTTCAGACCATACAAGCTCTTTCTCAACCGGCAGACCAAATGTGACTTGTCCTTCTCACAGAATCCCTCTGGCTGCTCCATATACAACTCCTCCTCAAGATCACCGTGGAGGAATATCGTCTTCACGTCCATTTGCTCGACCTCCAAGTCAAAACTGGCTGCCAAAGATAGCACCACCCGAATAGATGACTGCTTGACGACTGGCGAAAAGATCTCATCATAATCTATGCCTTTCCACTTACCGTAGACTTTAACTACCAGCCTCGCTTTGTATCGAGGGCGAGTAGCATCATCTATCTTCTTCACTCTGAACACTCATCGATTCTTCAAAGCCTTCTTGCCCTTTGGCAACCGCACCAGATCATAAGTAAAGTTGGCCTCCAAGGAACTCATCTCCTCCTACATGGCCTCCATTCACTCATGTCTCTGTTCGTCTTCCTTAGTCTTTGCAAAAAAATTGGGTTCTCCTCCGTCAATTAGTAACACATACTAACCTGGCGAGTATCTCATAGATGGTCGACGCTCTCTATCGCTCCTCCTCAAAGGAACCAATGGTGCTGGCTGTATATCTACAGCCTCCTCCCCTCTAGGAACTACCTCCTCAGCATGCTCATCCTCCTGAGGGTCACCCTGACCACCATCAGCAGGCTGATGATCAAGGTTGGAAGCAACTGTAAACCCCCTGATTTTTTAAGATTTTTAAAACTGGATTTTTCAGAATTTTCTGGGATTTTTCGGGAATTTTTACTAACTAAAAAAAAGAGTATTTTGGCATTAAATAAAATTAAATATTTTTAAAATATATTAAAATATTATGAAAATAATATTTTTGGGTGTAAAATAAAATATTGGACTTAGGGTAATTTTCTGGGAATTTATTAGACCCCGAAAATATTTTTAAAGGCCCAAAAACTATTTTTAAATAATTAATTAAATAAACCCAAAATAAACCGGGCTGAACCGGGTTCAAACCGGGCTGAACCGGCCTGAACCCGGTCCAGGGGAACCCGACCGGACCCCTGACCTTAGCGGGTCGGTTCGGGCCCGCCCGACCGAACCCTCACCCGCGAACCCGCTACCCCAGTTCCCCCCCCACAACCCGCGAACCCGCTCGCGTCTCCCGCCGCCCTCCGCGCCTCGCCGGCCACGCGCCGCCCAGCCTGCACCCAACGACCTCCGACCCCTCGGCCACGTCGGCTCCCACCTCCGCCTAGCTCGGTCGCCGCTGCCCTATTTAAGAAATCCTCCTTTCTCCCCCTCCGGCCACTCAATCCCCCGCCGACCACCTCGCCGCGACACCGCCACCGCCTCCCGCCCAGCTCCGCCGGCGACGCCGCAGCCCCGAGCCCCGGCCTCCTTCCTCCTCCGACCCAACAAGGCCCCGCAGCCCCCTCCGGCCCACTGCCTAATCGTCGGCCGCCTGCGCCGCCTCCCAGCGCGCCGCCGCACCGCCCTCGACCGCCTTCGGCTAGCGCCGCCCCGCTGCCCCCGGCCTCCCTCTGCCACAGCTCCGGCCGCCGCAGACCCAAACCCTAACCCTAGACGACTCCGACTCGGACGCCGGACACGACGCGGATACGAGAAACTTCGGTTTCTCGAGCCATGTTCAGGTACCCATTTCTCTCTAATTGTTTATCCATTTTCGATTCTGTCTGTTGCATCACGAACCCTGTGTGACCCTCTCGGTGCCCGTACAACCCGTTCGGTGCATCGCGTCTTGTGGCGATCGAGAACCGCGATCCAAAAACAGGAAAAAAACGCCATATTTTACCCCGGAACTGAGTTCTCCCTGCCAAACGGGACGACTTGGTCACGTACGTTCTTCACCGATACGTGCGCGCCGTTGATACGGACGTGTGGAATTTCGCAGAAGTTGATTTAGATGTGCGTGCACACCGGAATCAAAGCGTATCCGAGGACACCGTCCCGTATCCGTCAGTTCTACAATGTGTCGTAACTTTGTGTACACACGTCGGATCAAAACTGAACTTACGCCATCGGACTCATAGCGATACGCTGGTCCTGTGACCCAAGTTTGGTTCGATTCTGAAAACGTTGACAAAATCGCGTATCGTGGGCCCCACAGGCTCCACTTGACGGGCGATTTTGTGATCGGCTCATCGGGATCCAATTCTGAAAGTTCCGTTGGGTTTGTATCATCGTTCTAAATTTATTGACACTAAGTTTGACGAATTTGGAGAACTTTATCCCTGACACATTTTTCGGTGCGAAGCGGGCCACATGTGGGCCCCGCTTTGACCCGAAATTGTTATTTTTGCCCTTGTCTCCAAATTTGACTCAAGGACAGGCATTTCTAGCTTATTAATATTTTCTGGACCTGATGGTAATGTTTGTTTCAGCATCCGGAGACGTTCCTTGAGATTTCACGAAAACCAGAGCTACAGTTGGAGCCAGAACCACATGCAAGTGTACCTTGCCAAACCCTGCAGCTTTGATACTTATTTCCTTGACTTATTCATACATCAGTGGGCAAGTGTACCTAGCCAACTCGCAGTGATTCCTGTTATAGTACTTTGCTTGAGTTTCTTGTTATACCTATATAATCTTGATATAACTGTTCAACCCAGGACCGAGTGACTTTACTTAGCGTCCGATTAATAGTCGGGTGCCAACCCCGTACACGGAGTTGTGTAACGTCACATAGACATGGATACCAAGACCCGATATTTCTCGTACTTGTATTATCAAGTACATCTTAATCCAGGACACTTGACACTATTTTATGAGACAGAGTCTTCCTGAGACATTCATGGTGATTCTGTATAGGATACAGGTTTCATGACATATCCTTTACATATATGCTTAGAGCTTATTATGACTTGCTGCATTAGACTTGATCCTGCGTGGCATGGACATGAGATGTTGTGGACATGAGACGTATGATTACATTGGGTGGGGAGAGACACACAGGCTACAAGTTGTTTATATTATGCCGACGTCTTAGTCTCACTACGAGCTAGACAACCACATGATATCACTGCTACCCGGCTCCCCGACACAGAGCTTGTGGTAGTTTCAGCCTGAGTTCTAGTGATGCTCTTATATTGCATATCACTTAGCTGGTTACATAGTTTACCCTATTATTTATTTATTGCTGCACTGCTTTATTTGTTTTGGCATGAGTTATTTTGTACCTTGCTATGTCCCCTGAGGACCTGGATCTGGATTATGTCCCCAGGTATAGCCGAAGAGATCCATCCAGAGATACACCGTACAGGAGCACTTTCAGGAGCTGTACCAGAACCTGAGACGAGATCGTGCCAGAGGACTTCTCCTGAGCATTGGCTTTATATAGTCAGTTATTTCTGTTTCTATTTCCAGTTCCTTTATTTTCTGTCTATTGCATTGATATATCAGACATATTCTCGAATTGTTCCCTGAGACACTTTTATTGAGATTTGTTAATTTATTCTATTTGTATTATTCTGACATTTGATCTGTGATTATCTGTTGTGGATGAGATTAGTATAGACTGTGACTTGTAATACTTGATCTATTTATTGTTAGACTACAGCTTAAGTATGCCCTGATGGATCCATTAAATTGGGTTTATCCATCGGTGCGTACTGCTGGCCATTGCCACGTGTCCAGTCCCTCGATATTTTGGGACTGGGGCGTGACATGGTTTTTGTGGTGGCCCATGCAGGTCTACGACTAAATTGTTCGGTTTTAACTTAGGGACCGAACAGGCCTACAATAAGATATGATAAGTTTTAGGATCTCATTCACTTGCTTGAAACGTTCTTGATATCTATATCGGATTCGAATCAATTTCTTGAATTGTATCCTGCCTTGATTCCTATACGCCTCTTATTGTTTATTTTGGTTGCAGAGAAATGGATCTTCGAGTAAACGATGAGACTCCTGTAACATCAACATGAGATGCTATGGTAACCAACGAAGATGAAGTAATACTAGTGGACGGAGGACAATCAGCTCAACAACACAGTCAAGCGAATCAGCATGCCTCGAGAATCCAGCAAAATGACATTCCAACATCGACGCAATTTCCTCCACCAATGCCCGTAATTCCACCAGGGCAGGCCATGGACGGACAACAGATGTTTCAAATGATCTATACAATAATGCAAGCTCAATAAGAGGCTTTGAGTCACAGCCTAGTAACCCCACTAGAGCAGGCAGATCTACCAGCACGACGGCCAACGACGGGCTCTATCATCAATTTCCGGCAGCTGAAGCCCCGTACCTTCTCAGGCAAGGAGGAGCCCACTGAAGTTCATGAGTGGCTCACCAACACTCAACATTAATTAGAAGCAGCTGAGCTTCCGAGGGAACGTTGGATGACTGCCGTCAGAATGCAGTTGACGGACAATGCACATCACTGGTGGCTATCTAAGGAGACACGGCTCGGACCAGACCGAGTCACTTGGGAAGAGTTCTCTAGACTCTTTCAGGAGATGTACATTCCAGCTATCGCTCGATCAGAACTTCGGGACAAGTTCAATCACCTCACTCAGGATGCTAAGACGGTGGAAGAGTACAATGCTGAGTTCATTCGTCTAAGTCGCTTCGCCCCAACATTGATCCCAACAGAAGAAGAGAAGGCTAAGAAATTCTTCGACGGACTAAACATTGAGCTACAGAAACTAATTGGATCCATTGCACCTACTTCGTACTCGGACGTCCTTGCTGCAGCACGACGCATGGAGCGCGTCATCAGGAGAGAGACCAGTCTGAAGCGGCCATCCACATCAGCACCAGCCGGAGCACCACAAGAAGAAGTTGCAAAAAGACCTCACATACACCAGCCATCGGGAGCATCTCCACAGGCACTACCTGTCTGTCAATATTGTCGTAAGCGAGCCCATACTGAGAACGAGTACAGACGAAAGAGGAGATTATGTTTAGCTTGCGGATCCAGTCAGCATTTAGTGAAGGAATGCCCTGAGCGTCGAGACGGAGCACCAATGGTTAACCAGCAAGCGTTACCAATACCGATGCCAGCCTATCCAGCATTGGGAGCACCGCAAACGGAAGTTCAAGAAGTCCTACCACCAGCTCCAGGAGGGTATCAGCCGAGGCCACCTTTGATACCCCAGGCACTACTCTTCCAGCAGGCTCAGCAACAGAAGAATCGACTGCAAGGACACGAACAAGCCCTGACGATGACCGTGGAGAATGCGCAGACTCGTGGAGTAGCTAATGCGCGTAAGTGATTCGTAGCTACCGTTTCTAGAATTGTTTTAGCTCGTGCCTATTTGGTTCGTGACCTTAGCCCTAACCTAGTAATTTGGAACTTGTTAATAATAACCTGGTTTTTCTAAAAAGTTGTAGTTCTCTTGCTTTAACTAGATTTTCTTTACTCTAGAAAGTGCATAACTTTCATTCATAGGGAAACGACATTTTCCCTAAGTGTCTTGTGATGTGTTTCGAACAATGCATGCAACCGTGTCATCTCTGTTGATCGGTTATTCTTTGATTGCGAGGACGCAATCCTCTTAAGGGGGGTAGATGCCCCTAATTTTTTAAGATTTATAAAACTGGATATTTTAGAATTTTCTAGAATTTTTTGAGAATTTTTACTAACTAAAAACCAGAGTATTTTGGCATTAAATAAAATTAAATGTTTTTAAAATATATTAAAATATTATGAAAATAATATTTTTGGGTGTAAAATAAAATATTGGACTTAGGGTAATTTTCTGAAAATTTATTGGACCCCGAAAATATTTTTAAAGGCCCAAAAACTATTTTTAAATAATTAATTAAATAAATCCAAAATAAACCGGGCTGAACCGGGTTCAAACTGGGCTGAACCGGCCTGAACCCGGTCCAGCTGAAACCGACCGGACCGCTGACCTTAGCGGGTCGGTTCGGGCCCGCCCGACTGAACCCGCACCCGCGAACCCGCGAACCCGCTACCCCAGTCCCCCCCCCCACGACCCGCTTGACGCCCGCGTCTCCCGCCGCCCTCCGCGCCTCGCCGGCCACGTGCCGCCCAGCCCGCGTTCCCCGCCCGCTCGGTACGGCCCCGCACCCCGCGACCTCCGCCCCCTCGGCCACGTCGGCCCCCACCTCTGCCTAGCTCGGTCGCCGTTGCCCTATTTAAGAAATCCTCCTTTCTCCCCTTCCGGCCACTCGAATCCCCCACCGACCACCTCGTCGCGACGCCGCCACCGCCTCCCGCCCAGCTCCGCCGGCGACGCCGCAGCCCCGAGCCCCGGCCTCCTTCCTCCTCCTTCCTCCTCCTTCCTCCCCCGACCCAGCAAGGCCCCGCAGCCCCCTCTGGCCCACTGCCCAGTCGCCGGCCGCCTGCGCCGCCTCCCAGCGTGCCGCCGCACCGCCCTCGACCGCCTCCGCCGCCTCCGGCCAGCGCCGCCCCCTGACCCCGGCCTCCCTCCGCCACAGCTTCGGTCGCCGCAGACCCAAACCCTAACCCTAGACGACTCCGACTCGGACGCCGGACACGACGCGGACACGAGAAACTTCGGTTTCTCGAGCCCTGTCCAGGTACCCGTTTCTCTCTACTCGTTTACCCATTTTTAATTCCGTCTGTTGCATCATGAACCTTGTGTGACCCTTTCGGTGCCCGTACAACCCGCTCGGTGCATCGCGTCCTGTGGCGATCGCGAACCGCGATCCAAAAACAGGAAAAATAATCTCATGTTTTACCCCGGAACCGAGTCTGCCCCGCCAAACGGGATGACTTGGTCGCGTGTGGTCTTCACCGATACGTACGCGCCATTGATACGGACGTGTGGGATTTTGCAGAAGTTGATTTGGATGTGCGTGCACACCGGAATCAACGCGTATCCGCGGACACCGTCCCGTATCCGTCAGTTCTGTAATGCGTCGTAACTTTGTGTACACACGTCGGATCGAAACAAAACTTCAGCCATCGGACTCATAGCGATACGCTGGTCCTGTGACCCACGTTTGGTTCGATTCTGAGAACGTTGACAAAATCGCGTATCGTGGGCCCCACAGGCTCCACTTGACGGGCAATTTTGTGACCGGCTCATCGAAATCCAATTCTGGAAGTTCCGTTGGGTTCGTATCATCGTTCTGGACTTGTTGACACTAAGTTTGACGAATTTGGAGAACTTTGTCCCTGACAAATTTTTCGGTGCGAAGCGAGCCACATGTGGGCCCCGCTTTGACCCGAAATTGTCATTTTTGCCCTTGTCTCCAAATTTGACTCAAGGACATGCATTTTTAGCTGATTGATATTTTCTGGACCTGATGGTAATGTTTGTTTCAGCATCCGGAGACGTTCCTGGATATTTCACGAAAACCAGAGCTACAGTTGGAGCCAGAACCACAGGCAAGTGTACCTTGCCAAACCCTGCAGCTTTGATACTTATTTTCTTGACTTATTTATACATCCGTGGGCAAGTGTACCTTGCCAACTCGCAGTGATTCCTGTTATAGTACTTTTCTTGAGTTTCTTGTTATACCTATATAATCTTGATATAACTGTTCAACCCAAGACCGAGTGACTTTACTTAGCGTCCGATTAATAGTCGGGTGCCAACCCCGTACGTGGAGTTGTGTAACGTCACATATACATGGATACCGAGACCCGATATTTCTCGTACTTGTCTTATCAAGTACATCATAACCCAGGACACCTGATACTATTTCATGAGACAGAGTCTTCCTGAGACATTCATGGTGATTCTGTATAGGATACAGGTTTCATGACATATCCTTTACATATATGCTTAGAGCTTATTATGACTTGCTGCATTAGACTTGATCCTGCGTGGCATGGACATGAGACGTTGTGGACATGAGACGTATGATTACATTGGGTGGGGAGAGACACACAGGCTACATGTTGTTTATATTATGCCGGCATCTTAGTCTCACTACGAGCTAGACAACCACATGATATCACTGCTACCGGCTCCCCGACACAGAGCTTGTGGTAGTTTCAGCCTGAGTTCTAATGATGCTCTCATATTGCATATCACTTAGCTGGTTACATAGTTTACCCTATTGTTTATTTATTGCTGCACTGCTTTATTTGTTTTGGCATGAGTTATTTTGTACCTTGCTATGTCCCCTGAGGACCTGGATCTGGATTATGTCCCCAGGTATAGCCGAAGAGATCCATCCAGAGATACACCGTACAGGAGCACTTTCAGGAGCTGTACCAGAACCTGAGACGAGATCGTGCCAGAGGACTTCTCCTGAGCATTGGCTTTATATAGTCAGTTATTTCTGTTTCTATTTCCAGTTCCTTTATTTTCTGTTTATTGCATTGATGTATCAGACATATTCTCGGATTATTCTCCGAGACACTTTTATTGAGATTTGTTAATTTATTCTATTTGCATTATTCTGAAATTTGATCTGTGATTATCTGTTGTGGATGAGATTAGTATAGACTGTGACTTGTAATACTTGATCTATTTATTGTTAGACTACAGCTTAAGTATGCCCTGATGGATCCATTAAATTGGGTTTGTCCATCGGTGCATACTGCTGGCCATTGCCACGTGTCCAGTCCCTCGATATTTTGGGACTGGGGCATGACAGCAACTCCATGTACTGGATCTCCTATAATTGGATCCTTTGCGATGTCCTCTAGAAAATGCTAGAAGCAAAATGACTCTAACTCAGGCAATTCCTCAGCCTCAGAAGGCATCTCATAATCATGAGTATTGGTCATGGTCTGATCCTCGATGAATACCACGTCCCTGCTTCTATAGAGCTTTCTTCCCACTGGATCGTAGATTCTATAGCCAAACTCATCCCGACCGTAGCCGACAAAGACACACCGCCTGGTCTTTGGCTCAAGTTTGGGTCTTTTGTCCATCGGTACATGCACGAATGTCTTACAACCAAACACTCGCAGGTGATTGTATGACGGCTCTTTGTCATACGATACTTTGTCTGGCACATCAACCTACAAAGGAGCACTAGGAGAAATTAATAACTTAAGCAGCTGTGTAAAGTGCCTCACCCCAATAGCTGTCCGACAAGTTTGCTTCTGACAGCAAATACCGTACCCTCTCCATCAGTGTCCTGTTCATCCACTCCGCTACACCATTGAGCTGAGGTATCTTTGGCGGAGTCTTCTAGTGTCGTATCCTTTGCTCTCTACAATAAGCTTCAAACGGACCGATATACTCGCCGCCATTGTCTAACCAAATACATAGCAGGTTCTTGCCCGTCTCCCTTTCAACAGAGGCCTGAAACTCCTTGAAAGTGGACAACACCTGATCCTTGGTCTTTAAGGCATAGACCCAAACCTTCCTGGAACAATCATCAATAAATGTTACAAAATAAGAAGCACCACCAATGGATTTTATCTTCATAGGACCACAGACATCCGAGTGAATCAACTCGAGCAATGCCGACTTTTTTGAACTTGGGTGACTTTGAAAAGATACCATATTTTGATTTTCTGCCAAAAAGTGCGTGCACTTCTCAAACTTTGTAGACTTTAGCCCTGGAATCACCTTTTTGTTCACCAAGTAGCTCATCCCCTTCTCGATGATATGGCTGAGCGGCTGTGCCACAACTCAGTAGACGCATCAGTAGCAGCATTCACCTCATGTGTCCCATGTGCGCTCTCTTCCATATAGTAGATTCCGGACCTCTTGCTTCCTCTGGCAATCACCATCAAATCTCTGGAAAGCTTCCACTGATTGTTCCCGAAGAGACTGAAGAAACCCTTGTCATCCAACCTTCCAATAGACACCAGGTTGAAACGGATATCAGGGACATGTCGAACATCTTTGAGAACAAGAACTGCACCCGTCTTTGTCCTCAAATGCACATCTCCAATAACAACCGCCTTTGACACATTTCCATTGCCCATCTTCAACACTCCAAAGTCGCCTGTTGTGCAAATAGCAATGTAAACCCCTAATTTCAAAAACCATCTTAATCTTTTAATTAATTATTTAATTAAGTTATAGTATTTATTAGATCATTAGGAGAAATAAAATTTATGGGATTTTTATTTTTAGGTGTTTGTACATTTAGGGGATTTTATGGAGCAATTATGATTTTATCCTAATTATTTTCATGTAGGGGACCTAGTGGACAGTTGATAGATTAATGATATGCACTAACAAAATTTCTAGAGTTATATATATATATATATATATATATATATATATATATATATATAGGGTTATTAAAAAGGAAATAGAAAATAAAAGAATAATAGAAGAATGAAATAGAAATAGAAAATAGAATAAGAAAAAGAAAGAAAAAGAAAAGAAAGAAAAGGGTAATGGATCTCAAACCCACCTTAAACTCTAACCTACCCGCTAGCCTAGACCCGTTAACACCCAAACCCGCACCCCTTAAGAAAAAATATCAGTAGCAGCAGCAACCGTGTAAACTCCCTCACCCAAAATAGGTATTTTATGTATATTTTATATTATTATATTTATTATAGATGTTGAATTTATTTAGATTATTCTCTTATTTAATTAAAAAATAAATTTTTTAAGTATATTTAATTATATAAATAATTATTTAGAATTATTTTTAGGCTATTTTAGATTATTGTGATTTTTTTATAATTTTTAGTTAATTAAAAACTAGTAACACTAATTTTCTAGGACTTCGAAGAATTTATTTTATGTTCAAACTTAATTAAAAATATCCCAATATTTTATTTTAGGTTCAAAATAGTCAAATATATTTTCTAGAATTTTCTGGAAATTTTCTGAATATTTTTAGTATTTATTGGGAGTTATTTAGACTAATAACTAATTTTTCTAAAATTTATTGTGCAATCCCAGGTATATAGAATGGACCCACAAATTTTTTTAGTGTTTATAATATTATTATATATTTTCTGGAATTATTTTAGAATTTTTGGAATATATTTAATATTTATTTTTATTTAAATATGTAAAACTAATTTTTAGAGCTTCTTCTAATTATAGTAGGGAACCTATGAATATAAATTGTTCCAAGTATTTTTCTAGGGTTTTAGGATTCAAAATATATTTTCTATAATTTTTTCAGATTTTTATGATTTATTTTAATATTTATTTGGAGTTATTTAGATTTAAAATGACTTAAATAATATTTTGATAAAGGCAAATCAAAAACAAATAATATAACCAAAACCATCCAATCAAATCATGACATGTGTCACCCTCCTATCAACTTTCATTCAGCCGCTCAATCCCTATATATATATAATATAATAACCCTAATTATCCCATTATTTTTAGAGAGAGAGATTTTGTAGAATTGCCATCTAGGGTTCCTTCATCTTCCAGAAGCCATTGCTATGGCTTCTTGCGTTATAAAGATATTGAGGTTAGATTTCTGATTATATAATTTTTTTTTACGAAATTATGAGTATTAAATTCTGGAAAATTCGTAGAGCACAGCATGTCCAAAAAATAGACGTGTTTCGATATTTTTGCGATTTCGGGAGAACCAGGAATCAGAATCATGAACCGTTTAAAGTTTCGGAAAGCTAATATCTAGATAATTGACATATATTTTTCCTAGAATTTAATTCGAAGTATTTATATACTATTAATTCTGTAGAACTTCTAGGATAGAATTTAACCATCGGTGCACAATACAAAATTTGTATGTGCCATAATTCCCAAACGAATTTGAATTCGGATGAGCCATAAATTTTAGCATGTTTTGACGCTGAAATCTACACGAAATCATGCATAAAAGTTGAGTTTGTGTCAGTTGACTTTTCGGTCAACAGATCGCCTCGATTTGCGTGCCATGAGTCTCGAGTTGATAAAATTCAGTTTCTTTGGAAAACATTTAGGAATTAACATAAAAATCAAAATAATAAGATTAAAATAGTATTTTAGAGTAATTATTTCAGAATTAAATAAATTAAAATAAATTATCTTTTGACGTGATAAATTTGTAATACATAGGCTATTTGGAGTGTGACTTGGACTCTGATTCATACCAGCAGCAGGACCCCAGACGAGTACATTCTCTGACTGTGTTCCAGTAGGACGTTAGTATTTAGCCACCACAGTTAGTTTACATCAGACCCTGAGTCGGAGAACCCAACGCGCGTTCGTACATTTACATGTACGCAAATATTATTCAGTTTGGTATATATATTTATGTACGTAATTACTATATGTATTCCAATAATTATGTAAATAAATTGATGGTTATATTATTATATAGTTATATGAATATATATGTAAGTAAATGCTAATTGATAATTATGACTAAATATTCAGACTGTACGACCTTAGGACACCGTGGACTACCCCGTATTTGTCCTTGACCCTGTTGACCCTAAGAACAATGTTGGTGTCTGCCTTGTGTATACCGACGTACTGACGAAACCGTGTTAGTTGACTGACTTATTGTGTACAGTACTTAAAGACCCGACACCCGTGTAATTCAACGCGTAATTGACCGTGTTAGATGGCTAGTGCCACCCTAGTGTACCCCGAGCCCAGTATAAATATTGTTGTGTGTGTACTAGTGTAATGACTAATGATTTATTTGCATTATATTATATGTACATAGGATGTTGGATTTATTCTGCACGACTTTTGGAGAAGGTTATTGGTACATCGCAGCTTTCTTGCCAGACAAGTATACCTTGCCATTGTACTGTTATTTATATTCTATATGTTGCATGCATCTTTATTTTCTGTCTTTAGTTCATATATTTTAACTGTTATATAAAATGCGCGTGACGGTGTCGTCGCGATATATTTTTATCTATGTATTGCATTGACCTTGTTTATGAGACTACCCCATTATCATGTAGCATCATTAGGTTCATTGGCCGTGACACAGTTGTTACACGAGTTGTGAGTCTCATGTAGATCACGGACTTGCGTGCAGGTTTGGCCTCCTGTACGTGTGGGCCGTGCGTTAGGAATAACTGCTGTTAGAAACTTTGCATGCTAGTAGACTTAGCAGTTATTAGAGGTCTAGGGACATAGCCTATTGTAGTACGGTGGTCCCATCCTTGTCCTTGTTTGGTTGCAGGATCGGGCTAGGGTACTAAGAATAGGCTATGAACCAAATGGTGTCATGGATGTGACATGCTTAGAACATGGGGTGGGGAGAACAACAAGTACCGCATTTGAGCTCCTTTACACTTTTTCTATTGTGCGGCCGGATTCTCCGCTGGAGATACGGGCGGTGATGACCACTATATATTATATTATTATCAGGCGAGCCTCCGGCGTTCGAAAGGCGTCGTGCCTTTTTAGGCCCCTGGATCTCCAATAGAGAACCATGCCAAATCCCAGGTTTTCAGCCAGATAGCTCACTTGTGGGAAAAGTTGTTCTTAACTGCATTCACTTAGACGGTTAGGCGACCCCTTTGGATATTTATTTTAGTACTTTATTGGCATGTGTTTAAGTATCTTGTTATGTCCCTCTGAGGACCTGGTCCCCTGCCAGGTGTACCTGTTCTTGAGTATTTACAGTAGCGCAGATTCGGATGGTTATGAAGTTTCGAGGATGTCTTCTCTTCGAGGCGTGGTTGATAGCTGGTATTCTTATATTGTGTTTATTGTGTTGTACTCATATTGTATTTGTTCTTATATTCGAGTTGGTAGTGGATTTATTTCCATCCAACTATCATCCTTAGATACTTCTTATTGAGATCTAGTTTCATAGATACTGGTTATTTATTTCTATATGATTTTGGTGGATGAGATTTAGATTTTATCCTGTGACTTATATTACATTTTATACCACTTGTGGATTTGATATTCATATTACAGCGTACGTATGGATTTGGTTTCCATATATTGAAGTTGCCATATCCATGCGGCTGGCATGCTTACGTGTCCTAGTCCTACATATTTTTTGGGACTGGGGTTTAACATATTTTTGTGGTGGCCCATGCAGGTCGAGAGCATATTGTCTCGGTTACGTTACTGTACCGAGCAAGCCTGCATCTAGGACTAGAGTATAGGATCTCATCCACAATTGACTATGATTCATCTTCCTCCTATCTGTTCTATTTGAACAATTGTATCCTGCTTGATTCATGTGCTTCCCTAATAGTTTTTTGAGTATAGCCTTCTGCTGAGAATATAGGAACCCCTGTTATTAGGATGATAATTAGAGTAGCATACCTATTAAGATTACCACGAGGATATAGACACACCACTAAGTTTAGAATATCTAGTGAACCTAGAATTCCTTATCTATAGATTGGTTTACCATTATCCCTTGATGTATTATGAGGACCTGTGAGTAGTATAGATACTACTAGAGATGGTTAGAAGTTTTACCATAATGTTTGACCCTAGTATTGAGGAACCAATGGAGAATCAATATTGAACATTAGGATTGAACCTAACCTTCATAATTGGATGGTATTGGAGAACTATAAATTTAGATTATTGTCTTAAGATAAGCAGACAATACCTTAGAAAGCCAAGAGCAATGCATAGAATATTTTCCTAATCATATCTCAAACACAGAGACTAGCATACCCCTTTCCCTTGGAAAACCATGATGCTATCTAGAGTCCTCCATTTAATTTTATATATTTGTTCCTCTGAAACTCTAGCGCTCACTACTTGTGCGACGACTAATCATGCTTTCTCTTCTTCATCTTTTAACTCGTGCCATCTGACACTTCGGATAGTAGGCCAAGTAATTTTATTCTTTGTTAAGGGCTCATAGTTTGCTAGGATTATAGTTGTAGCCTTGAATATGAATTTTTTTTGTGCTTGGTAGTTAGAACTTGATAAGTTTAAGTTGTTTTTGTAGATTATGACCGATGATTAACCCTTAGTTTTTAAATCACGTAATTTGTACCCTCACCTCGATACAAGCGAGATCCCTTTTCCCCTTAAAACGGCCAGTAACTCTTCTATCCTTACTATTGACACTTGTTCTATAAGCACAATGACTAAGATGTAAGATGACATAACCTATGTAACAGAAGAGGATACCCCAATAAAGTACCAAGACCCCTTCTCATAGACCTTCACATGAGCTTTTACGGTATGCTTAAGACACTACAATAGTAGTTAAATTATTTTAAGTTGGGTAGTATACCTCACCACCTAGTATCACATAGTCCTTGTAATCCATTGATGAAGTATAACTGAATGACATTAATTGTATGCTAGCAAAGACGACAATGTTTATTCAGATAATAGAATTTAGAGGTCCTTACCCCATTTGGACGACTAGCGACGTCGACAAGGAGGTTGTATGATAACTGTAGAGATTGTAGAGTCTTTTGTTATTATTACTTATGTTGTTTTTGTTTTGCAAAGTTGAATTATTTTGTAACTTCTCTCATCATAATCCAGCGTTATATTTTCTGTGCTACCTCGAATTATGCTGCTATTATAGCCTAGTTTTTTTGTAAGCTTATTCTTTATCGAGCTTGTTCATGACATATGTATTATTGGGTATACACACTAATATATTTCAGAATCAGTGTACTACGGTCTGATCAACCATAATGCGCTTGGTTCGCCCTTCGCATACCTACTTTACGTGGATCGAGATATATAGTGATTAGTAGACGAATGTACTTGCCCCCTAGATATGTCTGAGCATATCGTATCCGTTACATAACTGTACTGATACAAGAATGTGAATAGGAATTACCAAAATAGGACTTCAATCCACAACTGCCTTGACAATTTCTATTTGAATTCTTTAAACGCCTTGATCCCGATACTTCTATTCTATTACCTCGCCTTGAACTCTTTATTATTGATCTCCGTCTTTCCTTATTTCGGAAAGACGAAATCTCGTGCTTGGTATAAGTTTGATACACAGAGAGTACTAGATATACCCCATAGGCCGATCACATACTTGAGGATTATTCTTTCGTAATTAAGGACATATCATATGTGATATGATCGGCGTTGAAGTTTCGAGGATTGAATGACATGAGTAAATATATTAAGGAATATTTTCTTAAGATATATAGTCTTATGTGATAGATGGGTAAATTCTAAGTTGGGTAGCAGTGCATTGGCAACTCGAGAGGAATTTTTTTTAGATTGTGATCGAGTAAGATTAGATTGGGAGAGGTTCAAGCCATTTTAATTTTAAGAATTTTAGAAGAATGACTAAGATGATGAGGATTAATGAATTTTAAAAATCTTGATATTGAGGACCCAATGTTTATACCTTAAGTACATAATTTAAATTTTTGAGTATTGAAGGTAAAATCATCAATTTGAATTTGAAGGATAAATATATAATTTCAGACTTGAACATTGGTGGACTGCATTTAAATTATTTTTTTAATTTGATGATTTAAATTAAGAATTAAAATTTGATGGTTGGACTACCTATTTGAAATATTGAGGATGTGAATGAAATTTAAAAAGTTGAAGAATACAAAAAAAATTATAAGTGAAAATAGGAATAATATTGGACTCGAATTACTTCTAGAGGAGATTATGATACTTGGAGATCGTGAGGTAAAATTTGATATGGGTTATTTAAATCTTGAAGATATTATATGGATTCAATTTAAATTTGGATATTGATGATTTGGAAAAGTGAGAAGAGATCACAATAGGTTGAATTTTGATTTGAACAATGATTATCTTAATTTTGAAGTGATTGCGATAGATTTGAATAGATTTTGTTATTTAAATTTTTGGAAGTGTCACGACCTGCACCCGGTTTAGGGCATGAGTGCGTGGGTACATCCAGCCTACGCCGCAGCATCGGCGGTAGAACGCTGTCTAGGTCATGTAACTATCTACTCATACTCACGTGAATACCCAACTCCATAAGGAGACGTGGATATCATAGAATACTGCTAGAAATACTCAATCACATAAACTAAAGCACGATGAGATATCAAGGCAAGCAAGAAATACAAGACAAGTCTAACGACAAGATAATCATACCTGCAATCATTAACTTCCAATTCCCAAGTGTGTCAGAAACCAGTCTACTAAGGTCACAGTCTGGAAAAATATTTTCCAGTCAGGAAGGAGCAAAGTACATCTCTAAATAGCAGTTCTATATTAATGATATAAACTATGTAGCAGTTCTAGATGGAAATATACCAGAAGCATGTATAGGTACGAGAAATAAAAGAAATGCTGGAAATACTGTAAGTAAATGCAAGAGAAGAAACAATATGTCCATGAGCAAGAACCTATGACTAAGTGTGTGAGTACTAGCTTTAACATGTGATAGGCTTGGAAACTTGATCAGGCTGGTTACATGTGATTAGCTATGATTCATATAAGGTCAGGCTAACCGTTGGTTAGCTATGATGCATGTAGAGGTCAGGCTAATCACACGTAACAGCTATGAAGCATGGAGATGGTCAGGCCGCACCCGACGTGAGATGTGGGGTGAGCTATGATGCATGAAAAGTTGGGTATGATCACATATCTACACTAAAATACTCTCCACCTCCGACTGGTATAGTGGATCCAATCATGGTACGCTATGGCACGGGATTCCCTAGGGAGGTAGCAAGTCTCCCCGGGAATCAGTGTCTGTACATGCACAAGATAACAAGGAAACGAGTCTTGTACAAGCTACACCATGAATAAGGAATAACATCTCATGACGAGATCCGTGTATACCAATCCGTGTAACCAGCGTGTCAAGAGCATGAATATTTACACTAGATACAGTGAACATAGGAGATATCATAAATTAGAAACTAATCAGAGAATGTACTCGCCTTGGGTCCTTAGCTGGTAATTATTAATGTCCTGTTCCAGAGTATCCCCTGGATAAATCAACAGTCCTATAACATCTCACAAGCAAAACCATATTGCATCAGATGCTACACTAACACAGTCTAAAAAATACTGAGTTCGGGACTTCTCTAGGTATGATACCGGTCACCTAGGATCACCTAGTAGGGATACGTAAAATACATTACACTTATTAATACTTACAATAATTATACATGCACCAATTTAAATGTATTTACAATATATATATATATATATATATGCCTTTTAAATACATATCTGATTTATACTAGTTGAACATTATATATGTATACTCATACATATGCTAACAATACATTTTTAAAAATATATATATATATATATATATATTGTCAATGTTATTATTAAAATATATACTAATACTAGTACATCACATTAAATACAAATACAATACATTAATTGTATGTACAAGATATATATATATATACATTTATACTAATTATACATATTTGAAAATATATTAAGTACATATATATATACAAAATATATACATATACTAAACATTATATATTTTTTATACCAAAATACCTACATATATATTAAAGAAAATACACATATACATATTATACTATACCAATTGAACAATAAGGAGATATATATATATATATCAAAATAGTACGTATACTATTACATTTTATATACCAAAATACGTATTTGCATATATATATCAATCAACATTATATATATATATAACTAATCAAAGAATGTGTATAATACCACCCTCCTCAAGGTGATCCCAAATGAAATAGCAGTTAGTTCCAATGGGTCTGGAGCAGTCCAAATAGCTAGAATCTATATAAAGAAGTCCAAGATCGGAGTTCGGCACGAAAACCGAGATAAGGATTCCAGGCTAATAAGAGAAGGGTCGTTGTTATTAAGGCAACACTTTAATTTAATAAAAATTATTTCGAATTTATTTTGAACAATAATTACAATAAAAAGTTTATTTATAAAAATCTAGAATTTACGTAAAAGCCAATATATTTTCATTTATAGTAAAATCGGTCACCGATCCAAATAAACAAATTTTGAACTAATTTTATTATTGAAACTATATTTTTAATTAACAATATAAACCCCAAAATTTTTTTTTTTTTTTTACATAATCACAAACCCTTATAATTTACATAACTAAACTAAATAAAACTAAACTAAATAAATATTACTAAACTAATTGATTAATAATTAATTTCTGATTAATAAATTAACTACTGATTATAATTTAATTAACTGATTAAGAATTTATTAACTGATTAATAATTAATTAACTAAACTAACTAATATAAATTAACTAATTGATAAATTAATTAATCTGATTAATAAAATAATTAACTAATCACATATAACTTAATTCAACTGATAAATTAACTAATTACATATGACTCAAAAAATTGCAGAACTGAAGAAAGGAAAGAGGAAAGAAGGAAATTGGCTCACGATGGGGGTTTTCCGGCGTCGGCGCGGGGAAGTCCGCCGGGGTCAGACCGGGCAGGGCGTCGGCGCGGTGAGGTCTCGGCTCGAGGCGGCCGATCTTCGAGAGCGGCGGCGTAGCTCGGCTCGAGGCGGATCCGAGGCGGCAGTCGACTCGACGAGGGCGTCGGCTACGGATCTGAGGCGGCGGCGTGGAACTCGAGAGCGGCGGATCTTCGAGCTCGACGCGGCAGCGGAGCTCGACGACGTGGAGGGGAGACGCGGCGGCCACCGGCGGTCGAGATCTAGGTTAGGTTTGGGATTTGTACGAGTCGGGTGGGTCGTGTCCGAGGCTGGACACGGGGATTCGATGTTGTGTGGTGTGGGGGTGGACGTGTCCGGGGCTGGACACGGGGATTCGATGTTTGCTATGGTGGAGGTGGATGTGTCCGGGTGTGTCGGACACGAAAATCTGTTTGTAATGTTGTAACCGGACACAGGAAATGAATGGATATGATGGGACACCCGGGGTCGGACCCGAGGCCAACACGGCTGACACGGTAATGCTGGACACACGGACACGAGCACACAGAATCAATGGTGATGGCTTGTTGGCTTGTGGGAATTTGTGAGGGCTAGCTAGGGTTTCTTGGGAATGGTGATGAGAGATTTTAAATAGGGAGAGAGTTGTAGGATAAAGGGTGAGGATTGGCCCAAATAATGAATGGCCCAGATTATACATGAATAAGTTCTTCATGTGGGAAAAAATAAGGGTGTAAATGGAAGATGGTAAACTTATAAATTTAATAGAAAAGTATTATAATTTAAGTAAAATTTTAAGAGGCATCCAAGGCTAACTGATTAATTAGCTACTAATTAAACTCATATTTCAAAATCTTAGAAAGTATGTAATTTATTTATTTACTATTCCAAATGAATTTAAAAATTTATTATGAAGAAAACATCTAGTCCTTTAAATAATTTTATCAAATAAATAATTTTATGATTTCAAGTCAATAAATATTTGAAGCTAGAGAAATATATATATTATTATTATTATTTATTTTATAATACATCGACATTTAGGAAAAATAATTTTTATAAAAGATTTTAAATTACCTTCTAAAATCAAACATTGCTCAAAAATCAAATACAAGAATTCAAGGAGAAATATTTTATAAATTTGGTATTTAAAATAAATTAAAAATCTAATTATTTCAGAAATTGGAAATCGGAGGTTACAAGTCTACCCACCTTAGAAAAATTTCGTCCTCGAAATTTAAGGTCCTCAATAATTTCATTTACACATTGTATTATTTCTATCAAAATTTAAATTTCAAACCAAATAATCATGAAGTACTTCCATAGTGTTATTTCCCAATCTTTCAAAAATTCTATAACATCATATTCCTGAAAATCTTCAAGTTTAAAAATTAAATTCCCTTTTTGTTATAATTTTCTCCAAAAATTTTAAGTTCGTATCTAAATACTCAAGGATTTTAATCTCCAATTGAAATCCCATCAATGCATATTTATCAGAATTTTTTTTTTCTGTATCCCAAAATTTAAATTTAAGCAATAATCCATCAATCATCTTACTCCTCTAACTCAAATTCAATTGATGCTTATTCAAATCTAAATCCTCATCCCGAGAATTGAATTCGACACTATTCCATTAACGATTTTTATTTTTCTGATTCCCTTTTTCCTCAGATACTCAACGATGCGATACTTCCAGAATCTTAAATGCAACATTCATAATATAAAATTTTAAATTCCTATCTTGCAATCAAATAGATAAAATGATAATCTCTCTAATTTTCTCAAATTTTAATAATCAATTTAATCATATCAAGACCTTCCTAAAATTAATAAATTCTCAATTTTTGCCCTGTGAATTTCTTAACTCTCTTTTTAAGTTAATGTTTATCCTCGAATTCCAATCATACCTCGATTTTCGCAAAATCAATGATCCATCAACTCTGTTATAACAACCCCTAAATTCTTTATTTAAAATAATGCTCATTCACAAATTTAATCCTCTTGTCTCTTTTGTCGGTCATAACCTTGTCATAGATCTTTGCTATGGTCAAAACCCTAATAATCATGGGTTAAGAAAACTCTACCTACAGCCATACAATTTTAAGAAAATATATAGGTCATGCATCTTTTGTCATGGTATTTCAGTCTCTGTCAGGGTGTAGTACTAGTTATATCCTAACAAGAAAATCATGAATACGAACTACAGCACCAGGGAAATCAATCAATCAAGAGACGAAAAAAGAACATTAGGAGGGAACGAAAAAACCTGCTAACATATTACTTGTAGTATCTACTATCTCTAGCAAACACTTAACTCTAGCACATTCACTAACTAATTCCTATTCATGTACACTGGTACCCATATCAACTAATCATTAATCCACAAAATCCATGAATATATCCATATTGCACACACCTGTTTATTAATACCAAAATCTAATGCCAGAATCTCTAATATAACCATGATTCAATAATGCATCCACGTTGATACCTCTATCTCTTTAGTACCATATCCGCTGTCAGTTCCCGTTCCTACTACAATTGTCTATACTAGTCGTTCTTATCACTCAAATATACGTCAAGTGCAACACCATACTAAATACTGCTCTTTCCAATACAACTTTAGATGGACACCCAAGTCAGTCTGCGGTGCCATCTCAATCATGCTCAAATCACCAGATCCTTACACATGTATATCATCTACTCATATATTAATATTCATATCTCTCATCTACCATAAAATTAATCCTCAAAATAATCGTCAAGGTTTAACTTCTCGAACAACTTTAAAATAAAATGCATATACCTCCTCAAAATCAGATACTCCACATCGAAATAAATTTAATCACTTCTAAAATCTTTGTAGCCTTAACCATGTTTATTGAATTCATATTTGAAATCCTCAAAAAGATTTTGACACAATCTCAACTCCTCAATTATTCTAAAAATAATTTTTTTTTCCACCTTTTAATTTATAACTCCACAAATGTACATATCAGTGCTCACGGCCTCTGATACTCAAGGTGCACTCAATGCATCTAGTGTCTATAATTGTGTACTAAAATTGTACTGCCTGAATTACTTGTACTATTACCTCCAATGATCAAAGTTATCATCACCTGTATTTTCTTTCATGATTTCAATTTATGTCAACTGGTATATCATCTAATTATCATCATACAGGGTGCTTACTGTTATTAACGTCATTCTTGACAAATCCTTGACAAATCCTTGACATAGAATCATTAGCACTCTTGGTATTATATCACTAGCCTCATTAATGGATCATTCATCAAGCTCATTATAACTCATGATTACATGTATCTACTATAACACTCATGTTTCTTTACTCTCATGGGCATGTATATGGTTCTTCATCTCGATGGTTGTATAGATATTTCCCTTTAACCTTTCTCAGCCTGTTAAACTGATCTGTGATACGCTTCACCATCTTCATTACCAATTTCGATATTTCTCTACTCATGACACCTCGTTATAACTCCTCATGCATATAAATTTCTTTACCTTTAACACGCCCGATATCAATCATCAGATTGAACGTTATGCTCCATTAATTCTTAACACAATTCCTGGATACTTAATTGTTTACATAGATCACTCAATTACATAATCATGATTATTCAGGACGGGTAATTAGCTCTGTTACTAACTCTGATACTCTATACTCTCCTTCTACTCTCAGTCTCTAATGACGCTTATCCCAAGACCATTGGTACAAGGTACTATGCTAAGGGCTAACTCTAGATTAAAGCCTACTGCTCACATGTCCAACTAGGAAACACCTATAACTCACTAACAACACTCAACCAATACTAATACTCAAGACACAGCCATAATTATAAGTCATTAATTATCACACTAACAAGGATCCTTAAAGAAATAAGGCTCAAAAGAACTGGATCAAGGACGGAAGGTATCTTTACTGCTAGTAAAGAAAAGAAGCGATGGAACAAAGTCCTGGAATGACATAAATAGATAAGTCTTGAGATGATACTTTAAGAACCAATTTAAGATATAACCTGATAAACATACACGTCTATCCGAAATCATGACACTCAGAATCCTCGCCACGCCAGTAAGCATAGATGCGATAAACGACAGGTTCCGTAACTAAGGTATGCAACCCTATAATCATGTCATCTAGAATCCTCGCCACGCCAACCGGTATGGCTGCAAGAAACTCCAAATCTCATAACTAAAGTATGTACATCCAAGTTAGGTTCCTACGTTCTCGTCACGACAGCTAATATGGCTGCGATAATCTCTAGGTTCCATAACCAAAGTAGACGTTTTACCTTTCTCACTGTCCTCATCAATATATGTCATCAGATGATACCATAAATTCTAGTCCGTAAAATTCATCTCAATATGAAATCAACTCAACAACGATACCAAGAATTTAAATTTAACAACTGGTCCACAAGAATAAACTCAACAATGATACCAAGATTTTAATTTAATAACTGATCAACACGAATTAAACTCAATATCAACGATTGAGGACGGACGGAAACAAGGTGAAGGATTTAAAATTAGAAATTATAATAAGATTCTCAAGGGGTCGTCCCAGGAATCTCTCAAGAATTTGTGATTGAGTATCCTTCTCTCATCCTAGTATCCTATGTCCTATATTCTATAGCAGGCACGCAGTAGTACAACTAAGTTGTCGCACTACCACGACATCGCTCTAATTGCGAAGTCTGATCTGCATGGGCCACCACTAAAATGTGTCACGACCCGCACCCGGTTTAGGGCACGAGTGCGTGGGTACGTCCAGCCTACGCCGCAGCATCGGCGGTAGAACGCTGTCTAGGTCATGTAACTATCTACTCATACTCACGTGAATACCCAACTCCATAAGGAGACGTGGATATCATAAAATAATGCTAGAAATACTCAATCACATAAACTAAAGCACGATGAGATATCAAGGCAAGCAAGAAATACAAGACAAGTCTAACGACAAGATAATCATACCTGCAATCATTAACTTCCAATCCCCAAGTGTGTCAGAAACCAGTCTACTAAGGTCACAGTCTGGAAAAATATTTTCCAGTCAGGAAGGAGCAAAGTACATCTCTAAATAGCAGTTCTATATTAATGATATAAACTATGTAGCAGTTCTAGATGGAAATATACCAGAAGCATGTATAGGTACGAGAAATAAAAGAAATGCTAGAAATACTGTAAGTAAATGCAGGAGAAGAAATAATATGTCCATGAGCAAGAACCTATGACTAAGTGTGTGAGTACTAGCTTTAACATGTGATCGGCTTGGGAACTTGATCAGGCTGGTTACATGTGATTAGCTATGATTCATGTAAGGTCAGGCTAACCGTTGGTTAGCTATGATGCATGTAAAGGTCATGCTAATCACACGTAACAACTATGAAGCATGGAGATGGTCAGGCCGCACCCGACGTGAGATGTGGGGTGAGCTATGATGCATGAAAAGTTGGGTATGATCACATATCTACACTAAAATACTCCCCACCCCCGACTGGTATAGTGGATCCAATCATGGTACGCTATGGCACGGGATTCCCTAGGGAGGTAGCAAGTCTCTCAGGAAATCAGTGTCTGTACATGCACAAGATAACAAGGAAACGAGTTTTGTACAAGCTACACCATGAATAAGGAATAACATCTCATGACGAGATCCGTGTATACCAATCCGTGTAACCAGCGTGTCAAGAGCATGGATATTTACACTAGATACAATGAACATAGGAGATATCATAAATTAGAAACTAATCAGAGAATGTACTCGCCTTGGGTCCTTAGCTGGTAATTATTGATGTCCTGTTCCAGAGTATCCCCTGGGTAAACCAACAGTCCTATAACATATCACAAGCAAAACCACATTGCATCAGATGCTACACTAACACAGTCTAAAAAATACTGAGTTCGGGACTTCTCTAGGTATGATACCAGTCACCTAGGATCACCTAGTAGGGATACGTAAAATATATTACACTTATTAATACTTACAATAATTATACATGCACCAATTTAAATGTATTTACAATATATATATATATATATGCCTTTTAAATACATATCTGATTTATACTAGTTGAACATTATATATGTATACTCATACATATGCTAACAATACATTTTTAAAAATATATATATATATATATATTGTCAATGTTATTATTAAAATATATACTAATACTAGTACATCACATTAAATACAAATACAATACATTAATTGTATGTACAAGATATATATATATATATATATACATTTATACTAATTATACATATTTGAAAATATATTAAGTACATATATATATACAAAATATATACATATACTAAACATTATATATTTTTTATACCAAAATACTTACATATATATTAAAGAAAATACACATATACATATTATACTATACCAATTGAACAATAAGGAGATATATATATATATATCAAAATAGTACGTATACTATTACATTTTATATACCAAAATACGTATTTGCATATATATATCAATCAACATTATATATATATATATAACTAATCAAAGAATGTGTATAATGCCACCCTCCTCAAGGTGATCCCAAATGAAATAGCAGTTAGTTCCAATGGGTCTGGAGCAGTCCAAATAGCTAGAATCTATATAAAGAAGTCCAAGATCGGAGTTCGGCACGAAAACCGAGATAAGGATTCCAGGCTAATAAGAGAAGGGTCGTTGTTATTAAGGCAACACCTTAATTTAATGAAAATTATTTCGAATTTATTTTGAACAATAATTACAATAAAAAGTTTATTTATAAAAATCTAGAATTTACGTAAAAGCCAATATATTTTCATTTATAGTAAAATCGGTCACCGATCCAAATAAACAAATTTTGAACTAATTTTATTATTGAAACTATATTTTTAATTAACAATATAAACCCCAAAATTATTATATTTTTTTTACATAATCACAAACCCTTATAATTTACATAACTAAACTAAATAAAACTAAACTAAATAAATATTACTAAACTAATTGATTAATAATTAATTTCTGATTAATAAATTAACTACTGATTATAATTTAATTAACTGATTAAGAATTTATTAACTGATTAATAATTAATTAACTAAACTAACTAATATAAATTAACTAATTGATAAATTAATTAATCTGATTAATAAAATAATTAACTAATCACATATAACTTAATTCAACTGATAAATTAACTAATCACATATGACTCAAAAAATTGTAGAACTGAAGAAAGGAAAGAGGAAAGAAGGAAATTGCCTCACGATGAGGGTTTTCCGGCGTCGGCGCGGGGAAGTCCGCCGGGGTCAGGCCGGGCAGGGCGTCGGCGCGGTGAGGTCTCGGCTCGAGGCGGCGGATCTTCGAGAGCGGCGGCGTAGCTCGGCTCGAGGCAGATCCGAGGCGGCGGTCGACTCGACGAGGGCGTCGGCTACGGATCTGAGGCGGCGGCGTGGAACTCGAGAGCGGCGGATCTTCGAGCTCGACGCGGCAGCGGAGCTCGACGATGTGGAGGGGAGACGCGGCGGCCACCGGCGGTCGAGATCTAGGTTAGGTTTGGGATTTGTACGAGTCGGGTGGGTCGTGTCCGAGGCTGGACACGGGGATTCGATGTTGTGTGGTGTGGGGGTGGACGTGTCCGGGGCTGGACACGGGGATTCGATGTTTGCTGTGGTGGAGGTGGATGTGTCCGGGTGTGTCGGACACAAAAATCTGTTTGTAATGTTGTAACCGGACACAGGAAATGAATAGATATTATGGGACACCCGGGGTCGGACCCGAGGCCAACACGGCTGACACGGTAATGCTGGACACACGGACACGAGCACACAGAATCAATGGTGATGGCTTGTTGGCTTGTGGGAATTTGTGAGGGCTAGCTAGGGTTTCTTGGGAATGGTGATGAGAGATTTTAAATAGGGAGAGAGTTGTGGGATAAAGGGTGAGGATTGGCCCAAATAATGAATGGCCCAGATTATACATGAATAAGTTCTTCATGTGGGAAAAAATGAGGGTGTAAATGGAAGATGGTAAACTTATAAATTTAATAGAAAAGTATTATAATTTAAGTAAAATTTTAAGAGGCTTCCAAGGCTAACTGATTAATTAGCTACTAATTAAACTCATATTTTAAAATCTTAGAAAGTATGTAATTTATTTATTTACTATTCCAAATGAATATAAAAATTTATTATGAAGAAAACAACTAGTCTTTAAATAATTTTATCAAATAAATAATTTTATGATTTCAAGTCAATAAATATTTGAAGCTAGAGAAATATATATTATTATTATTATTTATTTTATAATACATCGACATTTAGGAAAAATGATTTTTATAAAAGATTTTAAATTACCTTCTAAAATCAAACATTGCTCAAAAATCAAATACAAGAATTCAAGGAGAAATATTTTATAAATTTGGTATTTAAAATAAATTAAAAATCTAATTATTTCGGAAATTGGAAATCGGAGGTTACAGGAAGGGATTGCGATTGACGTACCTTATGTACGAATGTGAAGGATTTAACAAATTATGCCTTATTTTAATTTCGAGGACGAAATTATTTTAAGTTGGGTAGATTGTAAACTCCCTCACCCAAAATAGGTATTTTGTGTATATTTTATATTACTATATTTATTATAGATGTTGAATTTATTTAGAGTATTCTCTTATTTAATTAGAAAATAATTTTTTTTAGTATATTTACTTATATAAATAATTATTTAGAATTATTTTTAGGCTATTTTAGATTATTGGGATTTTTTCATAATTTTTAGTTAATTAAAAACTAGTAACACTAATTTTTTAGGACTTCGAAGAATTTATTTTATATTCAAACTTAATTAAAAATATCCCAAAATTTTATTTTAGGTTCTAAATAGTCAAATATATTTTCTAGAATTTTCTCGAAATTTTCTGAATATTTTTAGTATTTATTGGGAATTATTTAGACTAATAACTAATTTTTCTAGAATTTATTGTGCAAGCCCAGGTATATAGAATGGACCCACAAATTTTTTTTAGTGTTTATAATATTAATATATATTTTTTGAAATTATTTCAGAATTTTTGGAATATATTTAATATTTATTTTTATTTAAATATTTAAAACTAATTTTTAGAGCTTCTCCTAATTATAGTAGGGAACTTATGAATATAAATTGTTCCAAGTATTTTTCTAGGGTTTTAGGATTCAAAATATATTTTCTGTAATTTTTTCAGATTTTTATGATTTATTTTAATATTAATTTGGAGTTATTTAGATTTAAAACGACTTAAATAATGTTTTGATAAAGGCAAATCAAAAACAAATAATATAACCAAAACCATCCAATCAAATCATGACATGTGTCACGCTCCTATCAACTTTCATTTAGCCGCTCAATCCCTATATATATATATAATATAATAACTCTAATTATCCCATTATTTTTAGAGAGAGAGATTTTGTAGAATTGCCATCTAGGGTTCCTTCATCTTCCAGAAGCCATTGCGCATAGCTCCGGACTTCAAACGAGGCCTAGTTTCTTGCGTTAGAAAGATATTGAGGTTAGCTTTCTGATTATATAATTTTTTTATGAAATTATGAGTATTAAATTCTGAAAAATTCGTAGAGCACAGCATGTCCGAAAATAGATGTGTTTCGATATTTTTGCGATTTTGGAAGAACCAGGAATCAGAATCATGAACCGTTTGAAGTTTCGGAAAGCTAATATATAGATAATTGACATATCTTTTTACCAGAATTTAATACGAAGTATTTATATACTATTAATTCTGTAGAACTTCTAGGATAGAATTTAACCATCGGTGCACAATACAAAATTTGTATGTGCCATAATTCCCAAACGAATTTGAATTCGGACGAGCAGTAAATTTTAGCATGTTTTGACGCTGAAATCTATAGGAAATCATGCATGAAAGTTGAGTTTGTATCGGTTGACTTTTCGGTCAACAGATCGCCTCGATTTGCGTGCCATGAGTCTCGAGTTGATAAAATTCAGTTTCTTTGGAAAAAAATTTAGGAATTAACATAAAAATCAGAATAATAAGATTAAAATAGGATTTTAGAGTAATTATTCCATAATTAAATAAATTAAAATAAATTATCTTTTGATGTGATAAATTTGTAATATATAGGCTATTTGGACTGTGACTTGGACTCTGATTCATACCAGCAGCGGGACCCCAGACGAGTACATTCTCTGACAGTGTTCTAGTAGGATGTTAGTATTTAGCCACCACGTTTAGTTTACATCAGACCCTGAGTCGGAGAACCCAACGCGCGTTCGTACATTTACATGTACGCAAATATTACTCAGTTTGGTATATATATTTATGTACGTAATTACTATATGTATTCCAATAATTATATAAATAAATTGATGGTTATATTATTATATAGTTATATGAATATATATGTAAGTAAATGCTAATTGATAATTATGACTAAATATTCAGACTGTACGACCCTAGGACACCGTGGACTACCCCGTATTTGCCCTTGACCCTGTTGACCCTAAGAACAATGTTGGTGTCTGCCTTGTGTATACTGACATACTGATGAGACTGGGTTAGTTGACTGACTTATTGTGTACAGTACTTAAAGACCCGACACCCGTGTAATTCAACGCGTAATTGACCGTGTTAGATGGCTAGTGCCACCCCTAGTGTACCCCGAGCCCAGTATAAATATTGTTGTGTGTGTACTAGTGTAATGACTAATGATTTATTTGCATTATATTATATGTACATAGGATGTTGGATTTATTCTGCGCGATTTTTGGAGCAGATTATTGGTACATCGTAGCTTTCTTGCCAGACAAGTATACCTTGCCATTGTACTGTTATTTATATTCCATATGTTGCATGCATCTTTATTTTCTGTCTTTAGTTCATATATTTTAACTGTTATATAAAATGCGCGTGACGGTGTCGTCGCGATATATTTTTATTTATGTATTGCATTGACCTTGTTTATGAGACTACCCCATTATTATGTAGCATCATTAGGTTCATTGGCCGTGACACAGTTGTTACACGAGTTGTGAGTCTCATGTAGATCACGGACTTGCGTGCAGGTTTGGCCTCCTGTACGTGTGGGCCGTGCGTTAGGAATAACTGCTGTTAGAAACTTTGCATGCTAGTAGACTTAGCAGTTATTAGAGGTCTAGGGACATAGCCTATTGTAGTATGGTGGTCCCATCCTTGTCCTTGTTTGGTTGCAGGATTGGACTAGGGTACTAAGAATAGGCTATGAACCAAATGGTGTCATGGATGTGACATGCTTAGAGCATGGGGTGGAGAGAACAACAAGTACCGCATTTGAGCTCCTTTACACTTTTTCTATTGTGCGGCCGGATTCTCCGCTGGAGATACGGGTGGTGATGACCACTATATATTATATTATTATCAGGCGGGCCTCCGGCGTTCGAAAGGCGCCGTACCTTTTTAGGCCCCTGTATCTCCAATAGAAAACCATGCCAAATCCCAGATTTTCATCCAGATAGCTCACTTGTGGGGAAAGTTGTTCTTAACTGCATTCACTTAGACGGTTAGGCGACCCCTTTGGATATTTATTTCAGTACTTTATTGGCATGTGTTTAAGTATCATGTTATGTCCCTCTGAGGACCTGGTCCCCTGCCAGGTGTACCTGTTCTTGAGTATTTGCAGGAGCGCAGATTCGGATGGTTATGAAGTTTCGAGGATGTCTTCTCTTCGAGCCGTGGTTGATAGCTAGTATTCTTATATTGTGTTTATTGTGTTGTACTCATATTGTATTTGCTCTTATATTCGAGTTGGTAGTAAATTTGTTTCCATCCAACTATCATCCTTAGATACTTCTTATTGAGATCTAGTTTCATAGATACTGGTTATTTATTTCTATATGATTTTGGTGGATGAGATTTAGATTTTACCCTGTGACTTATATTACATTTTATACCACTTGTGGATTTGATATTCATATTACAGCGTACGTATGGATTTGGTTTCTATATATTGGAGTTGCCATATCCATGCGGCTGGCATGCTTACGTGTCCTAGTCCATTGCCCATCTTCAACACTCCAAAGTTGCCTGTTGTGCAAGTAGCAATATAAACCCCTAATTTTTAAAATCATCTTAATCTTTTAATTAATTATTTAATTAAATTATAGTATTTATTAGATCATTAGGAGAAATAAAATTTATAGGATTTTTATTTTTAGGTGTTTGTACATTTAGGGAATTTTATGGAGCAATTATGATTTTACCCTAATTATTTTCATGTAGGGGACCTAGTGGACAGTTGATAGATTAATGATATGCACTAACAAAATTTCTAGAGTTATATATATATATATATATATATATATATATATATATATATATATATATATATAGGGTTATTAAAAAGGAAATAGAAAATAAAAGAATAATAGAAGAATGAAATAGAAATAGAAAATAGAATAAGAAAAATAAAGAAAAAGAAAAGAAAGAAAAGGGTAATGGATCTCAAACCCACCTTAAACTCTAACCTACCCGCTAGCCTAGACCCGTTAACACCCAAACCCGCACCCCTTAAGAAAAAATATCAGTAGCAGCAGCAACCGACTCAACCCCCCCCCCCCCGCACGCTGAGTTCCGCCGACCCCCCATCATATATATACTCCTTCTCAAACTCAAACCCTAATCCCTTCCAACCATCTCAACCCCGAGCCCGCCGTCGACCAGAGCAGCGGCGACCGCCGCCAGCCCCGACGCCGACCAGAGTCGCCGGAGCCGCCCCGCGACCAACCGCGTGACCGCGCACCGCGACAGCATTTTGCAACAGCGAAGTTCTGTTCAAGCCCTGTTTCTCGCGCCATCGCTTGACCAAACTCGACCCCGTCTTCACCGGTACATTCACGATCTATCCCCCTTCCATATCTGTGTATTAGTTTAACTCGAACATCGTGTAACCCTAGGCGAAAACAGCGACCAAGTTGGCGAAAAATGATAACTTTTGGATCGCAGAAAACTGTGGTAACTACCCATGTTCACGGACTCGTATCTCCCACCACAGAGATCCGAATTTGGTTTTTCTTTTTGATATATGAAGACCACCTAACCTAGTTTATTTCTTATCAAATACAATAATTTATTAGTTGCTGTGTGTAGAATTAAATTAGATAGAAGACCTTGAAAACATACTTTTTCTAATTTTTAGAAATTGCGATACGGAGCGCACCCCGCCAAACGGGACCGCCCCGTCGTGTACCAAGTGTACCAAAAAGTGCTCACTGTATACCCAAACGTGTGGGCTTTCGCGAAAAGTGATTCAGACGCGTGTGCGGGTCGGAATCAGCCCGTATCCGCAAAAATTTCTCGTATCACGACTTTTGTAAAACTCCGCGCCATTTAGTGCACGCTCGTCAGAATGTGACGAACTTGCACCACTGGACTCGTGGTATCGTGCTGGTCCAGTGACCCAATTTTTACGTAATTCTGTGACAGTTGACCAAGTCGCCTATTGGCGGGCCCATGTTGACTTTTTGGGCAAAATTTTGTTCGGCTCACCGGAATCCACATTTGGACATACCGTTGAGTTCGTACTGAAATTTAGAATTTGTTTGACCTATAATTTGTCCCTTTTAGAGACCTTTACCCCTGGCACGCTTTTCGGTACTAAGTGGCCCACATGCGGAGCCCGGATTGACCCAAAATTAATGTTTTGTCCCTGTGTCCAAATTGGACAAAAGGGTAGCATTTTCTAGCTATTTCGCTTATTCTGGAAACGTTAGTGATGTCTATTTCAGCATCCGGAGACGTTTGTTCTGAGGTCGTAGTTTCTGACTCTTGGTGTTTGACATCTGGACGTTACATTTTACAGCTCTCTTGTCAGACAAGTATACCTTACCATTGTACTTTTATTCATATTACATATGTTGTATGCATCTTTATTTTTTGTCTTTAGTTAATATATTTTAACTGCTATATAAAATACGCGTCCAAGGAAACTTGGATGCAACGACGGTGTCGTCATGGTTGTTTTTATTATGTATATACATTGACCTTGTTTATGAGACTGCCCCATTATCATGAAGCATCATTAGGTTTCATTGGCCGTGACACAGTTATTATACGAGTTGTGAGTCTCATATAGATCACGGACTGCGTATTGGGTTGGCCTCATGTACGTATGGGCCGTGCGTTAGGGATAACTGCTGATAGAAACTTTGTATGCTAGAAGACTTAGCAGTTATTAGTAGTCCATGCACATAGCCTATTATAGTACGGTGGTCCAATCCTTGTCCTTGTTTGGTTGCAGGGTTGGGCTATTGTACTAAAGATCGGCTATGAACCAAATCGTGTCATGGATGTGACATGCTTAGAGCATGGGGTAGGGAGAACAACAAGTAAGGCATTTGGGCTCCTTTGCACTTTCCTTTTGTTCGCCCGGACGCTCCACCGGAGCGATGGGTGGTGATGACCCTATTTATTACAGGCGGCCTCTGGCGTTCAAAAGACGACATGCTTTTTAGGCCCCTGATTCTCCGAGAGAATCATGCCAATCCCATTTATGGCCAGATAGCCCACATGTTGAAAAGTTGTTCTCAAATTGCATTCACTTAGACAGTTAGGCGACCCATTGGATATTTATTTCAGTACTTTATTGGCATGCTTCTATGTATCTTGTTATGTCCCTCTGAGGACCTGGTCCCTTTCCAGGTGTAGATGTTCATGATTATTCGCAGAGCGCAGATGCGGATTGGTTACTTATATTTTCGAGGATGTCTTCTCTTCGAGCCCCGTGATTGTAGCTGATATTCTTATATTGTGTTTCTTATGTTGCACTTATATATTCGAGTTGGTAGTAGATTTGTTTCCATCCAACTATCATCTTTAGATACTTTATATTGAGATCTAGTTTCATAGATATTGGTTAATTATTTATATATGATTTTCTGTGGATGAGATTTAGACTATACCCTGTGACTTGTGACATATGTACCACTTGTGGATTATTGTTCATAATACAACGTACGCATGTGTTATGGTTTCCATATATTGGAGTTTCCATATACATGCGGCTGACATGCTTACGTGTCCTAGTCCTACGTATTTTAGGACTGGGGCGTGACAAGCAAATAGTGCCCTGTTGCGAGATACGTGCACTGGAGCACCTGAGTCCACCAGCCAAGAGTTATCATCGCAGGTGAGATTCATATCTACCTCATCACCTACAATGATCACGTCGTCTTCATTTGTCGAGGCCGTCGCTGAAGTGTTCTCACTTTGCTTCCCCTTGTCGCCCTTCTTCTCTCTCTTCCAAACGAAATAGTTTCGCTTGATGTGGCCCTTCTTGCCACAATGGTAGCACTCCGAGTCCTCATAACGACCCTTGGACCTTCTCCTGCTTTTCTCTACCACCGTCTGGACCCCTGCTTTTACCCCTTCCGCGGCTTTCTGAAACAATCGCCTCTGAGTGGGATGTGGATGAAGTGCCCTGAGAACGTCTTCGCATCTCTTCATTCAGTACCCTGCTCTTGGCAAACTCCAGATTGACCACGCCTTCCGGAGCAGAAGCGATCATAGACATTCGTACGGTCTCCCACGATCTGGCAAAGTACACAGCAGCCATAATTCCTGAACCTCGTCATCGGACTTGACTCCCATCGAGGATAGCTGGTCAACCACGCCCTGGAACTCACTCAAGTGATCCATAATAGACGTCCTCTCTTTGTACCACAGACCCATCATCATCAGGATCAGGATCAATTTATTTACCTCGAACTTTTTTGCATACAAAGATTTCAGCTTATCCCACAGTGTCCTCGCGTGCTCAATACTTGCAACATGGTTGTACACGTTCTTGTCAATGAACTGCCTGACATACCCACACACCTGTATATACTCAAAATTTTATTCCTCTTCGGATTTGTCAATGGGTCTTTCGGAAGCAAATACTGGCAGATGCAGCTTCTTGACAAATAGCATATCCTTCATCTTGCTCCTCCAGAAATGATAGTTGGTATCGTTCAGGTTTACCATGTGCACCGGCTTCGCGTCTATCTCTCCTTCCTGGTTTGCCTGTCAACTCCTGACACCTTTTTGAAATTCCAGAACCTGGTTCTGATACCACACTGTTGGAAAAGAAGCACGAAAACCTTCTCCCAAACCAGATAGTGCTTGCGAGAGAACCGAGCATTACAATGCACAAACCAAACACCAAACCACAAAAAAATAATCCACGCAGACACAGAGAATTTTGACGTGGAAAACCCTTGCAGAAAAAATCACGGGACGATCAAAGTCCAACCCTGAAGAACCTCCACTAATGGAATAAAGAGAATACACCCTCTACAAGCTCCTCCTGATCCAACACAGATCACCACAACACTTATGAAAAGAAAATAGATGACACCACGAAGATAGAAAACAATGAGAAATTATCCAAAATTGGTCTTCTCTTCCGAAACGGTCTCCAATCATTCTTTCTCCTTCTCAAAGTTGCAATGACACTCTTGCCTCATTTTCTCCTCTTTTTTCAGATGATATGTTACAGTTAGATGAGAATTAGGGTTAGAAAAACCTAATATATACCCTATAATCCCGCAACTAAATCTGGATCGTAGGATACGATCCAACGGTATATAAAACATCTCTGAATTTTCGTCCAGCCCGCCGACCGAACTCGGACCGAATTCGTCCGAGTCGGTGATTTGCGAGTAAACGAAGACAACAACTTTCTGGAGCTATTGTAGCACTCTGTCCGAACTCGGGCCGAGTTCGGCCTGAACTCTGTCTCCCCCTGTACAGCAGCTGCTCCTCCTTTCCGTGTTTTTTCAACCTCTCGAATGCCTCTCGTTGGCTCCCCAAACTTCTCTGACCACAAACGATGCTTGTCGCACTCCGAAATATTCTTTACATAGATTAAAAATTCTACCCACTCCACTATTTTACAATATAAAATTATTATTTATATGATAATAATTTTTTCAAACCCACAACAGGATTAGAGATGCTCTTAGTCCTCAGTTTGTTTGTAGTCCGGTCCCAAAATTTTAATACGAAAGTTTTGTGCTTGTACTGTCCTGATGCGAGGGCTTGCTTTGTCGACGCGTAGGGGCTCTGAGCATTCGAGTTGTGAAGTGGCCATGTCTTGCACTTTGGTGGGAGTGAGTGAGTGGATGTGGTTTGGCAACAATACTATGATGAAACCGGAGGGGCCGGCTGCAAGTGGAAGAGAGGTTAGCACGCTCGATCGATAGGTCGGTTTAGAACATTCTGATCACATTCTTTCCTTCTTTCGGCAGCCTACAATCCTTGATTAATAAATATTATAACACTTCTTTTTAGATTTTGCCACTAAGTTTGTAGATGAGCTCCTCGCATTCCAAATTTTCGTGCTTCCTGTCAATTCTAATTTGTCATGTTTGGAAGAGTCGTACTGTTTCATTAGTGAAAGAGAATGAAAATTATGTAACTTCTGGTGCTCTTAGGGCCGTTTGGTTCCACGGAATGAAACGTAATAAGAAAAATCTAAAAATTAATATTTTGTCTACTCATTATAGTGAAATAGAACGAAATAATTTTTTTTTTTTTTTGCTTTTAAGAAGTAAAAATTAGAAGTAAAATATTCTAAAATTTAATATTTGGTTGATTGTTGAAGTAAGTGAAAAAAATATAACTTTTTGTTGAATGACATTAATACTAATTTTTTTTGTTAAAATGTAGAGGAACTTGTCCTCCAACAAACGTACGAAGTGGAAATAAATATTTCTCACTTTCGCGTTCCATATCGGAGAAAAAAACTCCAATATTAGAACTCCGATTTTGTGACAGACAATATTTACTGTTTATATCAAATAACAGTAAATTTTGTCGGTAAATCTTTTAACCAAACAAGTGAAGTGGTCCAAAATTCATATTTTGACCACTTTCACGCTCCTAATATCAGCAAACCAAACAACTCCTTAGTAAAAAAATTTGAAGAAATATATATATATATATATATATATATATATATATATATATATATATATATATATGTGTGTGTGTGTGTGTGTGTGTGTGTGTGTATTATAGTGTTGAACGACTTATAATTATAGGAAATCTTTAATTAAGGAACGACTTAATTAAGGAAAATCTTGTCATAGAAAGTCTTAGGATAGAGTACTAGAGTTTGTATATCTATATATAATTGCCTTCAAAGAAAGATGAATACACAATTAATTCTACGAATTCTTCTTAGTATTAGAGCCAATCGTCAAGAGGAAGAAAAATCCTAGGCTGTGTAGCTCTTCTCGAGCCGCAAGCCACCTAGATGGTCGTCGATCCACCACCCACCACCGCCTATGACACATCTCATAGCTCTTCTTTCTATTTTCTTGATCTGTAAGCTACGTCCTTCCACCATTGATCACCAACCTCATGTCCACCCGATTATTCGATGGACGCAAAAATCTATAACTATGGGAACCTCTCATGTAATATTGGAGTGTTGTTGGATGAGAGGAATTATGATTTATATCCACCACCCATTGAGATGCACACAACTGGGAGAAAGAAGATGGAATATCTTTTTGGCTCGATTAAACCTCCGATTGAAGATGATCCTAAGTGTGATGATTGGTACTCCAAGGATCAAAAGTTATGAGTTGACTTCTATCCTCTATAAAGCCATAATTGATGAAGCGTTATATCCGTTTGCAGACTGCTGTTACATTTTCCACAGAACCAAAAGTCGGCACTAGACATGATATCGTACAAGTCTAAATTATACTTGTACAAGATAAGAACAATCACAGTCGATAAAAATATCTCAAAAATAAAATCATTGCAGCAATAGTAAGAATAACAGTTGATAGACACAAGATATATGAAAATAATTCTCTTTATTGATAATTTACACCCAAATTACAACGACGCTTAGGCCAAAAGAATAACTCTACTATAAATAATGAATCTTATTAAAATGAACGATGCCACATGACTTACAACTCTCAAACACAAGAGACTTATAATATTTCATATATTATGTCCTTTATAAACAAAAGATAACATCTTCTGACAGACATCGAAATCTGTGTCAGGGGGTCCTTATGCGGCCTCCCTGCTCTGTGGTCGTTCAGGACGCATATAGTATACTATGCGACTTTCAATTAGCCAGAGCAGCTGGCGCTGTAGCGAAGCTGATTGCAAAAGAGGGTAAATCGGCCACACTAAGATTACCATCAGGGGAGGTCCATCATGATCTTTGGTTTGACCTGGCTGCATTTAGCTTCTTTGCGACTTTTTTGTTCTAGCCGCATGTGACGTCTCTGCGGCTTTGGTAGTTCAGGCCGCATGTGGCTCTTCTACGGCTTGTTTGATCAGGCCTCATATAGCTTTTCTACGGCTTGGTTGTTCTGTTGAGGGGCATAACCTTTATGCGGTCTGCATAATTTTTCATGCTTCTACAAGACCCCCTTCAAAAATTTCAAAATGATAAGTTTAGAATACATTAAAAGAAGCATGGGTGAGCGCTATTGGCCGCATATGAAGGGTGCCCCGCATAGTCTCATTGCCGCATGGTTGTCTCTAACAGGCTGTCCGATCGTTTAAATAAGGAGATTTGCTCTATCTTTGACCGCATCTCTTGGGATTTTGTGCCTCCTCTTGACACGGGGTTCGAGACATCAATTTTCGAGGAGATTAAAGAGGATCACGTGGATCGATATGTCAGGTTCATCTCATTAACAGCTCGGTTCATTGCCTTTATCCCTTTACGCAATTTTGGAACCTATAAATAGGTAGTCAGGGGGAGAGAGAGAACTTTTATCTCTTTTCTTTCTTCTTCCTTTTTCTACGAAGGATGCCGCAGGCTGCGACCCATCTTACCGAGTAGTTTGTCAGGGGCGGTCTTGATCCTTGGCCCCCTAATTTCGGTACTTTACTCGAAGGTAGGTGAGCACCGCGTTCTTTGTGTCGGGCTTCCATGGACACAGAGACACCCATGCATAGTCTTACTGCATGGACGAGAAATCGTCTAGAATATGCGCAGACTTCTTACACAGCCTTGTCGCATGGATGAGAGATCATCATGAATATGAGCAGGCTTTCTTCATTAGTCTGTCGCATGGATGGGAAACCATCATGCGGCAACTAAGATCCTGTTGCATGGATAAAGGCTCGACCTGGACATGCGACACCATGACTCTGTCGCATAGATGAAAATTCGATCCGGACATGCGACCACCATGGCTCTACCGCATGGAAGATACCTCATGTGCCGACTAGGCTCTGCCGCATAGACGTTAACTTTGTCTTTGTATGCTGATGTCATATGTTTTCCTTATGCATGCTTTGTTTCCCCTCGCGCGTCTCATGATGGAGCATGGAAGGTTATCATAACACCCGTTGTTCGGGGTGAAGACCAACTTTATGTGGCGGTTCGCCAAGAACTGATCCAGGAGACGAGGACAGTTTGGCAAGAATCCAGGAGACGAGTTATCACAACCCGCACCCGGTATAGAGTAGTAAATAATGTCCAGTCTACGCCGCAACATCGACGGTACAACGTTGTTTGGGTAAACTATCTATCTAGCAATAATGATCATCAAGATATATGATGGCACAAATAAAATATGAATACTCAATCACATATCTATAAGATGGAACAATCGTACGAATATGATATAAAGAACTGAAGAGACAATTACAACTCATAAGACAAAATAATATCTAATGAGTCATCTAATATAATAAGAAATACTAGCATCAAAATGCTGGAGACAAATCAAGTACAAATAATTCTATCTACGGAGCTACATGTACTGGGTCGTTTGTCTCAACCGGGATGAGACCCTCCTGAGTCAAAGTCTTTGACTCTAAGCCGACTACGTCCTGAGGCCCGTAGTGAGTAGGATACCATACCTCAGTGTCATCTGGAAAAAATATGTCCAGTCCGAAAAGGAGCAAAGTATACCTCTAACAACAGTTCCAATGAATGATATAAACTATATAACAGTAAATAGAGCGAATATACCAGATGCAATATACAGATACAAGAGAGATGCAAAATAGGAATACTGGAATTAAATACAAGAATGATCATTAAGAATATGAGCAAGAAATACTACTACTATGTGAGTGAGTACCAGCTTCAATATGTGATTGGCTTGGGAACTTGCACAAGGATTAGGGCCTGGTTAATCATACGTGCGGTGTATGATCAATACTCACGATGACATGCATAAGGAGGGTATGATCACATATCTACATTAACACTTCCTGTCCCGACTGGTATAGTGGATCCAACCATGGTATGTTATGACACGAGATTCACTGGATAGGTAGCTAGTCTCCCCAAGAATCAATGTCTGTACATGTACAAGAAAATCAAGGAACAAGGCTTGCACAAGATATACCATAAATACCAAGGAATAATATCTCATGACGAGATCCGGATATACCAATCCGTGTAACCATCGTGTCAAGAAATCAAGAATATCTACACTAAATACAAGAAACATAGGGGATATCATAAATGAGAAACTATCAGAGAATATACTTGCCTGAAATTCGGTGAACAATATCAAATATGTCTGAAATAGTTCCTCGGAGACCTAAATATGAAATACTACATCAATACAAGGTTTTGAAATAAAAATAAGTTAAATTAGTCAAATTCTAGGTCAAAAAGCCATTTCTAGGTCAAAACAGTCAAACTAGGTCAACTCTGGGTTAAACTTGGTCAAACTAGCTATTTCTAGGTTGTATGAGTCCATCTCTAGGTTATTGGGTCCATATACTATGTAACTAGGCTATACTACCTATGTTAGGATACTAGGATACCAGCATTATACCGTATCGTAAGATACATAATATATATCTATACAAAATATTCTATAAGATATACAACTATACTACATACTACTATCCCTAGCTAAACTAATACTAAATGGATACCTTAGCTTTGAGTCAACACGGTATCACGCTAGCTACCCTCATCTTGATACACAATAACCAATACCTTGAGTATAAACCAAAATACTTAATAATTACCTTGGTATCACAAGGTAATGCTTAACCTTAGCTTAAATTTAACTATTATATATATATATATATATATATATATATATATATATATATATATATATATATATATATATAGACACACACACACACACACACACACACACACACACACACACACACACACACACACACTAACTTAAGTATCTAATTATACATTACTAGTGGTCTAACACCTAACTCTAACTTATACTATATACTAACTTATAACATAATATACTCTAACATCAATTGTCTAGTACTCATGAACTAATCAACTGACATGCATCTTTTAACAATACACAACTTAATTTAACTTAACTAACTAACATCTCAACATTAACATACTAACATCAAGCCACTTACCTACTAGCCATTACATGACTGATACTAACCTCTACCTTATCCTAACTGCTTACCAGTAGAAGACTACAACCCACATCTATGTGTTGCTGCCTTGCTCCTTATGTTGTTGATGTTGCTATGCAAGATTGCTGCTACTGTTGCTATTGCAAGATTGCTACTGCTGCTGCTATTGCAATGGTGGTGGTGTTGCTGCTATTGCATGATTGCTACTGCTGCTATTATTTTGTTGCTGCTGTGTTCCTGAATACCTGAGCCTGGGTTCCCCTACCAAGACTCTGCAAAGTGCACATCAGTGCACTGCATACCCTGCTGCTCCCCCTAGCTGTCTAGGCACCCGAACTCTTCCACAACACCACAACATCAATACTGCACCACTAATACAATATAGTATAGTTACCCACCAATATATATATAGATATAATTATACACATGAATACATTCTAAACATATAGATATAAACTCATATACATATACGTATCATATAATAACTACAAATACAATATTCTAATAACTATAACCAAGGTAAATTTAATTAGAAAGAAAAGTATTAAACACGTGGAGTGCACCGCACCCATATTATATTCAATCTATGATACGCTTGCGATACGAATCTACCAAACCACCAAACGTATCCCGAAGAACACGAGCAACTCTAAAATCATAATTAGAAGCAATACGAAGTGTTAGCTACTCATCTACGTGCCCGTGTCAAAATGTGACATGCTCAAACCTCCGTGTCGGAAGAAAATTTCCAAATCAATCTGTATCGCCAAAATATCGTGATACGGCCTATACGTATCCAATTATGGATACGACATTAGTCTCACACAACCAAACACATGTCAATTTGGTCTAATTGACCTATCGACAAACACAAGATGTGTCAATCTCGAAATTCTTCCAAAATTGACACAAAATACCACATAACTTTCTCTATAGGCCTCTTATGAACCTAATTCCACTTTCTATGGGTAGCCTTAGTACATGAGAGGGTTTTTAATGATTAAATTATAGATTTAGAGTTTAATTAGAGAAAAAAAATCTGAATTGTACCTATTAGGATATGGATTCCCAATGCAATTCTCTAAATGAGTGTCAAGAGCCTTCAACTTGTGCTCCTTCCTCCTCCTTGTTCCAATAGCCTCCAATGGTGAGTAGAGAAGGAATTGGAAGAAAATTTAGGTAGGGATTGGTGTAGGAATGAAGGAATTTGGATGAGAGAAATTTTAGATCTAGAATTGAAATGAATGGATGAAGAGAGAGAGAGAGAGAGAGAGAGAGAGAGAGAGAGTCTCTCTCCTCCTCCTCCTTGTGGCCGGCCTTGCCCCTACTCCAAGTCACTAAAAAAAGTCCATAATACCCCTTGGGGCTTGTCATGAAGGAATTAATAAAGGAAGAAAGGTTCTAATATAATTGGTTTAACTAATTAAGTCATCCTCCTAATGAATGGGCTTGTTTGGGCTCAAATCTAGTTAGAATTAATGCTGGTCCATGAGTCTATTCTAATCTAGTTAAGTCCACTAACACAAGTCCAAAATTAAATCTAACATCTAACAATAATTAATACAATAAATAAATATTCAACAAGCACATATTTAACTAATTATGAAATGACCAAAATATTATTTCCTAGAAAATGTGGTAGTGACAAGTCTACCCCCCTTAAAATAATTTTGTCCTCAAAATTCAAAGACGAAACTACCCCCAGAAAACAAAATAGAATCAGGAAAGAACATACCTCACGGTACAAACAAATATGGGTAACGTTCTCACATTTTATCCTCCCTCTCCCAGGTAGACTCACCAGGAGAGTGATACCTCCATGCGACGCATACCAAGAAAATAGTCTGGTTCCTCAGCACCTTCTCTCTCTGATCCAGAATCTCAACTGACTGCTCTGGATAGCTAAGAGTAGGGCTCACCTCTATCTTCGAGTAATCCAATACGTGACTAGGATCCGCCACGTACTGTCTTAACTGCGACACGTGAAACACGTTGTGCAATCCCTCCAATGCAGGTGATAAGTCTAGTCTGTAAGCAACTGTATCGACCATCCTGAGAATACTAAAAGGTCCGATGAATCACAAACTAAGCTTTTTGTCTCCACAGAAATGAATCGTGTCTCATGTCGGAGAAATCCTCAGAAACACCAGACTACCAACCTAGACAAAACACAACCTTAAGAACTTAATCTCTAATAAAAAACTAATATCAAGCATAAAACAAAAAAATCTAAAACTATACCTCAAATTCTAAAGGTCTTTGGTGGTTATCGGCCAAATGCCGCAGTCTGTCCTGCGCCACTCGAAGTCTGTCTCTGATCAACTTAACCTTCTCCACTGCATCCACAATCATCTCTGGTCCTAACAAAGCTCTCTCTCCAACATCATCCCATGACAAGGGAGTACAACATCCCCGACCTGTCACTACCCCATTTCCAGAGCTGGGTATTTTTTTTATTTTAATTTGGTTAATTGTGTATTATTTATAATTAATTATATTTATATTTAATTGATGGTTGTATTATTTTTCTATAGATTATTTTAGGGTTTTGGCTAGCCTAGACCCATGTCAGATCCTAGTGGACCCATGTCCGACCCAACCAACACCCTTGTGAGACCTATTGTTGGATTTAGAATAATTATTATATTTTATTTTAGTTAGTTGGAGGGATTAGAAATTTATTTGAGTGCATTTGGAAACCCCAAACCCAAAATCCAAGTTAGGAGAGGGCATTTTGGTCTTTTTCCATCAATGTAACCTACTTTACTTCACTTGGCAGCCCCCCTCCTTCCAGACCAGATCCGAACCCCCTCCCCATTCTTCTTCACTTATTCTTCTTCTTCTTCTTCTTCTTCTTCTTCTTCTTCTTCTTCTCCACTCTTTCCTTCTTCTTCCTTTCTTCTTCCCACTTCCTATACCAAGTAAGTTCTCCATTTCTTCTCTTCCTTCTTCTATTCTTCATGGATGTGAACTCTAACCCTAAACTTTTTCCTAACCTAGGTGGGTAGAGCTTAGTTTTGGTATTGGAGCTTGGATTGGAAGCTTGGAGGCTTGGTGTGGTGAATTTGGGACTTTTTGGAGACTTTGGCTTGGGATTCCAACTACCAAGAGATAAACCCTGATTTTTTTCCTTGTAATTACTCTAATATAGTGTAGTTAGTAGTTTAGAACCTTCCTAGATCTTAGGGCTACCCGTGAGAGGAAGTTGGAATTAGTTTGGTTGTGTTTGGAGACTTTAACATTAGGTTTTGTGTCAATTTTGGGTAAAATCCAAGATTGACCCAATTTTTGGTATTGCCCTAGGTTAGACGGACCTAGGTAGACGTGCTCGGGTGTCTTGAGGTTTAGTATGTGTCTCCGTTCGGACACGTGAGGTAGTGTCACGGAGAAATGGATATTTCGGGCATTTTTGGAGGTTTTCGTCGTCGCCGGTTCTATGTGCGTGCGTGTTTTTGCCACGCACCTAGAATCGATGAGTTAGCATTTTTTCTAGGATCTAGACATCGATTAGAACTCGTAGGTAAATTTTGGGCGATTCCGAGTAGGTTTGGTGTGCGTTTCTGGAGGTTTTGCGAACCGCACACCACGTGTTCGTCGAAATGATCGAACGATCATTTCGACTTGGTTTCTTAGTTTCGGGGTTGTGCGCGCGTTGGCTTGGCTTCAGGGAGTGTGTGTTAGAGTTCTCGGGTTATATTTTATATATATATGTGTTTGTACGTGTAGGGGTCGTTGGGCGTGCGTTGGTGGGGTGTTGTGTGTTATGTTGTGTGTTTGTATATATGTAAGTGTGTGTATATGTTTATGAGTGTGAGTTAGTGAGTGTGTGTGCTTGCGTGTTTGTGTGTGTGTGTGTGTGGTGTGTTGAGGGGAGAGTTGAGAGCGAGAGAGAGAGAGAGCGAGAGGAGCCGCAGGCGCCGCAGCAGCGTAGAGCGAGCGAGCGCAGCAGCAGCAGGCGCTCGTGGCACCGCGGAGCGAAGCAACAGGGCAGCGGCAGGCACGGCAGCGCCGCGGCAGCACGCAGCAGCAGGGCAGCGGCGGCGCGCGGTTTCAACGCTAGGTTTTAGCGCGCGCGCGCGCTCGAGCCAGTTTCTCCCTCCTCCCCTGCTTTCATATATATATATATATATATATATATATATATATATATATATATATATATAGATACATAGAGATATTAGTATAGATACATGTATATGTAGGTGAATATATATATATATGAGATGGATATATATATATGTGTATGTGTATGTGTATGTATATATATATATATATATATATATATATATATATATATATATATATATATATATATATATATAAGTTAGCCAAGATATATAGCTAGGAATATATATATATATATATATATATATATATATATATATATATATATATATATATATATATATATATATATATATATATATATATATATAAGTTAGCCTAGATATATAGCTAGGAATATATATATATATATATATATATATATATATATATATATATATATATATATATATATATAAATATATATATATATAAATATATATATATATATATATATATATATATGCTAGATAGTTAGTTATGGTTAGTGTTAGAGAGGGGGATAGTTGGGTATCTCAATACCTCGAGATACCCAAGGTATTGAGGGTAGTGAGGTAAGGTATTGAGGTAGTCTATATATTAAGTTTTATATATATATATATATATATATATATATATATATATATATATATATATTGATGTTATATATATATATATATATATATATATATATATATATATATATATATATATATATATATATATATATATATATAGCTAGATAGTTAGAGGGTAAGGTATCCGAGTAAGGTATCTCAATACCTTGAGATACCAAGGTATTGAGGGTAGTAAGGTAAGTGAGGTAAGATTAAGGTAGCATATATACTAAGTTATATATATATATATATATATATATATATATATATATATATATATATATATATTGATGTTATGTATATAGGTATATATATATATATATAGATAGATAGCTAGATAGTTAGAGGGTAAGGTATCCGGGTAAGGTATCTCAATACCTTGAGATACCAAGGTATTGAGATAAGTTGGGTATCGGGAATGAGGTAGTCGCCTATACACTAGGTTATATATATATATATATATATATATATATATATATATATATATATATATATATATATATATTACCATATACTAATATATATATATATATATATATATAACATATATATATATATATATATATATAACATATATATATATATATATATATATATATTACCATATACTAATATATATATATATATATATATATATATATATATATATATATATTAGTATATGGTAATATATATATATATATATATATATATATATATATATATATATATATATATATATATATAGTTAGTTAGTTAGTTAGCTAGTGTTAGTGAGGGGTAAGGCTTGAGTATCTCAATACCTTGAGATACTCAAGGTATTGAGCATCGGGGCAAGGTATTGAATTTTAGCCTAGGATTGAGGTTAGAGATGCTTTTATATATATAGTTATATATTTATATGCGTGCTAGTATATATTATATGGGGTATAGACGGGGCGTATAGCTTAGGTCGAGGTATCGGATACCGAGAGTATCCCGGTATCTCAAGGAGGCGAGTTTGATGGTTTATTAGCTTAATGACCTAGTTTTGACCTAGAATTTTAGGGGCACCCTAGTTTGACCTAGAGTTGACCGTAGTTGACCCGGTTGACCGCCAAAGTCAACTTTTGACCTAGATTTGACCCAGAGTTGACTTTTTGACTCTTAGTTGACTTTTTGACCCAGATTTCACCGGTTTGACCCGTTTGACCTAGAACGACCCTAGAAGCCTATTTTTAGTTATTTTATATCTGTTTAAATCATTAGAAACCTGTTTAACCTTGCTTTTCGTAATAGATCCTTGCGACACCAGTTCGGATTGCTAGTTGCTCAGGACGTCAGGCGAGTACATTCTCTGATAGTTTTCATTATCTGATGATTATTATGATTCAGCTTCTAGTATAGTATCATCTAATTTTCTGGCACAATACGGACTGGTATTTCTGGATTCATTTATTTGCGACACGTATATTTCATGTTTCTGGCCTCTATTCTGGAATCACCTACTGGCATCACTACAGGCATCACTCATATTTCTGGTTGGACTCATACTTGATTTACGTGTCGGGTCTTGGATTCATTTGTACTAGTCGGGATGGAGAAATACTCGAGTAGACATGTAAACATTCCCAACTGGAATCACTTGCATTCTGGCACTCGAAGTCTGTCTCTGATCAACTTAACCTTCTCCACTGCATCCACAATCATCTCTGGCCCTAACAAAGCTCTCTCTCCAACATCATCCCATGACAAGGGAGTACAACATCCCCGACCTGTCACTACCCCATTTTCAAAGCCGGGTATTTTTTTTATTTTAATTTGGTTAATTGTGTATTATTTATAATTAATTATATTTATATTTAATTGATGGTTGTATTATTTTTCTATTGATTGTTTTAGGGTTTTGGCTAGCCTGGACCCATGTCAGACCCTAGTGGACCTATGTCCGACCCAACCAACACCCTTGTGAGACCTATTTTTGGGTTTAGAATAATTATTATATTTTATTTTAGTTAGTTGGAGGGATTAGGAATTTATTTGAGTGCATTTGGAAACCCCAAACCCAAAATCCAAGTTAGGAGAGGGCATTTTGGTCTTTTTCCATCCATGTACCCTACTTTACTTCACTTGGCAGCCCCCCCTCCTTCCAGACCAGATCCGAACCCCCCTCCCCATTCTTCTTCACTTCTTCTTCTTCTTCTTCTTCTTCTTCTTCTTCTTCTTCTTCACTCTTTCCTTCTTCTTCCTTTCTTCTTCCCATTTCCTATTCCAAGTAAGTTCTCCATTTCTTCTCTTCCTTCTTGTATTCTTCATGGATGTGAACTCTAACCCTAAAATTTTCCCTAACCTATATGGGTAGAGCTTAGTTTTGGTGTTGGAGCTTGGATTGGAAGCTTGGAGGCTTGGTGTGGTGAATTTGGGGCTTTTTGGAGACTTTGGCTTGGGATTCCAACTACCAAGAGATAAACCCTAATTTTCCTCTTATAATTACTCTAATATAGTGTAGTTAGTAGTTTAGAATCTTCCTAGACCTTACGGCTACCCGTGGGAGAAAGTTGGAACTAGTTTGGTTGTGTTTGGAGACTTTAACATTATGTTTTGTGTCAATTTCGGGTAAAATCTGAGATTGGCCCAAATTTTGGTGTTTTCCTAGGTTAGACGGACCTAGGTAGACGTGCTCGGGTGTCTTGAGGGTTAGTACATGTCTCCGTTCGGACACGTGAGGTCGTGTCGCAGAGAAATGGGCATTTCAGGCATTTTTGGGGGTTTTCGTCGCCGCCGGTTCTATGTGCGTGCGCGTTTTTGTCACGGACCTAGAATCGATGAGTTAGCATTTTTTCTAGGATCTAGACATTGATTAAAACTCGTAGGTAAATTTTGGACCGATTCCGAGTAGGTTTGGTGTGCGTTTCAAGAGATTTTGCGAACCGCACACCACGTGTTCGTCGAAATGACCGAACGACCATTTCGATTTGGTTTCTTAGTTTCGGGCTTGTACGTGCGTTGGGTTGGCTTCGGGGAGTGTGTGCTAGAGTTCTCGGGTTATATTATATATATATATATATATGTGTGTGTGTTTGTGCGTGTAGGGGTCGTTGGACGTGCGTTGGTGGGGTGTTGTGTGTTTGTATATATGTAAGTGTGTGTATATATTTATGAGTGTGAGTTAGTGAGTGTGTGTGCTTGCGTGTTTGTGTGTGTGTGTGTGTATGTGTCTGTGTGTGTGTGTGTGGTGTGTCGAGGGGAGAGTTGAGAGCGAGAGAGAGAGCGAGAGGAGCCGCAGCAGCGTAGAGCGAGCGAGCACAGCAGCAGGAGGCGCTCGTGGCGCCGCAGAGCGAAGCAGCAGCGGCAGCAGCTGCGCTTAGGCGCAGCAGCGCCGCGACAGCAGCAGCAGCTGCGCCCAGGAGCAGCAGCAGCTGCGCCCAGGAGCAGCAGCACCGCGGCAGCACACTGCAGCAGCAGCAGCTGCGCTCGGCCGCGCAGCTGGGCGCGTGCAGGCGCGGCAGCACCGCGGCAGCACGCAGCAGCAGCAGAGCAGCGCGCGGATTCAGCGCGTGCGCGCGCGTTCGAGCCAGTTTCTCCCTCCCCCCTGCTTTCATATATATATATATATATGTATATATATAGAGAGATATATAGATAGATACATAGAGATATTAGTATAGATACATGTATATGTAGGTGAATATATATATATAATATGTGTGATGGATATATATATATATGTGTATGTGTATGTGTGGATATATAAATATATAAATATAAATAAATAAATAAATATATATATATATATATATATATATATATATATATATATATATATATATATATATATGTGTTTATATATATATGTTAGCCTAGATATATAGCTAGGAATATATATATATATATATATATGTATATATATATATATATATATATGCTAGATAGTTAGCTATGGTTAGTGTTAGAGAGGGGGATAGTTGGGTATCTTAATACCTCGAGATACCCAAGGTATTGAGGGTAGTGAGGTAAGGTGAGGTAAGGTATTAAGGTAGTCTATATATTACGTTATATATATATATATATATATATATATATATATATATATATATATATATATATATATATATATATATATATATATATATTGATGTTATGTATATAGGTATATATATATATAGATAGATAGCTAGATAGTTAGAGGGTAAGGTATCCGGGTAAGGTATCTCAATACATTGAGATACCAAGGTATTGAGATAAGTTGGGTATCGGGAATGAGGTAGTTGCCTATACACTAGGTTATATATATATATATATATATATATATATATATATATATATATATATATATATATATATATATATATATATATATATATATAGTTAGATATATGTTATATATATATATTAGTATATGGTAATATATATATATATATATATATATCTAACTATATATATATATATATATATATATATATATATATATATATAGTTAGCTAGTGTTAGTGAGGGGTAAGGCTTGAGTATCTCAATACCTTGAGATACTCAAGGTATTGAGAATCGGGGCAAGGTATTAGATTTTAGCCTAGGATTGAGGTTAGAGATGCTTTTATATATATAGTTATATATTTATATGAGTGCTAGTATATATTATATGGGGTATAGACGGGGCGTATAGCTTAGGTCGAGGTATCGGATACCGAGGGTATCCTGGTATCTCAAGTAGGCGAGTTTGATGGTTTATTAGCTTAATGACCTAGTTTTGACCTAGAATTTTAGGGGCACCCTAGTTTGACCTAGAGTTGACCTTAGTTGACCCGGTTGACCGCCAAAGTCAACTTTTGACCTAGATTTGACCCATAGTTGACTTTTTGACCCAGAGTTGACTTTTTAACCCAGATTTTACCGGTTTGACCCGTTTGACCTAGAACGACCCTAGAAGCCTATTTTTAGTTATTTTATATCTGTTTAACTCATTAGAAACCTGTTTAACCTTATTTTTTGCAATAGGTCCTTGCAACACCAATTCGGATCGCTAGTTGCTCAGGACGTCAGGCGAGTACATTCTCTGATAGTTTCCATTATCTGATGATTATTATGATTCAGCTTATAGTATAGTATCATCTAATTTTCTGGCATGACACGGACTGGTATTTCTGGATTTATTTACTTGCGACACGTATATTTCATGTTTCTGGTCTCTATTCTGGAATCACCTACAGGCATCACTACAGGCATCACTCATGTTTCTGGCTGGACTCATACTTGATTTATGTGTCGGGTCTTGGATTCACTTGTACTAGTCGGGACGGGGAAATACTCAAGTAGACATGTAAATATTCCCAACTGGAATCACCCTTTCTGGTCTAATCTGGAATGATAGCAGCCGCGCACACCAGTGCACGGTGAGCCATACTTACCCCTAGCCGTTTATATGTCGAAACAGGTATTTCAAAGACACGATTTCATTCTTTCTAGTCTGGACTCACTTACATTTCTTGCTGGTCTCACTTATAGTTTCTGGACTTGACTCATTATATGTATACTTGCTGGACTCACTACATGTTCTTGTGCACATACTTACTCTTAGTTTAGATTTCTTGTATCCTGCAGTTACTACTATCTTTCTTCTGATATTCATGCATCTTTACCTTTATGCACCAGTGATACATATATATTTCTTGTTCATACTTTATTTCCATCACCTTGCTACTTGCTACAACTGTTTTATAGTTTTTATCATTTAACTGGAACTGCTGTTAAAGGTGTACTTGCTCCAGTCCTGACTGGACATATTTTTTCCAGAGTATTCGGAGGATTGGTGTCCGACGTTTTATGGACCTCAGCCTGTCGATGGTGGAGACAGGGACCCTCTAGTTTAGGAGTAATTTTCGGGTTGGTAGCCGGAATCAATAAGAGCATGTTGTTATTTTTATTAGCCTTTGGTACCGGATTTGTCTCCGATTTTGGATTGAGACCTCGTATTGTATATGATTTTGGATATTGTTGTATTATTATTATTGTGGTTGTTTTAGCTGTAGTTGTTTAGACTTTGTAGTTGTTAGTCTTCTGTGTTATCTTATCGTGCTTAGATTCGTGATTGAGTACTTATGATTATCATTATTATATTGCTCCTCCGTTTGGAGTTAAGATCTTGACAGATATATATATTGTTTGTGTGAGATTGTTAGCTAGATAGTAGACCTAGACAACATTCTACCGCCGATGCTGCGGCGTAGGCTAGACGTACCCACGACTCATGCCCGATTTTTCGGGTGCGGGTCATGACACGACCGTACAGAGCCTCAAATGGTGATATCTCTATACTAGCCTGGTATCTGTTGTTGTAAGCAAACTCTACCAAATGGAGATGGTCCACCCAAGATCCCAAAATCTAGTACATCGATGTGCAGCATATCCTCGAGAGTCTGAATGGTCCTCTCTAACTGTCCATCTATCTGGGGATGATATGTAGTACTGAACTTGAGCTGGGTGCCCAAACTCGCCTACAAACTCTTCAAAAAATAAGAAGTAAAATGACTATCCTGATCTGAGACTATGCTGGCGAAAACCCTATGTATCATGATGATCTACCTCATATATATCTCTGCCAGCTTCTCCGAAGACAAACCCACCTTGAAAGGCAAAAAGTGGCCCGACTTGGTCAACCTGTCAATGATGACCCAACTTGCATCTTTCCCTCTTGGAGACCGTGGAAGTTCGGACACAAAATCCATAATAATATGCTTCCACTTCCACTTCCACTCTGGAATGGGTAATAGATAAAGTAATCCACCTGGCCTCTGCCTCTCGGCTTTCACCTGCTGACATACTAAGCATCTGGATACAAACTGTGCTACCTCCCTCTTCATGCCATACCACCATACGTTCTCTCGCATATCCTGATACATCTTGTTAGCACCTGAATGTATGGAATAATGAGAGCGATGCACTTCCTGCAACACTTTCTCACACATCACCCCACTAGGCACACATAATCTAGCACTATGCCGCAAAGAACCATCCTTTGCATTGGTAAAATCATTCTCCAATCCTGCTCTCACCTGAGCTCTGATGCTCCTCAGATATACATCCTCATACTGGGCTGCCTTGATCCTGTCCATCAAATCTGAGTGTATCTACAACCCCCATATCTGCATAGAAAAACCATTGACTATCACCTCAATGCCCAAGCTTTCCAGATCCTCCAACAAATATCGCTCCTGGGTCAAAAATATAGCTACCGGATACCTGCTCAAGGCATCGACAACTACATTGGCTTTTCCCGGATGATACTGTAAAGATATGTCAAAATCCTTCATCAGTTCTAGCCACCGATGCTGCCTCATGTTCAACTCCTTCTGAGTGAAAAGATGCTTCAAGCTCTTATGGTCTGTGAAGATCTCCACACGCTCTCCGTATAAATAGAATTTCCACAACTTTAAGGCAAATATGGCTGTTGTAAACTCCAAATCGTGGGAAGGATAGTTTTTCTTATGAGGACGCAACTGTCTGGATGCATAGGCAACCACTCTCCCATTCTGCTAAGAACACAACCCAACCCTTTTTCTGATGCATCACTATAAATAGTGAAACCTCCAGACCCTAATGGCAACATCAAAATAGGAGCAGACGTCAACCTCGTCTTCAATTCTTCAAAAACAACTTGGCACTCCTCTGTCTAAACAAACTCCGCGTCCTTCTTGGTGAGTCTAGTCATCGGCTCAGCAATCCTTGAAAAATCTTGCACAAACTTCATGTAGTAGCCTGCCAGACCCAAGAAACTTCTGATATCTGCCACTGAACTTGGGGTCTTCCAAGATTCTACTACTGCGATCTTCTTCGGATCCACTGAAATTCTATCACCAGTCACTACATGTCCTAAGAACTCTATCTTGTCCAGGAAGAACTTACACTTGGACAGCTTTTCATACATCTTATCCTTCCTCAGCGCATCCAACACAATCCATATATGCTTCTCGTGCTCCTCTGGTGTCTTCGAGTATATGAGTATGTCATCGATGAACACCACCATAAACTTGTCAAGGTACTGGTGGAACATATTGTTCATCAAATTCATAAATACCGTCGGGACATTAGTTAACCTAAACAACATCACCATGAACTCATACTGGCCATACCGAGTCCTAAAAGCAGTCTTCAGAATGTCCTCCGGCTTTACTTTCACCTGGTGGTAGCCTGATCTTAAGTCTATCTTGGAAAATACCTTGGCGCCACTCAACTGATCGAACAGGTCATCAATCCGTGGCAACAGGTATTTATTCTTGATAGTGAGATTATTCAATACCCTGTAATCGATGCACATGCGTACCGATCCATCCTTCTTCGGTACAAACAATATCGGGGCTCCCCATGGTAAAGAATTGGACCTAATAAACCTCTTATCCTGCAGTTCATCTACTTGCTTCTTCAGCTTGACCAGTTCGCTGTTGTTTACTCTATAGACATGCTATAAAATTGCCTATGCACCTGGCACCAAGTCTATATATAACTAAATATCTCGATATAGCGGCAATCCTGGCAATTCCTCAGAAAACAAGAATTTTACTATCAAAGGATGCGGCAAATCCGTGTCTTCCACTATAGCTCCACAGATAATGCCTTCTCTCTGCTCTACTGCTCCTCTAGCAAACTAAAACTCTGGCTCTCCTAGCGGGCTAAACAAAACTCTACCTCCTCTGCAATCTATACTAGTATGGTGTCTACTCAACCAATCCATCCCGAGTACAATATCGTAGCTCAGAAGTGGCATTACAAGTAGACACGCACTCAGCTCCCGGCCTCCCAGAGTAACTCTCCGATCCTTGCAAATATCACTAACCAGGATAATGCCTCCCCCGATCATGATCTTGCAAGTCCTAGGAAAAGACTCACCTACCAAATGATGCTTCAGATAAAAAAAAATAGATACAAAACTATGGGAAGCACCACTATCAAATAATGCTAAAGCTGAATTACAATCAAGAAGAATAGAACCTGCGATGACATCTCCGGTAGGATCGGCCTCCTCGACCATCATAGCAAACGCTTGTCCCTGAGGTGCACCCCCTGATGCTGGTGTTGGGCATAACACTACTGTTAGGTCAAAAGCGGCGGTCCTCTCGGCTGTACTGCAAGTGGCCTCGCCTATATTCTCGGAGCTGGAGCTACTCCCTGAACTGCACGACGAGGGTGGAAAGGATAACCCCTCAGCTGATGCCCCTCGGCACCACAATATAGACAAACTCCCAACCTCTTCTTGTAAACTTTCCAAATGTGGCTAAACTTCTTGCAGAAGTGGTAGAAAGCTTGTTATGACTGTCTCTGCTGTTGCTAGGGTGCCTGGTGAACCGGCGCCCTAGTTGGAGTCTGCTGCTATTGTGGCTGCTGAAAAGGTCTAGACTGGAAATGAGGATGCTTAGTAGGCCCTGAGCTGCTACTACCCCCCAAAAAAGAATCGTGGTCTCTCTTGGATTTCAAGCCCAACTCCCGTTCAACCTTTCGTGCCTCTACAAGTATCTCGAAATATGTCTCGTAGAAAGACGGAATGAGGATCTTCACTTCCCAGTTCAGACCCTTACAGAGCAGATAGCCCGAACCTCTGGCTCCCTTACCAAATACTCCACAAATCGGCTCAGCCTACTGAACTCTATGGCGTACTCCTCCACGGATATGCTCCCCTAAGTTAGGCCCTCAAACAACCTTCCCAAGTCCAATCTGTCCACCCGAGCAAAGAACTTTCTCTTGAAGAGGTCCTTGAACACCTCCCAAGACTGCCCCGCATCAGCAAGAAGTGGCTCATTACTGAACCAAGTACAGGCCATATCGAACAGCTGAAGTCCTACTGCCTCAAACTTCAAATCCTCAGCAAGATAGGACACCCTCATGAGATGCTCGATATCATGAAGCCAATCATCAGTATAGATGATGCCCTCGATCCCCTTGAAGACCCGAGGTTCCAGTTTCTTGAAGTCCTGGATATTATCCGGCCGAAGCAGGACAACCTGTGGAGCAACATGCTGCTGGACCGAAGCTCCTCTCTCTACTACAACAAGGGCAAGCTGATGAGCAATCTCAATACCCTGCCGTAATACGTCGGTTTGCCTCTGGTGAGCCTTTGACTGGGCCCTCTGAGCCTCCATTATCTCATAAAATAATGCGAACACCTGAGCCACATCTATCGGCATGGAAGATGGAGGTGGAAGTCCCTCAGACAGCTGGAACAGTCCTCTGAGCTGGAGGTGTACCCTCGAACGCAGCTGATACGCTAATCACCGGAGAAGTGACTGGTGTAGGCCCTCGGAAAGTCGCAGATCTCTCAAAAACTGCTCCTCTCTGCTGTGATCGAGTCTTAGGCGGCATTCTGAGGTAAAATGAAAAGAAAGAATTAATATAGTACATGATATAACGTACTCAAAGAAGGACAGTTAAAGATCAAATATCAATATCAAGGAAGAACAGTTGAAATAAACAATAGATTTTTTTCCCTAGATATGATTGAGTATTCTCAGCCTATAGCCTATATCCTGAAACAGGCTCATAATAGCACTCAAATCAGAGCACCACTACGAATTGAACTAATTGTGACCTCGAAGACCTGCATGGGCCACCACTAAAATCGTGTCACAACCCGCATCCGGTGTAGGGGCACGAGTAGTGAAAAACGTCCAACCTACGCCGCAACATCGGCGGTAGAACACTGTTTAGGTAAACTATCTACCTAGCAATAATGATCATCAAGATATATAATGCCACCAATGAAATATGAATACTCAATCACAGATCTATAAGATGGAACAATCGCACGAATATGATATAAAGAACTGAAGAGACAATTACAACAGAGAAGACAAAATAATATCTAATGATTCATCTAATATAATAAGAAATACTAGCATCAAAATATTTGAGACAAATCCAGTACAAATAATTCTATCTACGGAGCTACAGGTACTGGGTCGTCTGTCTCAACCGGGATGAGACCCTCCTGAGACAAAGTCTCTGACTTTAAGCCGACTACGTTCTGAGGCCCGTAGTGAGTGGGATACCACTCCTCAGTATCATCTGGAAAAAAAAATATCCAGTCAGGAAATGAGCAAAATACATCTCTAACTGTAGTTCCAATGAATGATAAAAACTATGTACCAGTAAATAGAGCAAATATACAAAATACAATATACAGGTATAAGAGATATGCAAAATAGGAATACTTACAAGAGTTAGCATCATGAATATGAGCAAGAAATATTACTACTACTACTATGTAAGTGAGTACGAGCTTCAACATGTGATCGACTTGAAAACTTACACAAGGATTAGGGCTTGGTTAATCATACGCGCGGTATATGATCAACACTCATAATGACATGAACAATGAGGTTATGATCACATATCTACACTAACACTCCCCATCTCGATTGGTATAGTGGATCCAACCATGGTACGTTATGATACGGGATTTACTGGGTAGGTAGCTAGTCTCCCCAAAAATTAATGTCTTTACATGTACAAGAAAATCAAGGAACAAAGCTTGCATAAGATACACCATAAATACCAAGGAATAACATCCCATGACGAGATCCGGATATACCAATCCGTGTAACTATCGTGTCAAGAAATCAAGGATATCTATACTAAGTACAAGAAATATAGGGGATATCATAAATAAGAAACTATCAGAGAATGTACTTACCAGAAATCCGGTGAGCAGTATCGAAGATGTCCGAAATGGTGCCTCGGAGGCCTAAATATGGAATATTATATCAATATGGTTTTGGAATAAAAATAAGTTAAACTAGTAAAATTCTAGGTTAAAAAACTATTTCTAGGTCAAAACAGTCAAACTAGGTCAACTCTGGGTCAAACTAGTCAAATTTGGTCAAAGTAGCTATTTCTAGGTTGTATGAGTCTATTTCTAGGTTATTGGGTCCATACACTATGTAACTAGGCTATACTAGCTATGTTAGGATACTAGGATACCAATACTATATCGTATCGTAAGATACGTAATATATCTATATAAAATATTCTATAAGATATACAACTATAGTACATACTAGTATCACTAGCTAAACTAATACTAAGTGGATACCTTGGCTTTGAGCCAACAGGGTATCACACTAGCTACCCTCATCTTGATACACAATATCCAATACCTTGAGTATAAACAAAAATACCTAACAATTACCTTGGTTTCACAAGGTAATACTTAATCTTAGCTAAAATTTAACTACTATATATATATATATATATATATATATATATATATATATATATATATATATATATATATATATATATATACACACACACTAACTTAAGTATCTAATTGTACATAACTAGTGGTCTAACACCTAACTCTAACTTATACTATATACTAACTTATAACATAATATATACTAACATCAAGTGTCGAGTACTCATGAACTAATCAATGACATGCATCTTTTAACAATACACAACTTAATTTAACTTAACTAACCAACATCTCAACACTAACATACTAAGATCAAGCCACTTACATACTAGCCATTACATGGTTGATACTAACCTCTACCTTATCCTAATTGCTCAGCAGTACAAGACTAAAACCCATATCTATGTGTTGCTGCCTTGCTACTTATGCTGCTACTGCTATGCATGATTGCTGCTGCTGCTGCTATTGCAAGATTGTTGCTGCTATTGCATTAGTGCTGCTGTTGTTGCTATTGCATGATTGCTGATGCTGCTGCTATTGCATTGGTGCTGCTGTGTTCCTAAATACCCTAGCCTGGGTCCCCCCCCTCAAGATACTGTACAGTGCACATCAGTGCACTACATACCCTGCTGCTCCCCCTAGCTGTCTAGGCACCCGAACTCTTCCACAATACTACAACATCAATACTACACCACTAATACAATATAGTATAGTTACCCACCAATATATATATATATATATATAGATGTAATTATACACATGAATACATCCTAAACATAGAGATTTAAACTAATATATATATATACATATTGTCACGACCCAATTCCGTAGAATCACTTGAGGCGTCCCCCGAATCGTGACTGCCGTGCGGGCCTGGAGTTGCGCCCGCACAAGGCTTTAATGATTTGCATAGCAAGCACATATTCAGAGTACGCAGATAAATTGAAACACATATTTGAAACATAGAAAAGTTCTCTTTATTGATAATGAACATCTATTACAAACTCCTGAACGAGTCAGCTAATATGCCGAACGGCTTACAAAAGGGTTGACTCAAAATGAGATAGCAGTCCTGTACATTACATCCCTTTATAAACTTAAAACGATAAAGACCTCCAGGCTGGAGGATAGCTTTGCCACGGAGCTGCATTTGTGTATGAAGAGTTGCAGCTTCGGACTTCAAAAGGCTTCGAGGCGCGGTGAAGATGCGCTAACAGCTTGGACTGGATCGGGTAGACGACTTCGGCTCCTCGCTCGGTTCGCCTTGGTGCGGAGAACCTGTTTCAACGAGGGTCAGCATATCGAAACATGCTGGTGAAGGCGAGCTAGCCTGACTATACCAATCAACACGTTTGTTTAGTGAAGCATGCATATTTTTGTGGGTTTCTATCTTGCCTTAGTTCATTTATAAGTAAGCAGCATATAAAAATTTACTGAAATGAACGTGCCACCGTTCGGTGGATTTTACCTGACCGTCTGAATTACCTGCACAATACTTACCATGCCTTCCCTGAAACGAAGACACAAGTTAGTATGCAACAGGTTTAAATATACATAGGATCACTGGCTTGATGCCACGAAGGGACGGGTTATAGTCTCAAGACACAAATGATATACACCGCAGGTGGCGAGCCCCGCTGCATAACACTTTGCCCCATAACATACGACTATACATACGTTCCGTCCGGATCGGATCGGTCCCGGCGCCCCGGTGACCGTCCGCGGAACTCATAACATACCTTGTGCACAAGTCGTCCGTGATCGAGAATACTCATAGAATTTGTTCCATAGCATACAGTTTTGCATAGTCATCCTGACAGTTTATTTCATAACAAGCATATATTTCCATACTTAGCACGATTCATAGAACAGTTATAGACGAACTAGCATACAGGATGATAACCGTTCATAAGTTTGTTGACAAGCATAATAACCAAGTTATTCTCTTTTATCTTGGTTTCTTTTATTATTACTTGGTATCGTTTCATCGGGGCGAAGGAGTGAGGCTTGGAAGCAAGGCTAGCTAATCGGGTTGGTAGCCACTCACTTAGATTTTGGAAAGAAGAAGGAAAGAGGCGCTTCACGACTCCGCTCGCAAGCTGCCTACTGCTCGTTCACCTGCACACGAACAGCTCGATTAATACTTCTTCCTCTCTTTCCAATCTCGGAATAGAAGTGCAAGTCAATGAACGAAAACAATGAAAACCATCGAAACCGTTCAAGGAAAACAAGCAAATCCCAAAACCAACTCAAAGTACGAAAGCAACAAGCGACATCGGAAACCGAGACAATAAAAGAATACAGCGGAGAGGTCCCTCCTGACTCTGCCGCTAAGCCGATCCTTGGGGCGTAGTCCACTGAATATGGGAATCGATTCCGAAGAAACAAATCCATAACGAGGACGAGTTCTTAATTCAATCTATCCCGATCGAACGATACCGTCTTGTGTTTCTTAGCCGCGCTCTCCGCACCGGGAGAATGGGGTGCTACATCCTACCCAACTAATTGGAAGTTTTGTCCCGAAAATTAGGAATAGAACCAACCGTTAGGGATTATCGGTTTGAGGCAGGAGCTTAGAGGGGAGTGGACAATCCTGAGCTACGTGGCCAGGCCCGCCACAGTTGAAGCATAGACCTTTTCTGCTGTAACATCTCTCCGTAGAGTGTCCTTGCCTTTTACAGAAATCACAGAATGGTCTCGGGTTTCCTTTGTGGGGACCGCCATGGTTAGGGCGCTTTGCAGCGGTGTTTTCTCTATCGTTGCCTTGGCGTTTGTGATTGTAGGTATGCACAGCGCCGGTGGAAACGTGAGGATACTGTGGCTCGAGCGATAGGGCGTGATTCATGACTTCATGCATTATTCCGTACTGATTATTGGCCACGTGCGAATGGATGGCAGGGCGTAATCCACCTTCAAACCTTCTGGCTCGACTCGCTGCATCAGGTAAATAGGCCCTAGCGAATTTGGAGAGTCGGTTGAATTCAGCGGAGTATTGCTTGACTGTCATACTGCCCTGCCGTAGTTGCACGAAATTATTTTTCATCTTACGTTGCACTGGAGGGGGTATAAACTCCTCTTCAAACGCGGCACGAAAGGTCGTCCACGAGATCGCCTCCTCTCCGTGATCAAATTGGAGAGATCGTCGATGCACGTCCCACCAATCGTGTGCGTTGAGGCGGAGCTGTAGTTGCGCGCAGGCGATGCGCTTATCTTCGGGGACCTCTAGCAGAGTGAAGTGATCTTCGATCTCGGCTAGCCAATCTAGAGCTACTACTGGGTCCTCAGTCCCGTTGAATGGGGTGTTACAAACTTTCTTGAAATGGCCCAAGTTGAAGGCAGTCACGTCCCTCGGCCTTGGAATTTGAGGCGTCTCCACTTCAAGAACGGGCTGTTCCACCGGAGTCGTTGCTGTTGCGGCGGAATGGTTGGCAGCCAAAATCTGAACGATTTGTTGTAGGGTATCTACCTGCTTCTGTTGGATTGAGAATCGGTTCTCTAGATTACTCTCGAACCTGGCTTGGCGAGCATCGTCTCTTTGTCGTTGCTCTTCTAGCATTTTCATTACCCGCTCTAGCGGGTCGACTTGAGACATGCCTC